>CM054112.1:224255589-224631523 GCA_028673005.1 Tanypteryx hageni | reverse complement strand
ATTTTCAAGATTTTAAAATAGGTATTGAAAATAAATTAAAAATTTTACACTATCTTTGAATCGCAGTGATCATTGTTCTATAATTTTGGTGTTGAAAAAGCAACGTTAGTATTTACAAATTTTGAGATAAATTAGTAAATGATACTATTATAATATTTTTGAATGTCGTCATGTTTCATTTTTCCTTTTACTAATCAAAACAAATGGCATGTGATTTAAGCAGGCTTATTGTCTCCAGACGCGACTTGTTACATCGCGGTACCAGTCATTTCTCCCACTTATGAATCGGCAGCTACTTATGCTGCTGGTGTCCTTGGTTGGTTTTTTCAATTAGTGTCAATGTGACTTTCGTGTGAAAAGTAAGTTACATATTGTGTCGTGTCAGTTTGAAATTGGAATAGCGGCGGATGTGCATTACATCAATGTTGAGGTAATAGGATCTTTTTACTATTTATTTAGAATATCATTCGTCCATTATGTACATATATTACTTTTAATTTTTTTTTGAGTACCCAAAAAAAGTCCCCAAGTAAAAAGAGATAATGCCGTTTGAATACAAAATTAACAAAATAATTTCCACATTTAAGAACTGAGTGGAAAGCATTGCAAAATTTATTGATAAAGCATTAATTAAACATAAAATATCACTAAGTTATTCAGAGACCAGGTGATTGGCGTTAACGCAAGCCAATGAAAATATTATTTTATCGAAGACTACAAAAAAATTATATATTCTGTATCTTCCATCTTCTTTACATGGAAGATACAAAATATATAGTTTCTGTGATCATGATGAGTAAATTCCACAACGTTGAGACTGATTTCATCGATGAGTTCATATTCTATTGTTTGAGCCATTAAATATATTTATAGAATTTTTGATCATCAAGTTTGCCCTTCCTTTGTCCTCCAATTCTGTTTAAGGAAACTGGATTTGTCTTCCTTTTTCGTTAAAAAAAATCTGGTCACCTCAGTTATTATAATAATTGTTTTTCTAGAAAATAGTAGTTACTTTCAATTACATTTAATTGACCTATACATTTAATTACCACTAATCAAAATACATTACAAAGTTAAGTATTAATAAAAATATTGTTTCAACTTGGCTCAACAGAAAAAAATTCTTTTCCTAATTTATTTAATCACAGCAAAACTTTTATAATTTCTCATTTTGCTGTTATTTTAAACGTTATTAATCAAAAAAGTAAGGGGCAAGGTGAGGGACTATGTATGCACCCGATTCCAAGTTCGATTTCAGGATCTTTACTTCTTTCTCATTAGATTAGCATGGGAATGCGTGCACCGCATTTTCCAGGCCACCACAAGTGCACCCAAATGTTGCATGGAATCCACTTTCATCCAGATGAAGATCAGGACAGTTTGCCTCTAATCCCAAAGTCCCAAGTTCTATTACAGGAGCTTTTGCTTTTCCCACCAAATTACCATGAGGATGAGCAAAGCAAATTTGTCATTTGCATGTTAAATGACTTCTTATCATCGATATTAACCAAAAAACGGCTAAAAGAGTGCAATTTTATTTTGATATGGCTGATTTTTCAATAGGCATCAAACAGGCGAAAATTAGTGCATAAAGCGCAAATTTAACCTTTGTCGCTTACCGCGGCCACCGAATATGGTAAAATTTTGTAGTTTTGTTAGTTCTTTCGAGATGACGGGTAACAAGGCATTCCTTTCTCTTCAAAGAACTAGGGTTCGAGTGCAGTGGCAATTTTTCCTTTGTTTACGAGATTTTTCTGTTAAAAATTCGCGAATTTTTATCTCTGAATAAATGTTTTAACAGTACCTCACGGATCATGTAAGACCTACGTGAAATAAGATGTCTTGTTAATTGTTCTCAACAAAAGAGTCTTTGTGTCAATCGACCTACACAAAATACTTAATTGAATATTTGTCACATTCTCGAATTAATATCTCCGAAATATAAATTGTAATTATCTGCTGAATCGATTGGCGGAGAAAAGAGTCTCCAGCAGCTTGGATTTAGAAGTTAACGCGTCAGACGGGCCAACAACCCGAACGAAAAAGCGAATTTAAAAAATCGCTTTTAAACGGAGTATTTTCTTACTTTGGGATTAGTTTATTTGTAAACAAAAGAGATTTGTAAACAAAAATCTAACATGCATAGAAACGAAATGATTTAATTTTTTTCCTCGCCCAACACACTCGAACGATTTTTCTTTTCTTTCGCATTCTGATTTTCTCTTTGCGTGACTGAAAATCATTCTGTGTGTTATAAAATATTCGAAAATGTATTTAACGTATTTTTTAAATTTTGTATGAATTATGAAATATGCAGATTTTCTATGTAATTCTAATTTTATTAAAATATTCTTCCTTGAGTTGTATTAAAACCTTGTATCAAATTACTATTTGTGATTTATAGTGAGTTTCTTCTCTGTTCTCATTCCAGGTGCGGCGCGTTTGTGAATCCCGCCCTTTTCTCCCAATTCCAATATCAAATCTTTACAATTTATTTCCTTTTCAAAGTGCTTCTCATTTTCTCCATTCTCCAAGCTTAATTTTTCACGCCCGTTATGTCATATTGCCATTCTGTGATGAAGTGCTTTGTGTGAGAGTATCAAGAGGAATTTCTCTCATCTCTGGAGGATGTGGATGTCTTGTTCCATCGCTGTCACATCTACAACGCAGCAAAGGTAGGAGGGACAAGTCGTTGCGATTATGATGTGCCATAATTAAATATGGTTTGAAAGAGATAAAAATGAACGCAGGTCTTTGGTTAAAAATAGATACAAGTGTTTCACTTAAAAGACGTGGAAGCCGAGTGGTCCTTTATATCCTCGTAATAAATGCATTCTTCTATCTGTCTAGTTTTCTTAGTCTTAACCGCTCATATTCAAATCGCCTTAACCTTAGGTGAGAAATTGTATTTTTCAAGTTCACTTATAAATTTAAATCGCCAAAGCTTAAAAATTTCATTACTTTATGAAATCGAATACAGAAAACAAAGAATTCTTTGATGCCCGAGAAATTTGACACCTTACTTTCAATAGACTATTCTGTCAATCTTATTATTTTTATACTTATTTACAATTTATTATTTAATTAATTGAAATAAATTGCCATGTTACTACGTAATCTTAATGGGACTGAAATTGATTCATTAAACTTATTTACAATCTCATTATTTTATCAATTCAGATAAATAACGAAGTAATTATGTGGTTATACATTGAAGTTATTAGATAATTAGCGATTATAAATATTGACAATTGTGATTAAATTGTAGTGGTTGATTAAAAAATGCCTTATTTAAGAGAAATTCCAGGCATATTAGCTTGTGTATAAATTTAAAAGTTGATTCCAAAATTGGGGTGCCGGGAAATTCTTTTTATCTTAGAAAGTGTGCCGCGCCTACATAAGGTTTGGGAACCGCTGCTGTAGGCAAATTATGGTCTTTTTCAATTATTCCTTCTCTTCCTAAAGAAACACAACTACGTTCCTTCGAAAGGACTTTTGGCTGGCGTTGATATTTTCGACCACCGCTCTGCCAAATGGAGCACAATGTCACCGAATGGCTTTGGGTGGGGCTCTTGCTCCAGTTGGCTGCGCTTACGAAACTGTAGTGAGCGACGACTCTCGGAACACGAGCGAGTGAATGGATGCGATCGACTCCCATGTTAAGAAAGTGTCAGGTTTTCGCCACGGATCCGGACCACTCCTAAGTCGCGTGATTTAAAACGGCCGTCAAAGGAAACGATAATCTCGGCATCCTTGCGAAATGCGCGTCGGTCGATTTTTTAGCTGTTCTTTACCAGAGAAGCGGTAGTAGTGGAATGCCTTATGGGCACGTCTCGTCCGTCTGTCTGTCGCGACTTTCATCTCCTGAACCGCGAGACCGATTTTAATGAAATTAAATACTAGTGATCCTTATTAAAATTTATGGCCCAATTGTGATTTTGAACCACATCTGTCAATTACAACTTCCACTTTGTCATCATCATCATGCTGCTGTCCGAAGACAGGTTTCAGCTGAATCGCTGCCTCCATCTCTCTCTCTCTCTCCCTGAAAGCCTCTTTTATGCCTCTATAAGTACTATATTCCCTTTTAAAATTCTTTTCACTTCATATAAGCACTTAAATAAACTTATACTCGTACCTCGTTTAAATGGCCTCCCCAAAGCAATACATTTTTCTCTTTCTAGCTCTTATATGGTTTGTAAGGTATAGATTAAAAAAATTTCGGATAAAGTATAACATTCGTCACGAAAAGTCCGCGAGACTACATAATTACGACTTATAGTTTCAGAGATTAAACTTTGAGAATATCCCGAGAATAACATCACATATTTTATTTATATCGATCGCTACGACTATTCCATCCGCAAACACTAATTAAAAATCCGTATTTTCCTCTTATTATATGTTCTATGAGATACAGATTAAAACATTCGGATAGAGCATGGGTGGCGGAACAGCGGCTCGCGAGCTTCATGCGGCTCTTATTCATTTACACCCAAGGGTCTATCAAGGTTTATTATGTCAGAATGCAAGTACGCGGTGCGACTAAGATGTTTTGAGGATGTTTATTATCTCTTTATTGTTTAGAATCCAAGTTAAGTTTACTGTTCATAAACTTTTGTGCGCAGAATCTGACTTGCGGGTTTCTTGGGAAGATTATAATATGGGGCTCTAAGGGTAAGCAGGTATGGCCACTCCTGGGATAGAGTATAACATTAGTAAAAAAATAAGTTCGCGAGGCCACATAATTACGACTTTTATTTTCGGAGATAAAAATTTGAGAAAATCCCAAGCATAACATCACATATTTTGTTTACATCGATCGCTATGATTCCATCTGAAAACAACAATTGAAAATCTATATTTTACCCTTCCATGCTCTTATAAGATCTATGAGGATAATATATTTTAAAAATATTCATATTGAGGACAACATTTATCACGAAAAAATCCGCGAGACCACATAATTACGACTTATAATTTCGGAGATAAAAATTCGAGAATATCTCAAGCGTAAAATCATATTTTCAAGAACAGGTGTTTAAAAAATACTTGTGTCGGGTATCTTTAATAGCCCCAACAAGGTTGTATTTTCCCTGTTGAGTCATATATTTTGTTTAGATGGGTCGCTACGAAGATTTCATCGCCGAGCAACAACTAAAAATCCATATTTTTCTCTCCCAAGCTCTTATGTGATCTGTGAGGGACCTATAGATTAAAACATTTATTTGAATAGAGGACAACATTTACCACAAAAACTCCGCAAGGCCATACAATTACGACTTATAATTTTGGTGATAAAATTCAAGAACAACCCTATCTTTAGATTACGCTTTATACCTATTTCCCATAAAGAACGCCTTTGAAATCTTTGTTTATTCCCTTTATGGAGTATGCTTTTCCATCTTGTTCTATTAAACCCTTGAGGTGTCACTGATGCAGCGTATGCTTTCGCTTACATTTTGTCTAACTGAGTAATCAAATGCTTTAACAAAAGAATATTCGAAAGAAATCCTGTAGATTGACAGGAAAAGGAGCATTTAAATCCAAGATTCGCAATCACGAA
Source organism: Tanypteryx hageni (assembly GCA_028673005.1). NCBI lineage: Eukaryota > Metazoa > Arthropoda > Insecta > Odonata > Petaluridae > Tanypteryx > Tanypteryx hageni. The sequence continues at coordinate 224,625,957 of CM054112.1, read as the reverse complement.
CGCAATAATACATTTGGAGAGAATTGCACTTAAAACAAATCGTCATTACACATAAGTGGCGGAACTAGGCCGGAGCAGTGTCCCGGGGTCCGGGCCCTTGGAGAGGTCCGGCCTACTACCCACTTGATAGTCTACAATTAGTAGCTAATTTATATACCCTTGAGAATCATTACACGTATCATTTACTCGTATCCGCCATGGCGTTCGGAAATAGAGTGCCCGTACCGTGCTTTCAGATATCGTCGGCAACGATATTTTTCATGTTTTCACTGCCAGGGTCACGGCACTGACACGGACAGTATTGGTGCCGTCGAACCGGTAATGTGTGTGGCACCCGCTAACGGCAATACGGTCACTGACGCGCCGACGTGTAAATACTTATGACGGCACTGGCACCACACGGGCCCTTATTTGCCTTCAACGGTTTGTCCAATTCGATCATATGTATCAACGAAGCAAAATTACTTCAAGGATAAACATTGTTTTTAATCCTTAGACCAAGGTCTCTTTTGCGAGTATAAACATAGACGCAAGCGTGTGGCAGTGAATTTACTATAGACGCTCGCAATTTATATAAGCTTCTCAGAAATCCTCATGTAAGACGCGCAGTCCATTTTTATTACCGGCATTTTGGGAAAAAAGGTGGGAGCGGTACACGAGTAATTATAGTAAATCACTTTCACCAGTCATCTTGGTATAAAACTCCCCTTACAGTAGCAGCGTCTATTATATTGACTCTGCATATATCTCTTAAAAATCCTAACAGAAAGAAATCAATACAAAAAGTTTAACAGTCTAAAGTCATCAAAATCAGTCATAGGCGTACCCAGGGTTTTTGTTTGGGGGGGCACAATGGTAAACACTCATTTCCATGTTTACATTTTTATATGTAAACATGCACACACATGCATGTATTCACAAACAAACATATACATAGGCAGTGGTATATTTAGAATGAAACTCATTGATTTAGTGTATGAAAATACATATTTTTAACAACACATTTATTATCCTGTGGATAAAATATATTTAATTTAAAAATTACAACATTTATACCATTACACCCAAAAGAAAATACGTTGATTTACAAATAAAAAAAATAAGTTGTCATAAAAAATACAAAGTCCCCAGCTAGCGCCTATGCATAAATCAGCCTCTGCATATAGGCATATTCATAAAAACATATAAAATGAAAAACAATGTTGGTTAGAAATTTATCTGTTATTTAGAACAAACATTCTCAGTTTCTCATAGAAATATGTATATTAACATTGAATTTGAAAATAAATCTTTCGATTTTTCATATCATGAAATTAATATTTATAGGTTTTGTTTACTAAAAAATAAAATAAAAATTATTTGGGTAACACAATTACAATTTTATATCTAATCTTCGGTCTTTTTTTTTGTAATTCATCTAATATGTCTTTGGGGAGCAATTACATTTCCCTATAAATGTTGAGGAGCGCTAAACCATTCAGTCTTTCCTGTCCCATGGAATTACGCAAGTACGTTTTCATTCTTCTTAACGTTGAAAATGTTCTCTCTGCTGTGCTAGTTGATACCGGCAGAGTTGCAAATATTTTTAATAAATAATGAATGTTTGGGTATATATTTTGATTGCATTGCATTAATGCTTCTAATGCATTTGTAGGGGGTATCCTGTTTTCGTACCGTTTTTGCCAAAGCTTTAGTTCACTCTCTAAGACTGAATCGCATACTTCCACGGAATAAAATTTTGCCAAAGTTGATAGGCTATCTACGTCTGATGAAGAACTGCATCCTTTTGGAAGGAGGCACATGAAGGATTTTAAAATACTTTTATGAGCCAAGAATCTCGTCTCTAATTGTGTCACAAGACAATCCAAAAATGGAATAAACATAGATCGCCTGTAATAAACTTCCGCTGATTCAGTAGGAATATTATTTCTATTTTTTTGATATTTCGATATCCTCGGTATTGTAATTTCAGCCCCAAAATCTCCTACTTTTTCTGTTGCCTCTTTGAAAATATTTGCAAAGTTTGTATCAGCGTTTTCTCAGATACATTTTAGAGCAGATGTTACATCTTCAACGAGATGTATTACGGAAATTAAGTCAATGTTTTCACTTTGTAATACTCTACTTAATGGCAGCGTATAACTGTACAGTTTTTGTATACTATACAAAGACACCAAAAATTTTCCTTGGAATATTGCATTCTGAAGAATCTGTGCTGTAGATGAAGTGTCTTTGTCATTCCAGTCACTTATTTCTTCGAGCGCTAAGTAAATTGCATCTAAAAGTTCCACCATTACCATGACAGAATCATGACGCTCTATCCATCTAGTTGGGCACATCTGCTTCAATCGTAGATGCCTACAATTGGGAATACACTCGCTAATTTTTTTTTATAATATATTTAATCGCTTTGGAGTGTTAAAAAAGTGTATGATTTTTCCATAATTCCTAAGCAATTCCTTATATCTTGATTATTTGCACTGTTTCCAATGGCTAAATTTAAACAATGCGAGGTGCAATGTACATATAATGCTTGTGGGAGCTGTTGTTGTATATGTGCCTGAACACCTTCAAATTTGCCACTCATGGAAGCAGCACCATCATACCCCTGACCTCGAAGGTAGGAAATATCAATACCAAATTTTAGTAAACTATCTATAATGGTAGAAGCCAAACTTTTTCCACTAGTGTCGATAACTGGAACAAACTGTAAAAATTTCTCGCAAACTCTAATTTCCTTATCTACGTATCTTACGCATAATGTCAATTGCTCAGTTGTTGAATTGTCTGTTGTTTCATCTGCTAAAATAGCAAAACATTTTGCATCATTTACTTTTATAACAAGTCTTTTCAGAATCAAATCATTACAAATTTCTATTATTTGGTTCTGGATGTTGGCGCTTAAATAGGTACTGTTTCGCCCGCATTGTTTAAAGTGATTTTTTAAATCGGTGTCACCAGCTTCTAGCCTTGCTCTAAGGATTGCACGGAAATTACCTTAATTTTTCTCAGGCTTTTTATCAATGTTAAACTCTCCAGAATCCACATGACCTCGTAGTGCAATACCTTGCTGTCCACATAACATTATAGTCATGATTATGGGTTCCAAGCGTTTCCGATTCTAAATAACTTGTTTAATTCTCATCGTATCGAGCTGTTTGCCGATAGGTATTCTTTTGCCTGTCATTATATCACATAGGTTTTCATAAGAACATAATGAATTTGAATGATATAACGCTTTTTCATGAGCTTCAAATGTTTCAACTGCATGTTTCCAATTATTGTACCCACTTGATGCGAGTTGACCTAAAGGTTGAGATTTACTTTTACCAATTTCTTTTGGCGCGAACACGCAACAACATTTACAAAAACATATATCTAGTCTCGAATAAGCAAGCCACTCATATCTTTGCAACCATTGCAATTGAAATTTTCTTTTCTTTCCATTTTTTCAGTCATATACGGAAATGGAAAAAGATCATCTGGTTTCCACAAATTCTGTATAAAATCCACTTTATCTTCATTTATAAGTAAGCTCTTGTAAGCCGCGATATCTGATTTAATTAATGTTCCAGTAGTGTTATTTGATGCAGTCTGCAAGTTTTCACCCGTCTCGGGTGATTTTGATAGGACTATCCTGTTTTACAATTTTGGTTTTTTGGTCAAATACTTGAATATCGTTCCTATTCCCGACTTTCTTTTATCATCCATTACCCCTGTAAATATTTTTTGAATAAATTATTTCATATAATTGTAATACTTAGCATGAGAAAAATTAATGCTATTGACTTAAAACTTTTAATTTTACAATTTTAAGTGAACTTTTACCTCGTAAATGTAGTGGCCAAATGAGACTAACACATTTTTCAATGAATAAGAACGGCTATTCCGTGGAAACGTGATACCTGGACACAGCTTACTGAAAATATGCACAAATTTTAACCTTTGAAATATATAATAGTTATATTTTCAAATAAAAATTTACTGTATTTATTTTTCAACAGTAATATGGAATAACATATTCGCGGGCAGAATAATAAATAATTGAAATTCATATTATCATAAAAAATAATTTGGCGTGTAATATATGTAATAAAAATAATCAATATAGAAAGATTTTTCCAATCTTTGAATCCAGAATTTGAAATTTTGTTTTTAAAATCAGAAAACAACTTGCAAAAGAAGCAGAAAACGCAGTAAAGTTTTTAAGAGCAAACTAGCCAACGACGATCGATGAATTCACCATTTAAAAGTTTCCGGGTTTACAATTATACAGAAAAACGCCTATTACTCTCATTCACAGGAAAGTCAAAGTTACTATCCCTGTTTGGACCTTTATCAATTACAAAGACTAGCTGATTATCAATCAGAGGTATTGACCACAGACCAATATCACTACAGTTAATTTTACATAATTCTGACTTTTCAAACCGATTTTCTGTTAAGGATATAGATGAAACTGATGTGAGTGCTGGTAATTCTACTAACGGTGTTGTTTCAATGTGTTCTTCTAATAAATGAAATTACGATAACATTTTATTAAAGTTTTTATAAGTTTAATTCAAATTACTTTATCAAAATCATCCAGTTACATTACGGAAGGGCTTTCAGTCTCCTAAAGGACATTATTATTAACAACGAAAATTAAACAAAATTCCGCATCATAAAATAATTAGCTTTACTTACCAAATACTAATAAAGGTGAAATACCTTTATTAATCTTAGCCAAAGTAATTGAGCTACTATCAATTACCAAATACTGCTAATTGGGTACTGTAAAAAGTGGCAGTTTTGGGAAAGTATCCGGGAAAAAGAATTTGTCGGCAACCAAGAACTTCCGAAGCTGTTCCCTTCGTCTGTAGAGAAACACTCGTGATCAACGTAAAATGTTGAGATCAAACCATGAAAATTAATTATTTCCGAAGAATATCTTAATCACCTTTGCGTATTTTCAAACGAATTATCCAGTGTTCAGTCTAAACGAAACATACGAACTTGAACTATTGATGTTGTTTCAAAGAGAAACCAAATGAGGCTAATCCTCGCAAATAGTTTTCCTCTTTCAAAAAGGACTAGGAAACATTCCTACATCTGGAAACTATTAAAGGGGTCGTTTCCTTTGGCCCATTCGTGCGGAGAAAATAGAAAGACCCAAGTAAGGGACTCGAGACCCTCTCCCTCCTCCTACGGTCAACGTTCGGTCGGAATATGGGAAGGGATAGTAAGATAAGCTTGAAGGAAAGTGTGAGAATAGAAACGCTTTTGGAATTTTGTGAAGAGCAAGTGTGGCAGAATTAATGATAATTCAATTTACTCGATCACTGTTATTTTTACAAGTCCTTATCTAGCACAGGTATGTAAGTACTAGAAGCGGCCTCTGTAACTGGCGGATCTCTTGGAATTGGCGGCCCTAGCTGGCCTATGCAAAGTCCAGCCCTGCCAGTAACTAATAAGAAATAGTAGTATTGGAAAAACAATGCTATTACATATTTTGAACTAAATGTCAATGTGAACATTGGAAACCTTTAGATTTTGTGGGATATAAGTTATTTTAACAGCAATATTCGTCACAAAAATTCTTAAAACATCGTGAAAATGTTCGTCAGCAAATTAGGTTTTGCGAATGTCTTTCGTAAGAACTTTTTACGAAAATGTAATCGCATCCAAATATCGTAATCATTTGTGAGACAAATCGGCTAATTTTTGGAAAGTATTGCGGCATATAGAATCGAATAAAATTCCACTAAATCATTTACTTCATATGAATTTTTACTTTCTCTATATACGTAGATAGAGAAAGTATTGTTGCCTTTTTCATTTCTCTCAATATATCTAAATTTCAAATGCAGTGTTTAAGCCACCTATACCGTTTTTAAGCCAGATATCTCCTTTTGTGAATCGAAGTAGAGTTAATAATCATAATGGCATATTGCCATAATTTACAAGATATTCTTCGTTCGTGCTCACATAGTGTAAACGCACCTTTAAAAGCCGATCTATTGATCGATTCGACGTGTATTAAAAATCTATGGCAGGAAAACAAACTTCCATTATTTAGGCGTACGTTGTTTCATGTCTCGAACACCTACGATGATTCTGTGATTTTAATATGCCAATAATTAATGTTCTACATTCAAATTTATTCCTTCTCGCATATAACGCAACGAATGTTCATTAAATTTGTTGCCTAAATCCTCTTTCAAAACATGAATTGCCCAAATTTACTTTGGGGGAGGGGGGGCACGGGCCCGGTGCCCCCCCCTCGGTACGACACTGAAATCAGTACAGTTTGTCACTTAAGAGGGCCTGCTAAACTTTCTTTCCCCAGGACCCGTTGCTTATTTGTTCCGCCACTGATACACATGTCATTTTTACGATTGAATTATCTCAATATTCACTCATTGGACGCAAATTCCTAATTGGCAGGATTGAAACTTATTAATTTTGTTCTCTAGTGGAAACCAGTTTGTTCTGTGTCTAATATAGCTTAGGATCACGATTATAATGCACAATAAATGTGGAATTTTCTGGGATTGAGGGAGGGGTGTTCAGTGTGTTTGGTTCCTACTTCTCGAGTTCGCCGTCAGGGTGATCGTATCATTATCATGCTCAATGTAAAAGGACGGTAACGACTGTTTATGGGCTTTTAAAAATAAATAAGAAGATGAAATGGAAACAAATCGAAGAAGATCTTAGTCAATTTGATGCTATTCTGCTGCTTCTTACATATATAGGATATATATATATATATATATATATATATATATATATATATAACATAAGGTACTTCTAGAAGTGTTATAGAGGTGAAATTTGGCATTAATTAGGTCATTGGCTACAACCTCTGGAACAAATCCGAAATTCCAGAAAATGTTTCTTTTAAGGGGTGTTTTTGACCCGTGTCAAATTTTAAACACCCCTAAGAAAAGCATTGAAAATGGTGCAGAGCTATATAAAATTGCTTTTTTAATTATTTTAAATTAAGATACAAAGTCGAGACATGTACCATACTGTGTAAAAAGAATGAAGTTTAGTTTTATTGAAGACTGAATTCTAATCCATGCTGAATTTGCATAAAAATTCGATTCAATCATAAAACTAGCAGATGTACCCGGCTTCGCTCGGGATATTAAAGCGGCACAGTATTTACTTTGTTGAAGGTTAAAATAACATAACTGAAAAAGAAGTCCGAGAACGAAATAAAACACAGATACCGGAGGCTGTCTGAAAATAATCTAAAATAGTAGTAATATATCATCATACTTTACCTTTCGTTTATAATACTTCCTTGTAAACAATATTTGTTGTTTTTCCTCCAGGTGCTAGGATGGTTAAGTTACGTTGGCTACCAACTCTTGAGCAGGCGACATATGTGAAACACTGTGTGTGTAAGTCTATACCACAAACCCGCAAAGTCTGTTCCTGGGCTTTATTTATTGTCATTGCAAAACACAATTTAACTGAGAGCTGAAGACGCTTAAACTCGATGTAATGATCACTTGGTATTAATGATATTAATCCATTTGATTTCAGCCAACGACGTATTCATATGATGACGTGATTTTCTTAAATTAATTTTTTTATCTGAATAATTACTAAAAGGCACAGATAATGATGCCACAATCCTAACACACAAAATATCCTAATTTTTACATAAATGTTAGGCTATTGTCTTAATGATGATTATAGGTATTGTTTAAGAAGGGTGATCTGAGCCATGAGACTTGAAATTCGATAACTTGGACGCGAGAATTTAGAAATTTCGGACAGACACCTTAATGTCTTATTTAAATGGGTAGTTCAAATACTGTCAGATTGGTTTATTTAGGAGTTAAGATCTTGGTGTATGGTAATTTTTTTACGTGCTTGCAGTATGCACCGGCAACTCGTAATTAAAATTTAGATATTCCCCGATCGTCTCTTATTTGCATATTATCACGCAATATTTATAGGTGATATTTGAATTGACACTATTTTACAAAAAAACAAGCTATCTACATTACACCAACACAACCAACGAACATTTGTCGATTTATTTTTCAACGAATATTCTTCTCGAATAAATAATTTTGGACGCAGCTTCAAACAGCGCCTAGCTGACTACAGGCGGCACTAATAATAAAATAAATAACCGCATGAATGTTTAGTCTCATTGATTTCATGCGAAACGACACAACTTCACCAGTTTCCGTTCGATGTTTGCCCTTGCCGTAGTTTGTTGGAAAAGAGGGAGAATGGGGTGAGGGAGAGGAGGACGGAAGGGGTTATTCGTGGGGTGAGCACCTGCCAATGGACCCACTTGGACGCGTCGTCCCTGGCAACGAGCCCTCCCGTGGGAACGGTATCCTCCGTGGTTCCTACGCCCCCACTGGAGGGAGGGAGGGGGAGACGAGGCCCCATTGGCGACGTCTCTGCGTTTACGGTAAAGCGCTCTTTGCGTGGCCAAGTGACCAATTTGAGATCGGAATATCCGCAGTTCACTGGGGCGCGGACACGGGGCGAGGGGCAGCGACTCGGCCAATGCTTTTCGGACCGAATTGACATTCCGTCGCCGTGCGCGACCGCGGCGGTAACAGTACTTCTCCAAACTCGTCCTCTTTTTCAGCCAAGTTACAGTTTTGAGACATTTTCGGTTCGTGGGCGCGTGTTTGCGTGTTGACGGATCGCCTGGAGGATGAATGGTTGAGTGAGTGGACGTTCACTCCGGCGTCCAAGTGGGTTCGTTTAAAAAAGGAAATTCTCTCTAACCCGTAAACGCCGTCAGACGTCCTATTACGTCCTGCGTCAGCCATAGCTTCTTTTATCTTTTGACACTAGAGACTTCTTTAAATCTAAATAACCTTTATATATTTTGAAAGAGGAAGCTTTATACTTCCTATCTATGCTTGTCCTGTATTTTTTCCTGTTTTTGCGATGGAATTTTCAATTTTGCTACGATATGACGGTGCTTTCCCGTATAAAAATCGCTTTTTACTGCGGCAAGGAACCTTTTCTTGGTGTTTGAAATGCAATGGAGCATTTGTGTATCTTTTCAATGGGGAGCACGATTTTCTCCTCTTTTTTCCTGGTGGAGTCATTTGACTTATGTCATGCGACAAAGGTCTTCGTCGGCATGTAAAAAAGAAAGGAAAACATCTTATTAGAAATGCTTACGATGCAATTCATGAAGAATGGAATTGGGTTGAGTAAAATCATTTCGGTAAACATTCGCTCTCATGACCGCGCGATCCTTCGTTCCTCGCTGCATAGGAGAGCGTCAACGCCAACCAATATCTGTTATTTCGTACTCTTCGAAGTGGTTCGGTTTACTAAGGTTTTTTGCAACCCCAAAGCAAGTTAGTTGAGAAGAAGCCTTTGTTCTTTTCGGAGGGGAATTTCGAGAAATTGTGTGCATATATTTGTATGTATTTGTTTACATATAATATACGTTTAGTTTTGTGATAGAATTTGAGTTTTTACCACTGACCTACGGACTTTCGGTTTCTAAAGTTGACACATAAATACCTGAGGAAAGGGAACCCACAAAATTGGGTTCCTTTTCTTTGTCATTTGAAAGAAGATGTTTTCCTCTTCAGATAAGGGCCTTCTCTGTTGTGGTATCTAGTGGGACCAAAGCAGCGATGAAGCGAGTGAGCAAGAAGAGGACACGCCATCAAAAATCACGAACAGCGAAGCTCTTCCATATATTTACACATTATTTTACAAGAAGTGTTTACTAAACTATAAGGCATTTCTTGCTGAATCCAATTACGAATGTGTTAATTTTCTAAAAATATTTGGAAAGGACTCATAAGCTAGTTTAACTTTTGAAAGTTTTCCGTGTTTTGCATCTAAATTCATTTCTGATGTATAAATCGTCATATCTCCCTTTCCAATGAACGAAATGTAATCATTTCTTCTATGTGACTTTTGTAACGACCAATAATAATGACTATATAACTAAAACGTTTATATTATAAATAAATCGTCTTCTAATAAATCAGTAATACTACATTTACTTAAAAATTTCTAGTCAAGACATGAAAAAGTTGAGATACGTAAAACCTTTCACCTAATTGGTTTAGATGGGTAGATTCGTAGAATAAAATAGTTACTAATTTATGTTAAGATTGTACATAAATATCTTTTATAGATTTTCCGGTGCTGAATGTTATAGTATATAAAGCGCGAACGCGCGCCGGAAAATTAGCGATTGTTGTACATTCTCTTCTACTGCAACAATGTTTGTTTGTAAAATATGATACGACAAATGGATATTTACAAATTTCATGTTTTTCGTAAGCCCAGAAAATAACATCAGAAAAAATCGAGAGAAAACTTAAAAAGTTATGATTTTTAAAATTTTCTTGAACGTTTTTGCAACGCAATCGTGAAAATTTAAAAACCTCATTCGGCCGTACAGGTGGGATTTAATAAATCTCCAACGGGCTTGAGGTGCTAAAGAGTCTTGGATATCTCAAACAAAAATTACGATCTCCCTCTAAATAAATTGAATATCGCCAAAAATTATAAAATTTTTACGACTTCGACAGCTGGAGCGTTTTTTCCACTTTTTTTTAAAATAACGCATATAATAAGTTCCTCAAAAATTTTTGTATAAAAATGTAAGTGTAATATGAGACAGAAAGAACCGTTATCAGATAATGGCCTCCGTAAACCACGGAGTTTATCAGGAAAAACGCCTGAAAAATTAAGCGACTAATTTTCACGTCTTGATCTACTATGTGCTAACCCAATTAGTGAAAACATCTATAAACTCGACCGGAGCAGTCCGGAATTTGATCAGTATGAAATGCGGCACGCGTGGCATTTCAACTCACTTTTTTCGTGGAGTGACATGGACATTATTAACGCGCATTTGCAAAAACGCGTGGAAATATACTTGGTTTTTTCTCCCCGATGCTGACGTAATCATCTCTGGATGTTTGCAGCTCTTAATGCGCCTGTAATGGATTCTTCCTCGAACGGAATGATTATTTACATTATTCACAGTTAGTTGGCTCGTGAAAACAGTTTTTTTGAAAAATATTTTGGAATCGAGTAATTATTAACCATGTATTTTGATTTTAGAGCTTTAAAATTGTTCGTCTATCTGTGAAGACAGTTGTTTTTGTCAAACAAAGCGCACTGTGTTTAACAAAAACGTACGCCCCTCCGGTGACTGTCTGTCTGTCCGTATGTGGACATGGAGGGTAGTTGTGGCATACAACGTGTTGGTTTACCTTACGTAACTTTCGATTGAATCTTTTCCTGACTTGCTTTCAATCTTATTCTCTTTGCTACATGTCGTTGTTATTTGATCTCTATTGTTTATTATCAACGAGGAATGGCAAACATACCAAAAATTCCTTAATGGAATTTTTACTAAATCTATTTTCATCTACATGTAATGGAGTTATTCTATTGGATTTTATAACTATTAATAATCATCCTTTTATCAAAATCATATTCCTTTTGCAATTCATTAGGAAAACACTTCTACCACTATTCGTAAATTATGTATAGTTGTATAGCACGCATAGTATTCACACTATCTATTGCTTACGACGTCATTCTATTTTCAGTAATAGGTAATCACTCTTTCCGATCGTGCGCTCACACCTTCGGCTAGGCCCCCGCCCGGCAGTTGGCCTTCATTGTGATTTTTATAGCGCGACAGATTCCCATTGCGCGCAGGCCAGAGGGAGTCGTAAATACACACACACACACACACACACACACACACACACACACACACACACACACACACACACACACACACACACACACACACACACACACACACACACACACACACACACACACACACACACACATACATATATATATATATATATATATATATATATATATATATATATATATATATATATCGCGTCACCAGGTGAGTGTAATTTCTCCACCTCCTCCCTACCTTATCCTACCTTCCTCCTTTCCTTCCTCCAACTCCTCTCACTCTACATTAAAAATAAGAAACAAAATCGCATTAGTAACCAACAGCCCCACGCCCGCTCCACCTTACTCACGCTCCATGTACCGCGAGTACAGCCGACATCGCAACAAAACAAACGACGACTTCGACTCCAGCGTCTTACGCGACCGAAACGATGAAGAGGAAACGTTTTTGGTGCGTTGCGCAACGACGTCTTTCTGCAATACGTGGCGACGAACGGTGGAAAAAGACGAGAGGCGGGCAGAGAGAGGTAGAGGCGCAGCGGGGAGCGGCTTGTACGTGGAATGTCTGCGAGCGGCGACAGAGGGGAGTAACGGGAAGAGAAGTCGGGGAACGGAGGAGAAATTCCCATTCGGGAAGACTGGGTTCGGGAGATTTTTTCAAAGCGGAGAAATCTATTCGCGCGTAGCGTCAAAACTAATAAACAAGATAACGGGCACAATGTCCCTAGAACAGCGGTTTCCCAACATTACAAATCCGCGCCCCCCTCTCTTAAAAAAACTATCTTCGCGCCCCCCTATATACCGTGTTCGATTACAGATAATAAACAATCCCTACTGGACATGCAATTACCGTTAATAAAACTATCTTAAGGAAAAACATGTACGCAAACGATACGTCCTCGCCAATTAAGGGCTAGAATTTGGCTGCTGCATATTGTAGGTCTCAAGATTAGGATGTTTAAATGGACAGTAAATGCATCAGAAATAAATACTTTGCGCCCCCCCCCCCCCCACGACCTATCTATCGCGCGCCCCACAGTTGTTTGGAAACCACTCCCCTAGACCAAGTTCGGAGGTAAGAGCCGAGAGGGCACATGGGAAGCCATCGCGACTTGCTATGTCCGAGAGAAAATTCGCTGCAAAAATGCGCTGTCTATTAATTACACTTTTCGATACATCCGCTTGCAAATTCCTGTTCGAATATACCGGAAAAAACGGATGGTTGATGACGCTCTTCTCACGATCAATTCAGGCAAAGGAAAAATTCCTCCACCGTCGCCCTTGACATTTAACCAATGCCAAGGACCTTAGCTTTCGAGTCTATTTTTGCAAATCGTTTGAGTGTACGTCATATTTGCCGTTCCAAAGATATTGCCGACCGAGCCAATACGCAAAATAAGTGGTTAGGTGTAAGTAAGTTTTGGAAAAGGGAATTTGGTTTGGAGACTTCTTTTCCGGAATGATTTATGGCACTTAATGGCTAATAAGTTGAAGTAGCCGTTTTATGATCTGAAGGAGATTGGAGGAGGAGAATCTAGAGATGCACGATTCGATCTGACATCTCTAACTGGTAATGCTGAGAAAATGCATCCGCCGATTGCGCCGGGGGCAACCACGTTGCCACAGATACGGCTCAGGACGATTTCTTCTTGCGTTTTCGACAGTCGGATACGTCAACTACTCTTTGAATGCTAACAAAAAGATTAAGCTTAACTATGAGGAAATGGGAAATATTCATCATGAAAGGACATTTTTTCTATAAGAATTCCATTAAACCCGACCGGGTTTAAGCACTTCAAGATTAGTTGGAGATTCTAAATTTTTTCTTAGGTAGGATTTTGTGCAAAACTGACTAAACAAAAAGAAAATCTTGAAAAAGTGCAACAATGCGGACGCTAAAAATTCGCAATTGTTTAAAAAAATTTCAAAGATTATATATTCCCGAATAGGCTACGGAGCTAAATTTTTTTTAAAGGTAGGATATGTAAAATAACGAATTAAAGATTATAGAAATTTTGATATTTTAATTTGTTTGGCAGTTAAAAATACTTAAAATTTTAACAAATAGGTAAATGTTTAGATACTACGGGACGAGTAAGAGAGCTGATATTTTGAAGTTATTTGGAGTTTAGTCAATTTAAAAGAATAACCATTTCAGTTTATCTATAAAATTCTTATTGCGGTCGTTAAAAATTATTAAATTTTAAACTAATAGATAAATGTTATTTCACTTCTAAATGAGCTACAAATTTAAAATTTGGCAGAAATGTGTGGCATTATAAACCCAATATGGGGAAAGTATAATATTCCTAAAATTTTAAAAATTAGTGATTGTTTTACTACATTATTGTTCAATAAGGAAAAACGGTAATCAGTCCTGGAAAGAAATTTTATGAATTAATGAAATATTTCCCATGATGAAATATCTCTCTGAAAAATGAATTTTTTAAAGGTGAGATGAAATGCCTGCAGTATGCAAGCACCTTCCAAAATAAACAATTGAATGTATGCATAAATATATTGCGGCGGCCGTAAAAAATTTTAAATTTTAAACAATTAGAAAAATATTATTTCACTTCTATAAGCGCTACAACTTTAAAATTTAGCAGGAATGTGTAGCATTAGTACCTCATAATGAAGAATGTATAAAATTCTTAAATTTGCAAAGTTTGGGTTTGTTTTAATTTATTTTTTTACATAAGGGTAAAACAAAAATTGCTGCGCATGTGAAATCTTGAGAATTAAAAAAAATATTTGTAAAGATGAAATAACTGTCTGAAAAATGAATGTTTTCTCAAGGTGAGATGAAATGCTTGCAGTATGCAAGCACCTTCTACTAGTCATTATATATAGACGTTCCTTACAGAGGAGGAGGAGGAGGATATAACATACTAGTAGAAGGTGCTTGCATACTGCAAGCATTTCATCTCACCTTGAAAAAACATTAATTTTTCAGACAGATATTTCATCATTACAAATATTCTTTTAATTCTAAAGATTTCACCTCTGCAGCGATTTTCGTTTTTCCCACATGTAAAAATAATAGTTTAAAACAATCCTCAAATGTTGCAATATTATACATTTTACACTTTCTCCATTATGGGGTACACCTTTCAGCCAAATTTTAAAGTTGTAGCACATCTAGAAGTAAAATAATATTTTTCTAATTGTTTAAAATTTAAACATTTGTAACGGTTGCTGCAATATATATATGGAGAGATTGAAATGTTTATTTGTGCAAATACACTGTTCTGTAAATAATTTGAAAATTACAGCTTCCTAGCTCATCCCGTAGTACCTAAAAAATTATTAAACTTTAATGTTCAAATGGGGTTAAAAAAACCCCTAAAATTCACAATTTTAAATTTACCAGAAAAAACGAAAATCTTGAAAAAGTGAAACAATGCGGCCGCTAAAAATTCGCAATTGTTTAAACAAATTTTCATGGTTTATGTATTTCCGCATGTGCTATGGAGTTGAAATTTTTTTTTCTAAGTAGAATTCTTAAAAAAAAACGAAATATGGTTTATACAAATTTTGATATTTTAATTTGTTTGGCAGTTAAAAATTCTTAAAATTTAAACAAATAGATAACTGTTTAGGTACTACGGGATGAGATAGGTAGCTGAAATTTTCAAATTATTTACAGAGTAGTACACATGCATAAATTTACATTTCAATTTTGCCATATATGAAATGAAGCGGCCGTTAAAAATTATTTAATTTGAAACAATTAGAAAAATATTATTTTACTTATAAAAATGCTACAACTTTAAAATTTGGCTAAAATGTGTAGCATTAGTACCTTATAATGAAGAAAGTGTAAAATTTTTAAAATTTCAACATTTGGGGATTGTTTTAAACTACTATTTTTGCATGTGGGAAAAACGGAAATCGCTGCGGAGATGAAATCTTTAGAATTAAAGAATTTTTGTAATGATGATATGTCTGTCTAAAAAATAGATGTTTTTTCAAGGTGAGATTAAATGCTTGCAGTATGCAAGCACCAACTACTTGTATATATATATATATATATATATATATATATATATATATATATATATATATAACAACTTACGGAAAAGGAAAGGTAAAATGAATATATGGATGTCAACAAGGTGTTGGGATGAGGAAACCCAGTGAGCACTCACCAATCAGACGACTTCAGGTTGGCGAGGCCCCGGGGATGTCGAAGCGACACACGTAAAATAACACAAAAACACAGAAACATCACAAACGTAAAGCTTTCGGAACTACTCCTTCTTCAGCTACAGAGAGAGAACTATATATATATATATATATATATATATATATATATATATATATATATATATATATATATATATATGGATGTCAACAAGGTGTTGGGATGAGGAAACCCAGTGAGCACTCACCAATCAGACGACTTCAGGTTGGCGAGGCCCCGGGGATGTCGAAGCGACACAGTTCTCTCTCTGTAGCTGAAGAAGGAGTAGTTCCGAAAGCTTTACGTTTGTGATGTTTCTGTGTTTTTGTGTTATTTTACGTGTGTCGCTTCGACATCCCCGGGGCCTCGCCAACCTGAAGTCGTCTGATTGGTGAGTGCTCACTGGGTTTCCTCATCCCAACACCTTGTTGACATCCATATATTCATTTTACCTTTCCTTTTCCGTAAGTTGTTATATATATATATATATATATATATATATATATATATATATATATATATATATATATATCTCCAGTAAGAAGCAGCTATTTATTATAGATATACTATACTAGTAGTTGGTGCTTACATTCTGCAAGCATATCATCTCAACATAAAAAAACATTCATTTTTTCTATTCCATCATTACAAATATTTTTTGAATTCTAAATATTTCACCTCCGGAGCGATTTTCGTTTTTCCCTTATGTAAAAATAATAGATTAAAACAATCCCAAAACTTTGCAATTTTAAGAGTTTTATACTTTCTCAATCATGGGGTACTTACACTACACATTTTTGCCAAATTTTAATGTTGTAGTACTGCTAGATGTGAAATAATATTTTTCCAACTGTTTAAATTTTAAACATTCTTAACGACCGCCGCAATTTGTTTACGGAGTGATTCAAATGTTTATTTGTGCAAATGCGTTACTCTGCACATAAGTTGAAAATTTTAGCTTCCTAGCTCATCCCGTAATGTCTAAACAGTTATCTATTTATTTAAATTTTAGAATTTTTAACTGCCAAACAAATTAAAATATCAAAATTTGTATAATCCCTATTTCGTTTTTTTAGGAATTCTACTTATTAAAAAAATTTCAACTCCGTAGCACATGCGCAAATACATAAACCTTGAAAATTTGTTTAAACAATTGCGAATTTTTAGCGGCCGCATTGTTGCACTTTTTCAAGATTTTCGTTTTTTCTAGTCGGTTTTGCACAAAATCCTACCTAATAAAAAAATTTCGAATCTCCAGCTTATCTGAAAATGCCTAAACATTATTATCCTCCTATATCCTCCTCCTCCTCTGTAAGAAACGTCTATATAGAATGATACACACGCACATGGTGAGTCAAAAGTCCCTTTGGAAAATTTAGGGGTGTGTTTTCGAGACCAAAACAATAAAAAAAGTTCCTATGAGCATGAGGTCGGAAATGCTTCCTTACTGATATATCGCTGCATTGTTGTTAAGACACCACTCAACTGACCTTGGTGACGTCATATTACCCATCTAATGACTCAGAAAGCAGATAACAGGGTCTGAGGGTTGTTATTAGGTCGTCGCCACATTGTGGGTATAAATCTATCTGTGTTTCATTGAATTTTACATGGAGAACGGCTACATGCTTTCCACTACCAGCCAATACAATCACTTCTCCTGCCTCATCGTCCTGCTTGTGTACACTTCTGTCAGTGGTTCTTAGGCCAGCTGGCGATGGATACTGTATTCAACGTTGTCGTGCTATTCACAGGCGAAGCAACCTTTACAAGAGGTTGTGTTTCTAATTATCACAGTGAACATGTGTAGGCTAGTGAAAATCCACATGCAGCTAGAGAATCGCACTTTCAGCATCAGTTTTCCATGAACGTCTGGGCTGGAATAGTCGGTGACATATTTTTCGGCCCTCACATGCTTCCAGCGCGCCTTACGGGAGAGCATTTTTCTGAGATTTCTGGACAACCCTTTGCCACTGCTTCCCGAAGACATACCGCTTCATATCCGTGGACGAACGTGGTACATGTGCGATGGGGTTCCGGCACACTTTAGCCGCTTAGTCCGAGGTTAGCTGGATGCACAACACGCACAAAGGTGGATTGGACGAGGAGGCCCTGTGGCATGGTCACCTTGGTCTCCGGACCTGAACCCCTTGGACTTTTACCTGTGGGGTCACTTTAAGCCCGTGGTTTATTCAAAGCCAGTTAACACAGAGCAGGAGCTACGGCAACGTGTGCGGGATGTTTGTGACACAGTTAAAACAAGTCCTGGTGTGTTCGTCAGTCCACTGTACGTCGTACTCGGGCATGTGTGGAGGTGGGAGGATCAAATTTTGAACACCTATTGTAAAATTACGAAAAAGATACATCATAATAAAGAATTTGTAACAGGAATGTGTTCTTCATTTAGTTGCAATATCTCGGTAAGGAAGCATTTCCGACCCCATATTAATAGTAACTTTAGTTATTGTTTTGGTCTCCCAAACGTGTCCTCAAAGTTTCCAAAGGGACTTTTGACTCACCCTGTATGTATACGTTTCTCGAGAAAGATAAATCCGGAATCACTCGATTTTCTGTGGACTCTTCAAGATTCGGAGTTAACGGCAGATTTCGTAAGAACAGCTAGTCCATCTCACGTTAATATTATAGTTTTATTGGCACTTCCTGGTTCCGCGTTCCGTAAATACTAAAAAAATTATTACTCGTAGGCAGCGATGCGCGTCAGCCAAATCCAAAATTAAAACAAACGAACGTCCCGTTCTTTCTCTATTTGAGTACTGAATATCATTTCAGCAAAAGTCACTCAACCGATTTTGTTTTCGAAAATGTTTCATTACTTTCCATCCAAGGGAGAAATCGATTCGGAGATAATTACGTTTTTCCACGCCGTCGAATGCTAATATATCGCGTCGGAATGGATTTTTGCTTATGTATCTATGGATATTTATTCCTTCCGGTCACGCTCGAAATTTTAACCAATAGGGCACACTTCCGCGTAAGACGATAAGAATTATTCTACGGGGAAACTGGGACCGTGGAATTTCCCGAAAGCGGGCAACGTTGTTTAGCACCGCCTTCGGGCAATATTAATCATATATCGATTTAATTATTCGTCTCTTTCCTTTGCTATACATTATTTGCGTTTTCACAGTTATTTCTCTGTGAAATGGATGATACTTGCGATCTCTCCACCGGACCAGAGATCGTTTGATCTTTTACATTTTTGTCATCTTTATTGAAAAATATAAAGTGAGGAAAATAAGCGTCTGCATTCATTAAACATACATTTTTATTACGTTTTTCTAAATGACGCTATAGTTAGTAAAAGGAAAGCTGGAAGGAGGTTGGGAATTTGACCTTAAAAAGGAAAATGGAAGGGGACTGAAATTGGTGGAATTTTTAGAAATTTACGGCTCATAATTTATACACGACAGCAGACGGAAGCTTTCTTTGAAAATTCCGATGAATGCGTAAATTTATCAGATATAGTATTCCCGTTTTGGAGCAAAGATAAAGAAATAATATATTTACCCTCTTATATTAAAGGTTAGTATGGGAAGCCTTAATTGGACAAAAATGAAGAAGAGAAGAAGTAAGCAGCTCAATATGAACAAAAGAAAAAAAAAGTATCAAATGTTAGATAAACTTAGAAGGGAACAATAATATGTGCTGAAAAGGGCAATTTCAAGACTTAAAAGGAAGGAATAGGCGTGAATAGAGGTGTGCGGATAGAAACTCTAAACCCACAGTCTCGAAACCCAAAATCTCGAAACCCACATTCTCGAAACTCACAATCTCGAAACCCACAACCTCGAACCCACAACCTCGAAAGGACAGAATCTCGAATGAACAGAATCTCGAATAGACAAAATCTCAAATGGACAGAAGCTCGAAAATGAAACCTATTTCTTTATATGCGATGATTAAAACATCATTAAATCTTTCGTTTTCGACGTGATTTGCATTGTTGCAGGTTTTGTATAATTGCGAATGATTGACTGGGAATATCAATTCGCAGACAAAAGCGTATACACAATGTTTTGTTGGGTTTGTTGTTGTTTGTATATGAAATTAGTTTTACATTCAAAATTTATAACATTAATAGGTTTGGTTCTGTTTAGTTTTTCAATTTTTTTATTTTGGCACACTTATTGTAATAAATTTGGGAAGAAAAAATTGATCTCATAAACAGAAACAACAAATACAACGAAAAATCTGAGTAGAATAATGAACCTGTTCCTAAAAAACAAAAATAAATAAAAGAGGTTTTTTAACAAATAAATTATTATATATATATAAATATAATAATTTATTTGTTAAAAAACCTCTTTTATTATATATATATATATATATATATATATATATATATATATATACTTGCTTGGATGCATAGCAGGGTGTTTCAGAACAGCGACAAACGTATTGTGCTCCCGAATTGTTCGTGGAATAATTTATTCATTGCATCAAACTGTTAACTACGTATTTTCATCAACATTTATATGACAATCCGCCTGAAAAGCCGTTTTTATGGAATGTTTACTCAAAGTTAGTGCCGACTAAATGTATTTGTCAGAAATTTAATTTTATGACAGGAAGTTGGTGAAATTACAACAGGAACTTGCGACCATCGTGACTAAGTTGAATTTTCGGAAAACCCACTCACTCAGTTCTAATTGTTAGATAAAGGTGGAAGATAATACAATACAATAAATAGAGCGCATTGTTTTGCCTCGCATATGTGTCGCGCCATACAAAATGTATCGAAAATGATAACTGTATTTAAAAATAATACGAATAATGAGATTGCTATTCGAAATTCTGTCCATTCGGGAATACGTCCATTCGCGATTGTGTCCTATTGAGATTGTGGATTTCGAGATTCTGTGTTTCGATATTCTGTCCTTGACTCGTATATTGAATATTTTACGAGATAATAGGGCACCCGATTAAAATCAAATATCTTCGTGTTTCTTATTTTAATTGATATAGGACTACTTTAAACACATTAATGTGGTGAAACTATTATCCACACAATAATGCAGCCAAAAGATAAATATTCGTACGCAAGCAGTTTAAAAAATGCATACAGGTGGGTCCAGTATTAGCAGATAGTCTCTTTTGATGAAAATAATCCAGAATAATATTTTAGCTAATGTAGTGATGACAAAAATCAAGACCAACGTCGATTAATTTTACTGGATTTTTTAATGCTCACCTGTTCGCTGTTTATTGACATTTATCGATTGAATTCCAGGACTACAAAGCCTACCTATAACCTAAAGTAAACTAATACAAAGGAAAAATATTGTAATGAATTTCGAAGACAGCGAAGGACGAAGACGCCAAAGCGATGATGAAGAGCAGTATAAATGAATGCGTGTGATTGAACAGTATTGTAACCTTTTTGGATATTGAAAACGGAGTTTTATGGAAAATGGAATTTTTAAGGGTAATATGAGAGTACTGGAAATGTAGCCGTCTAATAAAAATTAGACTTCAGCATAAGAAAAATGAATGGAGACAAGGCGCTTTCAAGACATATTCAATGTCTATGCTGAAGAAAAGGCAAAAGAGGCATAGGAATATATCGATATAGGGATAAAAGTCGGCGAAAGTCAGATATGCGGGCAATGAAACATTAGTACTTGAGAAAAGGACTTAGAAGCTAAGCCACAAGCAAATGCATTCGATGTTCAAATGTATAGGAATAACAGAAGTCATGAGATTTTTAAAGAGTGGACAATGAAAGATAAATATTAAAGTGGATGAATAAAGGTTAGAATTGGCGAAACGTTTTATTTAGGTAGTATTTTGGCTTAGAAGGGTAGGAATAACAAACATGTCAATAACCATTGTTGAGAATAACTGATAGCAGGTATTTTGAGTTAAAATATGCAAAAATGAAAATATGCTGTGAAAGCGTTTATAAGGAATTTAATAGTGTTGCATAGGAGATTACGACACTTAGGAAGATGTGAACAGACTTTTAGGATGAGAGTCTGATACAGATGAGAGAAAGTTTGTTGGGCTGAGAGGAAAACTAATGAGATGGTATTACATAGCTATAAAAGGAGGAGCATAATTAGAGTAACTAATGAAATACAGCTGTGGGCAGGCCAAATTTTAAAGAGGAATTGAACTTTTGAAGGAAATTACACAAGGGTGGATTCCAGGAAAAAGGCAAAGAGAAAATGGATTTTTGGCACAAGGAATGTGATGGCTACTAGAAAATTGTGATTTATCTATAGGTGAGCTCGAGAAGGGTGAGAAGGGAGGAATAAGGGTGGAGGGTGTGAACCAAGAACGTACGCAGGGGTAGAAAACTTGAATTGATTAGTTCATTTGCAGAAAACGTCGTTTTTAATTAGAGAAAGGGATTCGATGTTCCTTTATCACTTACTTTCCATCAAATTCGACTTTTTATGAAGAAGCTTATTTTGCGGAAGTCATTCGCTGATTAAATCGGCTTATTTTCACTTATGAACACCAAAGTGTTTGTTTTGTAGGCATACGTGCAGTATACCGTGGAGAATGGTGCAGGAAAGGGGAGGGCATTCGGGTTAGAGAGGAGGCGGTGGGTGACCATCTCCAACTACTTATCTCTACTTTTCGGCAATTAGTTTGTATCTTAGGAAAAAAGGAATCTCCAAAACCATCGTCTGTTTTATTTGATTCCTGCTGATTGTTCCGAGATAAAGTTGTTCTAATGAAATCATGGCTCTGATTCTCATATCCTTTTCTTCCTTATATGTCTGATAGCCAGCATATGACTTGTTTTGTTACTCTCGAAACGGATCACCTATATTAATCTTTTCCCTGACCTCTCTTTCAACTCAGACTCCCATTTTAATTTATCTGGTGATAATTACTCCTGTAATAGCACAAAGCCACATTTTTATTGAGTATAAGTGCAAGACAAAACATTTTTCGACACTTTAGGTAAATATGTTACACATAATGAAATGAAACTTTGATGTCAAACAATTCACTCCGGTTTAGAATTATCTAACTCACCATACGACTTAAATTAAATCGAAACTCAATATAACTCCAATATACATAAAACAGCTGAGAAATTGGATGTGTATTTCCGCTAAAAAAATCAGCCAACTTTAGTGATGAGTCACTGTGTGTACATTCGATCCCGTAATTCCCGCCAAGGAACAAAAAAATGAGCTCATATAAATAGCAGTCAATACTTTATAAAACTTAAATGAGGGTCATAATGAACTTATCAAAAAGCTACGTTTTATGCAATAGTAATAAAAAGATTGGGAAAAATAGATGCGCACTTAGGCGACAAAGCATACGTCATCAGCTAGTAGACTTTTACAGAGGTTTTAAAAGAAATTCGCTTAGGCGTTCGTTTTGTCCGTCTCTCGGACGCGCTAACTATTAAACGAAAGCAGACAAAGACTTCGTTTTTTCGCCAATTGATTCAGTATTCTGTCTCGCTGTGCGCGTATTCTTGTAGTGGTTTTAGTAGTCAACAGAATTGGGGTATAACAATTTAGTTTGAATTTACTTTTTACTTTCTCTATTCGCAGTATAGAAGAACGTATTGTTTTCGTGATAAAAATCGAATATGAGATTTCTACGGAAATGCACGTTTTAAGGTCCCCTGAGTACGTTTTCACTATTTTCTCGATGATATCTGCGTGTCTGTGCGTGTGTGTGCGTGATAGGAATTTTGTGCGCGCTCTAACTACTACTTATCAAATCAGTACAAAACTTAATATTAATCGAGGTCAGACAACCGGAATTGGAGGATTACTATAGTCGTTTTTTCCGTTTCTTTCAAATCATTTAATTGGACAAAACATAATAATGAATGAGAAAGCATTTATTTTATGAAATTCGATTTTAATAAAAGTGGCTTAAAAACGGGAATGTAAATAACTTATAATTAGCTTTAAGAAACGGATTAATTTCAATGGAAAACTTGGGAGAATAGATGATTTTATTGCCAATGTTATGATTGTATTAGAGAACGTCTTTGCCGGCGTTAAATTTAAATGAGACGATAATCCAATCAGTATCGAGTTTCTTTGTACCAGGACTCTATTTCCTCATTGGTTTGAGTTTCAAACTTACAAGAAAGAGATCTGAGTTATTTTTATGAATTCTATTAGTGTGTTGTCAAACCAGAAGCCTATTACTTATTTCAATTGGAATTACATCTCGTCCCTCTCGTGCAAAATTCCAATTAACGAATGAAACGTCCAGCTAAAATACGCCGATTCTACGTATTCCATTTGCCTTAGATCGCTGTTTTGTGGCGCCAACTTCTTCGCGCAGGATTTTCTTGCTTCGTTTTATTGTCATTCGAGTGATTCCACGCTGTGAAGCATATGGATTCGTGAATTCAGACAGGCTACCGGGAGTCAGGCGTATTTTTTCTGACATTTTGATTCAATTTCATTGTCCTGTTACGTGAGGAGTGGGTGTGTGTGTGTGAGAGAGAGATAGATAGATAGATAATCGTCTTTATTCGGGCGAAATTTAGACCAGAAGGTCCATTCTTACATTTAACCCTTCGTCAATATAATAAATACAAGAAAATGAATAAAATAAGGTATAACAAAATACATTATATAAACATTATGTACCTAAATCATACTAATTAAAAAGATAAAATTGAATACAGATTTGTGTTTGTGGGGAAAATCTAGGTAAAAACAGGCATGTCCTCCCTAGCAAAACCCACGCAGGAAAACACCCACTAAGAAGGGGGGTGTGAAAAACCTGCGAAAACCCTAGATAGTGTACATATGGTAATACAAAACTACAACATTAAATAGGAAGGAGTATGTACAGTGGGAGAGTTCGTATATACAGCGTAATTATATACCGTCATAAAAAAGTACACGTAAAGGTAATAGCGTAATGTAAACAAGAAATATACTAGTATGTAGAATGAGATGAAATATACATGAAATATATACAATGAATGAATATAAAGAATGTTGTTGGGGCATGCATATTATAAGAAAGCAGGAAAAGATATAAAATACATAAATAATATAATACAATACAAAATAATATAAAACAATAGAAAATAAAATAAAAAATAAAAGAAACACAAAAATATACATAAACAATAGAAAAAATATATATATAAAAACAATACAAAATTAAATTAAGAAATACAAAGTAATATAAGACAATAAAAAAAAACTTGAGTAAGGATAATTTATGGGGAGTGTAAAGAGATGATTAAGGATTACTTTGTTGTTTTAGAAAGTGAGTGACACAGGTGCGTTTGAATGAGTTTAAAGAGGGAGATGTTTTAAAATTCTCATCTAAGTTATTCCAGAGTCGGCAACCGGAGACTTGAAAGGATTTATTGTAGATATTCGTCCTGTGATGAGGAATAAGGAGGTTATTCTTGCCTCTAGTATCCCGCTTGTGTACTGTATTGATTTTATTGAAGAGGGAAGAGAGGTAGTCAGGTTTGTTATAAGTAAGGATTTTGTACATTTGCATCAGGGTATGAAAGTTCCTTCGAGTGTCAAGTTTGAGCCATGAGAGAGAGGGAGAGAGAGAGAGAGGGAGAGAGAGAGGGAGAGAGGAAGGAGCGGGAAAAGAGGGATGCAGATGAGCGCCGAATGGAGGAAGGATCTCATGAGTCTGGTCCTCGAGAGAGTGTTGCGTCCGCCGATTGGTGAAACGAGGATGCGGCGGGCGACAGGTTATGACGCAGGTTGTAGCAGACGAAGGAATGTAGAGGAGAAAGGATGGGAGAAGAGGTTTGGTTGAGAGGGATCGGGGGTGGGATAAGTTAGGGGGCGGGTGAGCGCTTACATGGGAGCTCACCAGCCGCTCACATACGGACGCTCACGTCCTTGTCTTGACCTGGAATCGGCGTTTAAACGAGGCTGCTTTGTGGTGGGTCCAGGGAGACAAGTGCGTTTGAGAGGATCCCTCCTTCCCTCTCCCCTCCCTCTCCCCTCCCTCTCCCCCTCCCTCTCCCCTGCCTCTCCCCTCCCTCTCCCCTCCCTCACCCCTCCCTCTCCCCTGCCTCTCCCCTCCCTCTCCCCTGCCTCTCCCCTCCCCTTCCCTCTCCCCTTCCCTCTCCCCTTCCCTCTCCCCTTCCATATCCCCTGCCCTCTCTCCTCCCCACCCTTCCCTCTCCCCTCCCCTTCCCTCTCCCCTCCCCTTCCCACTCCCATCCCCTCTCCCCCTCCCCTGCCTCTCCCCTCCCCTCCCATTCCCTCTCCCCTCCCCTCCCCTTCCCTCTCCCCTCCCCTTCCCTCTCCCCTCTCCTTCCCTCTCTCCTCCCCTTCCATCTCCCCTCCCCTTCCATCTCCCCTCCCCTTCCATCTCCCCTCCCCTTCCCTCTACGCTCCCCTTCCATCTCCTCTCACCTTCCCTCTCCCCTCCACTTCCTTCTCCTCTCCCCTTCCCTCTCCCCTCCCTCTCCCCGCCCGCCCTATCCCGCCGCATTCCGCCCCGCCTTCGTTGCTTCGAACCCCCGCGGACGACTTTTTGATGATCGAGCCGTATTGGAAGCTGCTTCTCATCTAGGAATGCGGGGAGTGTTTGTTGCCCAGAGATTGTTTTGAAGCGAGAGAAGACCTGCCGTGCTTTCTCACTTGCTTTGGAGATAAAAAAATCGTGCGACCTGATTCCATTTTCAACTTTCTTCTAACACAGATTTGTTTTGAGCAGGAATTCAAGAAAGTTGACAGCCAGTGATCCGCCGCTCAAGTTTGGATGTTTTTTATTTTAAGATGCATAAAACGAGCGGTGAAAATCGTGAATTCTCCGGGTACATGTAACGAATTTCTGTTACTATGATAGTTCATCATCTTTTATCACATATTTGCTTTAATACTGAGTTTATGGACTAAGCAGAGCTAAAGCCAATCTGTTTTATTATACAGCTCCACATATTATAAAATAATACATATTAGAAAATTTTTATTCTCATCGATTAAATATGACTCGACAAAGTTCTGTAAAAGATACGTCCAAACATACAGACAAAAATCTTTGGCAGCTTATAAACCGCGTCTAATCACATACATTCTGAAAATTTTAGTCTCATATCCAGGGGCGACCTGAGGAATTTTGGCGCCCCGGGCGAGATACCAGTCCACCCCCCTCCCCCCACCGTCCATATTTGTTGAGATATTTACAAAGTGCGTGTTAATTTATTCATCGCTCAGTAAAAGTTATTGGTAATGAATAATTAAAAGGAATGTCATCAAAATTTAGCTTGTTTCTCGATATAAATTTATATCCAATATTTATTCATTTGCAAGTAATGCATAGATAAATGATACGGATAGCGCCCCCAAAGCCTTGGCCGGAATTCCATATCATTGGCGATATTTTCTGTGATTTTTTATGAACCATTTCCACAATGATACGCCAAAAGCTGAGTTGTATTAAAAGATAAAGCGCCCTAATAAAAAAACGTTGATTTGTTTTTATTACCCAGACAATTTTTTTACAGTAATGTTGCTTTATTGGCAATCAAATACTAGTAACGCGTGGATAATAATGATTTGGTAAAACTAATCTGGTGATTCAGTTACAAGTAGACTTTTGTAGTGCATCAAATATCAAATTCCAAGGGTTCAGACAAAAGAAATATGACAATCACACCGCATTTAGTTCATTCATCACTCCTCCAATTTCAATTACTACTTCTTAGGACCTAAATTAGTTTTTTTCTACAATTATCGAATAAATTTATCTTTCCAATATTTTAAATGTTTTCTCATACTCTAATAGTACAATATTGTGAAGCAAGTAAATCTTTGTCACTTTTATAGCAGTGCGAAAAAAATTCAAAGCGTCCGATTAAACAAAAGATATGGTTGCTATAGGCTGGAATTCCACTAATACATGAAGTACCTCCAATAGCCATTGGGAAAACCAGATGCGCATTTTGGCTACAAAACTGCCTTCATCAATCTCATTGCCAAAAATTAAAATCTTCTCTTGGTGAATTATCCCAGATCACGGCTGCTTCGTAGTCCAAATGCACGCCTGGTTTTTCCAACCATTTTTTTAATATTTGCTCATCCTAACCTATCAAAAGATAAACCTAAAACAAGACATTTGAATGTGCGTGATTATGCTTCATAATCTCAAATGTTTTAGAATGATCATTATTAAAAAGGTGTTAAAAAGAGATCGATTGTCGGACGGAGCGTTACAGAGGCTCATTCTTTCCGAGAATAATACGAGACCATAATAGGAAAGACAAATCTGCGAATAATAACTGTTAGGTAGGCCTCGGTGCATTTCACCCCCTGCCACCCACCAGTTTGGTGAATAGCAGGGTAACATGTAAATGCAATGTGTCATAAGTGAAACAATCTTTTGGATATGCTTTATTCTGAATATTTGCTAAACTACCTCATGGCTTTCCGCTAGAACTGCTTTATACTTACGGTGCAAAATGAATATGAAATTTTGCGTCATTGAGAAGATTGATTTTTTCAAGGTTTTTCAATTTAAATTTCAAACTCGACTTACATCAACAATAATTGAAAGAAATGCACGTTTACAGTCTTTGAATTGACGGTATTATCTTAACGTAATTATTTGGGGAAAAAATTACCGTTGTGCGTTGATTGCGACCGAACAAGGCCGACAATTAAGTTTCAATATCAAGCTGAATCGGTGAATTTCGAAAAGGTCTTTGGAAGACAATGAAAATGTTACAGTTTATGGCGCCAACTCCGAAAAAAGGAGTAGTTCGAAGGTCGTTCGCAGCAGACGAGGAAGCTGGACGACGGCGGCGGCTGCTGCTTGATGAGGTCGTGAGACTGGAATAGACCCCGGTCTCGTTGGACCACGTCAGCGTCCAATGCCACCTCGCCACGCTCCATCTGCAAACCATTGCATCCGAGTACATTTTCGTGGCAGATGTTTTCTACGGAAGAATTAAGCTTGTGTTTTGCAAAGAGTATTTCCAGGGTATAGATTGCCTAATTTCAATACTTGAAGAGAAGACGTATATAAAATAATACAATTGAGACTGAAGTGAAGGTTGGTCGACGTAGCTGGAAGGACAATAACGGGGACTCTGGAGAGGCGAAGTAAATGGAATGGTGTGAGAAGATGAATGGATAGAGCTGGTAGAGTTTTTGAAAAATGAGATTATCAAAAGGTTTTTGATGACGAATTGGGATTCAAATAGACTGCATAATAGGGCACAGTTTAAGTCAGATAATACAGGGTGGACCATAACTCAAAATAGGTTATAATGAAGCGAAAACAAAAATCAAAGTAAATTTTAAAAATAAGATTAGAAATATTCATCTAGACGGTTGTATTTAGAATAATCGATAAACGTTTATAACCTTATTTTAAAAATTTTGCTTTTGAGTTTTTTTCGCAGTTTTGCTTCGTTACAACCGATTGGGACTAATCGACTACCCTGTGTTTGCAGAAAATATTTTTCATATTTATAACATCTCATGTGCCAATCTCAGTAAATATATACTGCCGAAAAATATCTTTTGTGAAAGTGGCAATAAAATATTTTAACGAATAATTTCTAATATAAGAAATCGCATTCATTATGCATGTCCTCTATTTTTAGCAATCGTGGAGCGTGATTTGCTAAGTGGATTTGAGTCGTGTTTACAAGAGAGTCTGTTCCGCGGCATTGGAGACTTAAACGGCCGACACCTAATAATCGTCCAGTTACTTTAAGAGAACAAGTTATAATGCTCAAATTACGCATCAAGCGACGAAAGTACGACTGTTAAACCTTCTGTCTCTCCTGACAAGCAGTGACGTCGAGAATGAGATGGTGAAGGACGATAGAGTGATCGACTTTCGAAATCACTTAATAACCATCGTACCACGTCCTTGACACGCCTAACTGTACGCTGGAATCGAAGGGGATGCCTCCACGAAAAAGACTCCATTGAAGGTCTTTATTTTAATACAACAATTAATGTTGAAAAAACAAATTTCCTGACGTAAACACATTTTCGAAAGAACGTTCGACACATGTTTGGGAAGCGGCAAATGAGAGACGCGAGGATAATAGCCTGTCTTACCACGGAATCGTGTAATCATTCTTCGGGCGCATTCCCATCGGCAGCCGTGGTTTAGCGTACATGGAGCGTTTCTCCGTCACGGGTGACAACGTGAACTCTTAAGTACGAGGCATAAGTGCATGGTTTTATTGCTATTTATTCATTCCATGCTTATCCATTGGACAAGGGCCGTTTTAACGGTACCTACAGAATCCTAACCTTTAGTTACACCGCGATCCATCCAAGAATCGCCTCGACATGTTAAAACTTAATAACACATTCCGCTATTTTGCTTTGAATCTGAAATGAGTCGTGAGAGAACTAAAGAATTGCAGTTCCTGCGATAAGGTGCTATTATTTGTTACAAGAATTTGCGAAAAATAATAAAACTACTAACATAGCTTTGTAATGCCGATCGATGTGTTAGTTTTTAAGGATAATAACTATTACAGTCATTATCTCGTATTATATTGGATACCTTTTGGCCGTTGAATTAAATTGCATGCTGCTAGTTGCATTATAATAACTTTATGATGAATTGGGATAATATTAAGCACTTGAGTTTTGAAAATCTAGAATTAAAAATTGCCCATGCTTTTGCAACTTCGCACTTTATAAAACAAATATGTTATTTTTAAACCGATAAAATCTTTAGCATCCACATATACACATGCCCTCATTAAGGTTGGATGGAATTGGGTTCTGCCAATATTTCTATCTTAATTGCTAGAATAGTTTTTTTAATTTTAAATGTTGTTAACAAAACTATTTTAAATTAACATTTACAGAATAATTTAAAATTAAATAATAATAATTATTTTCAGATGATCAGTTTATTCAGATTTGGAAAGGCACACATCTACGGCCATCTACCTTTTTGGAAACTCGCCTTTGTATTTTCGTTCAAATTACAAATCCTTTCCGATCATTAGCAGAATATAATCCATCCCTTTGCGTCCTGCGAGAGAAGTCATGGCAATAATTTTTCTTGTAAACTGTGATGATGGTTATATCCGTACGCGAATTACCTTTTTAAATTAGTCGAGTTCGTAGGAAATTTTACACAATAAATAAGTGCTTTTACGTCTTTTTTCAGGTATTTAAAGAGAAATAGTATTGATTCTATCTTAATTTTTTGTGAGCAAATATTTTAAAACTCTGAATAAATTTCTAGTTGATAAATATCACTAATTTTATGACAGAAATTCGGTATGATATCCATGTAAGAACGCAGTATAGAGATTTTCCGCTAGATTATGCGGTGAAATAAAAATGATTGTTTTAATATACACTTTTCGTAGTAACTTCTCGAATTGTTGATGAGACAAATTAGAAAGTGAGGACAAACAGCCGAAGAAAAGAACTGGCTTTAGTCTTGGGCGATGTGTTCCACCGAGTAGATTCTATTTTGAACAATGTAAACCGCAGACAGTGAGTCCTTACCGAGTAAAATCCAAATATTTAAGTGTGGGGAATATTGATTCTTTGAGAGGTGATGATTCAAAAATTCCATTTTTAGTATTTGGGTCGTCGAAAAAGAGGCGAAAAGGAAACTGAGAAGTGAAAACTTTCGGCGAAAGATACCATGGAGCTATTTGAGTCCGGAAATGGGGGCCATGGTGTCGTACATATGCCTAATGGAAGAGGGCGAGAGTGGAGAGGCAGAGGAAGGAGGGGGAGATTGAGTGGGAGGGGGAATGAGGGGGTGGGGGAGAATGAGGGGGTGGGAGAGAATGAGGGGGAGGGGAAAAGCAGGCAGAAAGAGATGAAAGGAGGTAAAGGTGGACGACGTAGTTTTAGTGATGGAGGGATATATGAGAGAAGGAAAGAAGAGAGAGGGTGAATGAAAATGGGAGGAGGAGAGCACTGGGATATTATGCACGAGCTGCATACCTCCGTGAACCTTAACCGAGGTTAAGAGCGAAGGGAGTCTTTGAGCGAGGAGGCTCATCGCTCTCGTGGCGTAACCGTTATTACTCCCGTTGAAGAATCTTAAAAAAGGAAAAAGTAAATGCGCAGCTGCTTTATGCATGTAATAGTGTGCTCACGGCTTTTATGACTCAAGTAACGCGATTTCTCCTTTCGTAATGTAACGTTTTTAGGTTCGTACTCATAAAAAATCCCTTAAATATAAGACAATAAATGAGGCAACAAATATGCCTATTATATTCATTAAGAAGCAAAAATGCGATGAAAATAATATAAGCGACTGTATATTATCAGCACCCAATGTTGAGACGTAGCAATATGAGAAATGAGCGCTAATAATTTGCTTATTCTGAAAAAACATTTTAAACAAGATGGTCCAAACGGAAATTATGATGCCCACTTAATATTTAATCTTTTATTTAATACTTATGTTGGCTTTAATAGCTTTAAAATCATCGAGGATATGTAGCTCTTTGTTTTCCCAAACTTCATAATTTAGCATTTTAAATATTAGAAATACATTCGAACGGAAAAATAAATTAATCATGCGTATTTGTGTAGCAAAAATAACGCGTGTATATACTGGACCAGTGTTTCCCAACCTATGGTCCGCGGACTACATGTGGTCCGCGAAGGTTTTGTTGGTGGTCCGCGGAAGTTTTCAAAATTGGTTAATTTTTAGGCCGCACCTTATATTTAGCTGGAATTGTTTTTAGGAAAAAATTAGGAAAGCTGTACACTATCACAGGTATTGAATATTTTTATTAATGGCGTTTTTACTTGAACATTTTCTCACTCCTTCATATCACTGTAAGTAATGAGGTGGTCCGCGGGGGCTGAATGGGTTACTGAAGTGGTCCGCGAGGTTCAAAAGGTTGGGAAACACTGTACTAGACTATACCGAATTTGAGTCCAACGATAGTCGTTTCGATGGCAACACTCTCGTAATGAATGATAAAAACTTCAAAAACGCTGTTATTTACGCGAAATTCGAAGAAATACGATCGATAAGCAACATTCTACGATACAAATTATCTTCATTCATTTCCTCAGAATAGTATAAATCCCGCTCCGATATACAATTCTAAGATATTTGAACGTGCACGAGAATACTGTCCTGCAGGATGGATTTCAGATTTTTCATGTCAATCAAATGGGAATCGTACCCGGGACTTTCAATCTTCGCAACAGAAACTATCCTCGGGAGCTCGGCCCAAGTGGCATGACATTTCCACCAAGTGTCACGAAAATCGGTCTATTGGTTGAAAAATTAATAAGGGAGGCTGACAGACAGACAGTCAAAACGACGAAACTATAAGCCTATTTCCATTCTGGAAAGTAAGCAAAAAATTTAAGTTTTGCGTTTATAACTTTGTTTTTTAGATTTTATTATTCGATTTTTGAATTTAAAGTCGAAAATTACGCTACTAATTGTGACATAAAAGCTTGAAAATCGATGTTGTGTGATAGCAATGTCTATTAATACTTCTAAGACATGAGATTTGAACATATTTTGAAAGCCGTAGTAAGTTACGCTATTGAAACCTGTATCGAGGTTCCTTTCTGCATTGCCCAGCAAGCGACATGTCATCGACAGCCACGTACGGGGTTTGCGTTGTGAGCATGTGATATTGCGTCCGCAGCGGATGGAGCGGCCGATGTTGCTTGGCGACCCAAAGTAGAGAGAAGTACGGAATAGGCCGTCGTGTGCGTATGGTGTATCGGAATTTGGGGTGAAGAGAGAAATTCTCTCCTCGAGACGAGAACCTCTCTCTCTTCCACTCCTCTCCTCTTCCACGCACACGCTCCCTGTTCCACTTTCACTCCTCGAATATCCCCATTCCTTCCATTTTCCCCGTCCCACGCGCTTCTTTCCTCACCCTTCTCCTTCGGCTCCTACCTCCCATCTCATCGTCTATCCCGATGGACCATTTTCAAATTTTCCGTTATTGTCGACTTCGATAACTCACTCGAATATATGTACTCCGTAAGTGCTTTGTTATAGTTTGCTTTTTTGGTGCAGTTTTAACAGTAATTTAATGACTTTATTTACACTCAGTATTTTATTTGTACCCTTTCACTGTCTAGTGGACCTGATAGCACTTAAAAGTTGGTTTTGGTGGAACAAAAATTTGAACGCGAAAGTAGGAAGCAATGAACCGTTGTTTGTACGAGTGAAGTTGCGATCTCTCGGAGACATTTAAAAAATGTTGAGTAATAATAAAATTAATAAAGATCATATTAATGTTATTTGATGTTAAAGGTACTTAAAGTTAGAATGGTGTGGATAAGAGTACCAATATTATAGATACTGAAGTTCTCGACTTTGACTGAAAATCTGCTTTAAAGCGATAAATTGATATACTTTGTCGAAGAAGTTAATTTTGCTAAGCGAACTGTGTGATTCTCTCGTTATTATTATAAGAGTTGCTAATTTGAGAAAGCCTTTGGTTTTCCGTGTTGCTAACTAAAACTTCTATTCGGTAATGAGAAGATTCCTCACCCAGTGTGGTTATTGCCATTAAGTGATTTTCATTCGGAATGATGCTGTAAAATATTATTATTATATTGTCATACATTTTTATAAGAAATATCTCGCAGGCATTTTATCGTAAAATCTCTGAATAGAATCGTCTTATTATCGCTATATTTACAGATATTACTAAAATACATTCAGTGTCTTTAATCCATCAGGTGCCTCCATCCTTCAACAGCACATAAAAGATAACTCGCAATACTCGTAAAAGAAAAAAACGGCGTGTCGGATGTGCGCGAGTTCCTCGTTTATCAGAATTGCGCTTCAAATCAAAGTAGCGTAATGTAATTGCCATCCCCTTTCTCCTACGCTTTTTAGGCAGCGAGGAAGCTGGGGAATTTAACGGAGACGGCTCGAGCGAAGCGAAGCGTGAATTTGAGGGAGTGAAAGGGCTTCAGGGTCTGCAGTGGGAAGGGGAGATGCGATGATGCCCTCACCTGCTTGCCACCTGCAACACCGATGCACGAGTTGTATTTTCCGCGCTTTATATTTGCTATGCCGCCCATTTACAACAACAAATCTTTTAACCTCTCGAAGATAGACTATCCGTCCATCTCATATCCGAGGATATGGCGCGTTCGATTCGGTTCCAGCTGTTCATTTGTCACCTGCCTACGCACTAATGGGATAAGGTGCGGGAAGTGCGGCGCTCCTTACCAGGAGCTTTGTTTTTTTCGAAATATTTTCATAAAAATCTAAGACTTGCGTATTTTTACGAAATAATAACTTCTTTGACATTTAGATTAATGAATATCTTGTTTGTAATATTTGGATCACAATAAGAATTGTAACTGTCCATAATCTTTCTCGACATTAAATGAAATATAAGTTTAGGTGAATTAAGCTTAAAGGATATTAGCAAATACGGATTACTTCGTGCTTCTTTGCCTGTATTTATTTAAGCTATTTTATCCGCTTCTCCGCACGATAACCTACAACTTTTCTGCTCTTACGTTAACTTATACATTAATTTAAAAATGATTTGAGGGGATAATGACAATCGCGAAGTTTTAATATTTTATCTACAGCAAGGATGTTATTCATATATTACAATTTTATTTTTTAATCCCATCGCTCATTGCTTCGAATTAGCGGTTCCCAAACTGTATGCACTTGCGTCCACCTCTTAAGGCAGCCGGTTTTATAAGGACCCCCTTAACCCCATCCGTCTGCCAATAAATATAAAATGCGAATGGAGTATCTAGAGAAAATCAGGGATTTTGCTAATTAATAAAGAAACTATATTATGTAATTACTTTAAAACAAAAAATAACGAAACTGTTAAATCTTCGCTGTTCCGTTTTCGCGATCTCCCAATAGAACATCAAATAAGCCAATGTCCTATTGAAAGAAAACTTGACCACTCATGGATTTATTTTGATTTATTAAATATTTTTAAAATGTATACATTAATTCAAGTACAGTTACTATGTGATGCTATTGTTAAATTAGCTGCTAATGTAACTAGACGGTAATTCAACAAGGAACTATCGAGCTCGTCTTATGGCTGAAAAAAAGTTCAAGAACAAGCATTTTAAAAATACAATATGTGAATTTCGGCTACAAAGCAGCAGTCTTTAGTGGTAATCAGTTATCTTTTGATGTCACTGCATATCAGAAAATCAAGCATACTATAGCGCGAATATACAGCGCAGTTATTCCGTTTGTAAATAGATAACGTTCCTCCGAAGAAAAAAGAATTATTTTCACCATGGATGCTGAACGAAATATTTACTGGTTTTTATAAATTATGTTCGAAATATTTCGCACGCTAGAATTGAGCTTTTTATGTTACAACACGTTTTGTACCTTTCACGAGTCCCATAAAGAGGAAGTGGCACGGATAAGAGAGGTTTGGGTGTCGCAGACACAAATGGGTCAAAAAGAAGCCTCTTCTGATAACTTTCGGATTCTGATGAACGGCGGTGTCCGAATACACAGAAGTTAAAAAAGCTAAAAGGCCCTAACAAAGAACAGCACTCGTACAAAAAATGGAAATATTAGGAAACGTTAGCAGTGCTCTTCGGATTCCAGCACCGTGCCTTCGGATGACGAGAGAGGCATCAAATCCAAGCGAGGAGAATGCGTTGACTCATTCGTGCCACGATATACCTTCTTATCCGCCGCCAGGACGGAACCTTTGAAATGTAATAACTGTTTTGATCCATTGCTGTACTTGGGCGTCCGTTGCCCATGGCGATGAAGAGAAGGTCGTGCTGAAATGTGGGTCCACGGCCAGTGCGAGGAGCGGGCGACCTCCTTCCTTCCCAAATGCCCCCTCCTTCCTTTTTACTCTTCGCGTATCCCTTCTGCCCTTCATCCCTCCGCCATCCTCTTACCCTCCTCTCTCTCCCCCTCCCTCATTCTCTTCGATTCCCCCTCTCCCGCTTCCAACTTTTCTCTCCCATCTCTTCCCCTTCCATCCTTGTTCCTTTCATCGTCATCTCCTCCTTCCATTCCTCTCTTCGGGGAGAGGAGCGCCCCACCCACATTCTGCACCCGTTTTGCTTTCTCTTCGCGAGTACTAAATGAGCCAGGATTTGTTCATGAAGTGGTAGATAGATATGGGTTTATTCCTTCCGCTACTTGGCTGTCTGGCTTAGGTTATACTATCGTACTCGTTGTAGTACCCCAATCAATAAACAAATAAAAAGTTGCGTATTGTTTAAAGTGGGAATATTATTTATAAATAATTAATTTATTGTGGCTAAAACTTTTTCAACGATTAAATAAACTTTGGTACAATGGTTTGAATTTTTTTATTAACTTCTCATTTAGTAATATTATATTTGATTCTTTCAACGTAGAATAGAACATAAATTGACTCTTGTGATAATTTTGAAAAAATCGAGTTTTGTCTCGTAATGCGTGATCTTTTTAGTTACACGGATAAATAATTTGTTCACCCACCGTTTGCATTTAATAAAATGTAGACTTTTTCTATCAAGGGGACGATAGAATGGGATTTCAAAAAGTAACAATTATCTATCATCATTTAAAGACACACATTCATGTCTTGAAATAAAAGAAAATTGAATACCTCACGACAAAATGTTTATGTAAATTGACTTCGTTACTATTATGCGTCCAAGTTTAAAACAAATTAATCTGAATAACCGATTATTTCAGTAAAATTTAGAGCACTCCATAAACGATCACATCAGAGAAGGTGAATCATTTACCAGATTCCTACTTATATATGAACGAAACGTCAACGTTTAGAGATGTTCACATTGTAAACTGGTTTCAACGTTTACCAAACATGATTTCATAGCTGATTATGAATGCATTGTTCACATAATAATATTTTAACGGATGCAGGTTTGTGTGATTACTTTAAAAGCAGTCAGTAAAATTAACACAGCAAATATTAATAAA
Organism: Tanypteryx hageni; assembly: GCA_028673005.1. Classification (NCBI taxonomy): domain Eukaryota; kingdom Metazoa; phylum Arthropoda; class Insecta; order Odonata; family Petaluridae; genus Tanypteryx; species Tanypteryx hageni. The sequence continues at coordinate 224,588,246 of CM054112.1, read as the reverse complement.
AAAATCTAAAAAAGAACTTTGTTCGTATTTAAGAAGCACAGAAGTATAGTAATTCGCAAAGAGATCGATTGTTTTAGCCAGCCGATGGAGAATTTTGAATTGGTTCACGCGTGGACGTGGAATTTTCGACGCAGTCGCTATCTTCGCTATTCCCCTCTGAACGCGAGTCTCTATTCACCAGTTCCCTTAAATAGCGGAGGATCGTATTCGTCACGCGTGGGTAGTTTTGGCCCCGCCTCGTTTGCCCCCCTTCCCTACATATAATCTCGGCTAACAGAGGAATTTGCTTGCTCTCTCAACAAAGAAGCTCAGGTTGACAAGAAAAAACCATCATTATCACACCGCAAGTCCTAAAAAAAATTTTGTCCGACATCTCCCATTCATTTACTTAATTACTTCGGGAACGGGATATTTAAAACAAGTGTGGCTGAATGAGGATCAAAAGACTATTTCTTATGTTTGCTAAGGCGAAGAAAAGAGGTAGAGGCAACAGAAAATACGTAGAATTAATTACTAGAGCCGACAGGTACTAACAGTCATTCCTCTTGTTGGGTATTCATGTAAATGTAAAATGTGACGGATGCCATACGCTTGTAATACTCGCACAAATGACATCAGTTTATTCGAAGAATTTTTGTGTACTCCCGGATGCATATTTTCCTCGTCTCTATTGAAGGAAAGCGCAGGTGTAAATGAGAAAGTTACGCGATGAAAAAAATGGTCTCTAAGACAAATATGCGAGTCCTTTACAAGTGGAAAACCATGGAATACTGCTTTCTGTGGCAGCAGCTTACCACGGTCTCCTACGAAACCGCAAAAACTAAACATGACATTTGCCCTTCATGGGCTCAAGTATCAGATTCTGTTTTGCATGAAATTGCAATCAATTAGGAGAAAGATTGAAGCGAAAGATAAGAATGGGGATTTAGAAATACTGGAAAAATACAGGGTTGGAAGGGAAGGGGTTAGATTCAATTCATGCGGTGAATGATTCGTAGGGAGTGTCTACCTACGTTCAAAATGTGAGTTTCTTTGCATTAAAGCGCCATTTAAATATGTAACCTTCTAACGTGAAGAAGAGGAATTAAAAGTCCTTATAACTTTTCACTGCACTCATTACTTTCTTTTAAATTTCGCCATATCGAGGGATCATAATGTTTCTGGATCAATTTTGGTTTTTGTTTTCTCCAATAGAATGTGATCTTTCAATGTATGATTTAGAATCAAATGGTTACGCTTTCCTTTGCGCTCCAATCAATCATGGAAGAAGAACGTTTCTCTTTCGAGCACAATTCAAGTTTACCGCGCTTACTCGTGCATTACTGGCTATTTTTTCTCTTTTTACTCGCCTAAATTATAGTACAAATGAGGGCATGAAATTTCCACAAAAGTAGTCAGTCAATTTCTCACCTTGTAGGTTATTGAAATTTTTAAAGGTGCATTCAAGCACGAAAGCATTGAAATCTATTTTATTCTCTTGCCCTTTAATGAAATATAAAGTTTCCTTTTTATTATCCTGTCTCAGTGCTCGCTGGCATCTTTCGTACTGGAAAACACTACCTCAAAAAACCACAACAAAATAAAGATTGCGGGTGGCACTTAATGTAATATCGGTGGTGCTACTCAAGTCACGCACGCCTGCTAGAAGTTGATGGCACGGCTTCCCTAACCAACAAATTAACTCGATCAGAATATGCTGAGTACTTCTGGTTTAATATACGAAATTTTATTTGGCACTTTTTGTATAACGCTGTTAATAAACACGTGAATACGGAACGGCGATTAATCGCGAGAAACTCTTTGTGAAAGGAACAACTTGCTCAAGTGAGACACATTTGGAGACCCGGAAATAGACGTAAGGACCTCTTTAATGAAGTGTGTGGAAGAAGATGGACGATAGACGGTGACGGTTATTGGAAAGCGGCAAGGTGGGAAGGCGGAGGGGGAGGGGTCGGATGGGAATTCGGAATCCCATGCAAACGAGGAAAGACGACAGCCAGTGGGAGGGCGGGGAGGAAGAGGGTAGCTTCATATTTGTGGCTTGAAACTTATAATAGAAAGTTTGAGATACATGTCTGATCGTAAGCCATTGCGCGTCCTTCACGAAAACAAGAAACGAGTATCAAGCTGATTTTTCCGCAGAAATTTGCGGCGGTGAAACCTACGTCGTCCGATCCATTTCATCGCCGTTAGTATCTGCTCTGTTTTTTTTATTACAGAGCGGCCTTTTTTTTGGGGCGCCTCGGAATTTCACGGCCACTATTCGATTGGTCGGGCGGCGCTCCGCATAGTCCTTTTCGTTCACTTGGTCACCTTCGGCCTCCCACGGCAATAACGGAATCACACATGCACACCATTAACGTGGCTTTCTGAACGAGCGACCAGCCCAAATTCACGTCCCGAGAACCTAACCGATTCCCTTTCGTCAGTGTCCTTCCCACCCCTTCTTCTCCTCTCACTTTTTATTCCTAGTCGTGGCTTTGAACCGATTGAGACAATTTGGGACGAATTTTTGCAAGTCAAACGTGAACGACCTCGCAAATCAGACAAACGTAAAAAAGTGCAAATTTTTAGCTTTCATTCAATTTTTCCATATTTTATTTTTATTCTTTCAATGAAATACTGATAGTTGTCATTACTATTTTCTGATTGAAATGATTTTGTAGTTCTTCATTTGTTTCGGATATCAAGGAAAGCCTCATTATTTCATGGGTTATGAGTAATCAATTTTAAAATCATTGTTTTTCGACGTTTAAAAAAATAAAATTGATTTGTCAAGAGAAAGTTGTGGAAATTCTCTGTAGGAATTTTCTCGGTATCACACGAAGCATTTTTCAATAGTTAACGTGAGTACGCAACGGAGTGCACATCTCAAAGGGTCCGAAATAGGGAAATGATCGATTTTCTGCCTTAACGTCCTTATCACACAGCGACTTTCATTTACCCAACCCCAAGAGGGAGAACCAGGGACAGACACCTCCATCACGACTCCACGAAACAGGACGCCTATATCTTCTCTTTAGGTCAACCCTAAAGTGGGATGAGGAGGATTTAAAAATTTATAGGACAAGGGGAAAGTTAATTCGACGGCCGCCTTGGTTTTGTATGCTGCGTTGAGCTATGTAAAATATTCCTCTTCACAACTTAATGGCTATTTAAAGAAGATGCCATCCCATCACGCGTAAGAGCAGCTCTGTCGGACGAAGTGTAGTGGCATAAGGCGCATTATGGACCTACGCTAGGGGGCTCTCTCTCTCTTTCTCTTTCTATAGCTCTCCATGTCGATTTCGATTCGCGCACTTTGAGATCTGTGTCAGAATGGAGCGGAGGCAGCGGAGACGAGGGTCCTCTTCCTCGGGGCGTCGAATGAATATTCAGGAACAATTTCGGTGCCTGCGGGAGGTCTCCCTCTCCCATCCCACTTCGGATAGACTCCGAAGGAACGCTTTCGGAGAAACTCCTCGATAGGACGATTAGTGTCGCTCTCCGGATGAATAAGAGGCGTATGAAAGCGGCGACCACATGCTCCTCTTCTCTCATTCTCTTATCCCTGGAGTCTTCGATCGACGCCACGTTTTTTTTTAATTTTCCAATCACACCTAAGTAAAGGAAAGAACCAAACGATACACCTCGCGTACATAATCGATGGACTAGATAATCATAATTTGACTCTTTTAAACATTTAGGAATAATTATTTGTCGCATATTTATTGGATGCAGCCTATAAGATATTGGCTGCCACAGGCAGAGTGATTCGAGATAGAACCGAAGATGTGGGAAATCTTATCTTATCTTATCTTTGGCTATACCTCACGTCAAATATGCATGTGTGTATGATCCACATGAGAAAGGCCGGATTCCCGAATTATAAAAAAGGGTTAGCGCAGCTCAGACAAATTCGTAGAGCAAATATTTGCATCGTTGTTGAAAAATGTACGCAAATTAAAATCGATTGAGAAGCCAAATAAGTTTGAGCCTATATGGCGAAATTTTAGAGACCCCGCGCGAAAATGGTAAATGGGATACATGAATATCGCTTTCGTTAGACTGAACGCATTAAAAAGATTTCGACCAAGGTTATCGTTAAACAACGGAAAGGAACTAAAGGTCATCAGCGAAGCGACTAACGACACAACGCTTACTTTATTGAAATGAAAATTTTCATACAAATTACAAATACATCGACGGTCATTATGATTGCATCAACGGCCAAACTCTTACTTACAACGCACTGGTTTTGGAAACTCCGCTTCACTGCACGCTTTACATTTATCGTCAAAGTAACGCTAACTCATTTCTTTAATTTCCAGCATCTTTGGTGGCTCAGGCGTTTTTTGGATTTTACAAAGCTCTGGTGTTTGAATGATGACTCGTCTGTCGATTTTTTATTATCCATGCTAATCAATTCTGAGATGTGTGGGAGAATATACGGGTCAAGAAAATTTCCGTTCAAAAGAAAGTAATGCGAAGAATTTTCGTAGGCGCCATGGACGAATAACTATGGTGATGGCACTTGACTCATCACTCCTCTTTTTTCCTATGGCGTTATTTAAGCGTATCTCATGCAACATGTTATTTCCTCCGTATTTTCACAACCCCCGTCTCCTTCCCCCTCCACCCTCTTTTCCCCCTTCTCTCTCATCCCCCTTCGTCCCTTCCTCCCCTTTCTCCATTATCACACACAATCACATCCCAATTAATGCCTCTTCTTCCAGTAAGTTCCTAGCATCTTCCCATTTCTATCTATTCCCGACTTACGTCACTTCTTTAGAGCCTCACCGACATACCGTAAGCTTCTAATCTTAGTACCTTCTTTATATTTCTTCGTATTTAGTCAACGGGTTGCTCTAGGCTGCGGATGGTGGTCCATGTTGGGACTAATGACGCCTCGAAGCGCGGGTCCGAGGAGATTCTAAGTTCTTTTGAGGACTTGGTCGCCGAGGTCACGCGTGTCCGAGAGGAGTCGGGTTCTGATGTGCGGCTCACCATTTGTAGTATTGTCCCGCGGATTGACTGTGTTTCGGAGGTTTGGAGCCGCGTGGCGGGGCTAAACCAAAGGCTGTGGAATTTCTGTGTGGGCATGGGAGTTGACTTCGTTGATCTCCGGCCGGTTCTCGGATCGTGTAGGGTACCCCTAAACGGCTCTGGAGTCCATTACATGACCGAGGCTTCGCAGAGTGTAGCGTGTAGGATCTTCGACCATGGTAGGCCTTTTTTAGGTTAGAGAGTAGGGTAGGGTGTAGGCGTAATAGGAAATTTCATAGGGGCATCGAGTGTAATACAGTTTCTGGTCGCGAAGTGAGAGAGTCTACCTGCAGAAGCCGTAATAGAGCAGTTAATGCTTCGGGCGATAACGAGAAATTAAATATTGTATTTTTAAACTGCCGCAGCATTCGTAGGAAGTCTGCCGAACTCGAACACGTAATTCGCACGTTGCATGCTGATGTAGTTATAGGTACGGAAAGTTGGCTCACCGAAGATATCGCTAGCCAAGAAATTTTTCCGAAAAGCTATAGAGTGTACAGAAAAGACCGTGCCAATAGAATAAGTGGCGGAGTGTTTTTGGCAATAAGTGAAAAGTACGATAGTTGTCAGATCCCTATTATCGACGAAACGACCGAGAGCGTGTGGTGCCGCCTAGGTAAGGATAATTCGAAAAAGATATATTTATGTTCATTTTACATACCACCTAATGCCAAAGTTGATTATATTTTAAGTTTAGAGAGGCAATTAGCCGAGCTTAGATCTTTTATGAACGACGGTTATGTGATAGTTGGAGGCGATTTTAACTTACCGTCAATCGATTGGGAAAACCTATGTTTCGTTACGGGAGGTAAAGAACGCGAATCGTGTGAAGCCTTAATTGACACGTTTCATGAATATTCCTTAATCCAGACGGTACGAAAAGCCACGCGTTCGGGCAATGTACTCGACTTGCTTGCTTCTAACACCCCTCATAGGATAACCAAGGTATCCACAGAGGAGGGACTTAGCGACCATTGAGCTGTGTATGCGGAGTGCGAATTAAAGCTCAAAATACATCCTAAGCCCCTTCGGAATGTATACGCTTTCGCCAAGGCTGACTTTAAAAGTTTCAGCTTACATCTCAGAAGTACCTTTGTCAGTTATCGTGAAAAGAGAGAACGATTAGGTCTGGAGCCATCATGGTTATTATTTAAGGATATACTAGGAAAAGGTATCAATAGATTTATCCCCAGTAACTTAAAATCTGATAAGAAAGAACCTCGTTGGTTTAATAAGGATGTCAGGATTGCCTTAAGACGACAGAGGCGTAGCCACGCAAAATTGAAAAACATACCTACCACCGCTTCCGATGAGTATCGCACAGCTATAGTCCATGAGTATAACAGTGCCCGCGTATTAGCGAGAAAAACCATGCGTAACGCATTTAACACCTTCCGGAATGACGTATTAAATACAAATTTGAAGGAGGATCCAAAAGCGTTCTGGTCCTATGTAAGAGAAGTTAAGGGAGGGGGTCCTTCAATACCCTCCCTGCGATGTGGTTCCGGAGACATCCTTCACGATGGGGAGGAAAAAGCTAATCTACTAAACGTTTACTTCGCGAAAGCGTTCACGGCAGGTGGAGATAGACTTGAAGATAATCTTATTCCCGATGGACGTACTCGAATGGATAATATTAAAATCTCTGAGGCGGGAATAGCGAAGCAACTGGGTGCGATAAAGCCCAACAAAAACCCAGGACCAGAAGGAATTCCCGCGCGTGTATTAAAAGAACTAGCAGAAGAAGTAGCTCCCTTCCTTCGGATAGTTTTCGAGAAATCTCTTACCCTCTGTGAGGTTCCTGATGATTGGAGACTAGCACACGTCACACCCATTCATAAGGGAGGTGACAAAGAAAACCCAGAAAATTATAGGCCGATTTCTCTAACATCATCACCATGTAAGATTTTGGAGCACATTATTGCTAGCAACACTATGCGTTATCTCGAGAGTAGATCGCTGTTAGTCAGCTGTCAACATGGCTTCAGAAAAGGTGGATCCTGTGACACCCAACTCGGTCTGTTTGTGAATGATGTTTTATCATGCGGCGAAAATAATAAACAGGTCGATGCAGTGTTCCTTGATTTTAGAAAAGCTTTTGACAAGGTTCCCCACCGTAAGTTGTTATTAAAATTGGGAAATCTTGGCGTTAATGTTAAAGTCATTAACTGGGTTCGCGCTTTCCTTTGGAATAGAAAACAAAAAGTAGTCATCGATGATAAGTCCTCGAGTGTGGCAGATGTAGTCTCAGGAGTGCCGCAGGGTAGTGTGATCGGACCTATGCTTTTCTTGCTTTATATAAACGACATCAGCTCAGTTGTGAAAAGTAATATCAGGCTTTTTGCGGATGACACCGTAGTCTATAGAGAAATTAGTGGTCCTAGCGACCATCGTCAGCTTCAGGATGATCTGGATGCGTTATCTGTTTGGTGCAAGGAATGACAGCTAGAAATCAATCAAAAAAAGAGTAACGTTCTAAACTTTTGGAAATCTAGAATCCCATCGTCCGTATTTACCTACACGATAGATGGTGAGAGCATTCCTGTTTCGGAATCCGTGAAATACCTCGGGGTAACCTTGAATCGTGACCTGTCTTGGGACACCCACATAAGACGAGTGATAGGTGCGGCAAATAAGAAGTTACTCATTGAAGAGTTGAATTGGCCAACGTTGAAAGATCGTAGATTACAGGCGAGACTTAAACTTCTAGATAAATATAGGTCGGAGATATTCGTAAATGAAATGAAGGATATTATTCGACAACCAACGTATATCGGACGGAGGGATAATGAGGACAAGATTCGTGAAATAGATAGTAGGACAGAGAGGTATACGGAGTCCTTTTTTCCTAGGACAATACGTGACCACAATAGATAACAGTGAATAATAATTAGTTTGGAACTTGGTGCCATCCACTGTATGTATGTATTCCACCTCTCTCAGCAGCGTCACTTCTGCCGCAAAGTGTTAGCATACGAAGTATCGAGGTGATAACTGAAAATCCCACTTTCATTCGGATTCGCGAGGGATTCTTTAGGACACGAATCTCTACTGGCTGATTTCTCCTTCGTTCAATCCAAAGCATTTCTTCGTTCGGAGAGATCTTTTAAGGAAATTCCTAATTCGGCAAATCCGAAAGGCGAAGGGAAAGGAGGAATCAGCGATTCTCGAGACAAAGAGGGCAAAGCGAACTCGCTCCCGAAGACTGGCGCACCAAAGGCGGTCTAACACTCCTGTTACTGCAGGGCGACCCCTCCAGCCTACTTAAAAAATTACGCACCTGCGTGTCCCTCGTACGCGCACCATCCCTGCCTCCGACATCCCGTGGACCCCATTCCTCAACGACCCGCATTCCTCCGAGACGCCCACCGACTCCGCCCCCAACCCGCCCCATCAACCTGTCTGCCCCCCTTTTCTCCAAACATCCTCCGGTCGTCCAACCCCACGCACGCGCGTATGCTCAAGGGGAAGGGGGTTAATTGAGGTCAAGGTCTGAAGCGTATCTATCGGAAGAGAGAGAGAGGAGAGAGAGAGGGGGAGAAAAGGGAGGGTGGAGGAGGAAGGAGACGGGTGCTGGGAAAATGCGGAGGAAATAGCATGTTGCATGAGGTACGCGTAAATAACGTCATAGGAAAAAAGAGGAGAGATGAGGCAAGTGACATCACCATAGTAATTCGTCCATGGTGTAGTAAAATAATAGAAAGGCGTATTTATTACCCGCCTACGAAAATTTCACATTTTTATGAGAAAATTAATAGCATTCAAGCAACTTTTACTATGCACTAATACCAAGATTAAGGTTTTAATTTTTAGAAGTAAGGGACTGACTTAGGATTTTGAAATTCATACCACATTTACCCTTTATAAGTGTGAACATTTCTACAAAACTCAGCTTCATATTTTACTGACCACGTTACTAAACACTTGACTGAAAATAAGTCAAAGTTTCTACTCTGCGCCTAGCTTTAGAGATTAGTAAGTCTTAGAAAAAGTCTGAATTGTTCACGTTTCATTGTGTATTATACATTACATAGAGACTTTCTGTGTAAACATGGAGACCTGTAATACTTCATTCTTGCAAACTGTGAACATTCAAATACTTAATTTTTTAGTAGCAATAAAAAATGCCCATTTCATGGGTATATATTAGAAAAAGTAGAAGCCTTGACCCAATTATGAGGCTGCATTTCAAAACACTTCTAGTGTATGAAATGTGGTTCCTCTGGCTTACTTACTACTTCAGTTATGAGACCTTGAAAATGTTCGAAAAATTTGCAGCCGGAGAATTATGACATGCACACCATTCTGGATACCATTTCTCAGAACTGCTTAAAATTGAGACTAATACTTGACAGGCTTTAATGTCATGAATATAGCTACATTTGTGCCAAAAATGATTAAAATCTGAGATGTTCATGTGTGAGGCATTGGTTCATTTAATATGGAATGACCCAGAGGGCGAAATCACTTAATCGACGACGACTGCATCTTTCCAATGCTTACCTTCGATCAGTCTCTCTTGACCGCACGGACCCTTCCTTTGGCGGTTCGCAAGGAAACCGGTCACTTTTCTTGGGATCGTTTCCGTGCGTGCGAGTGCGTGTCCGCGCGCGTGCCTGTAATTCAGGAAATCCACCATTTAAACGGACGAAGGCCGTGCCACTGAACGGTACTTTCCATTGCGCGTGATGCAACGCCGTTTGAGCGGCGCGAAGGATGCAGCGGATCGTTCTTTTTCTTTCTGTTTCTGCAAACAGTCAAGGCTGAAAGGCACGTGTCACTGAATAGAGCCCATTAGCCACCGAAGCAATAATTCCATCCGCGCGCAATCGAGGGGAGAGGGAGGAGTATAGAGGGGGTGAAGGTAAGGGAGTTGCGTGCCCGCATCATCAGAGGTGCGCAGGGAAAATATTTATATAATCTGCCGAGTGGCTGAAGTCGAGATAGCCTGGGATTCCTGACAGCAACTTGCATATTCCATAATCTGCTTGAATATATTCCCGCATTACTTAATTAATGTTGTAAAAAATCCTATAATACATAATTACAGATTTGTGAGCTGCCTTTGTTGTTGTTTTAACTTCCCGATTTATTGACATTTGACTGTGCGTATCTATCTGTACCCACCCAAATAATTTTACATTAGTTTTGGGCCGCTCATACGGATGCGCACATATGGCGCGTGGAATCCATATGGCAAGGTGCAAAGTGGGACGATTCGTGAATCTTCGATGTGAATGGTTTATTAGCGTCACGACCGTTGTATCGTATATTGGGCGAGAAGCAGTGGAGGTTAAGGCGCTAACAGGTTAGGCACCGAATTTTTAGGGAAATTTAGAACTTCAAGAGTTAATGAAAGAGGGAAATGTTGAATTTAGTCAGAATGCATATACCCATATGATGTGGAGTGTCGCATAAAATGAAGAGTTTTTAGACCTCGGGACGCTCAACATTCGCAATAGATCGTATAGTTGTTAGAAAAGTATTTCTACTTACTAACACGAAAGATGCGAAGCCACCTCCAGACAGGTCTCTCACTACTCCCCGGAAAAGGATAAATTCTATCGCCCTCTGCACTTCTCACATGTTACTATTCTTGTTGCTACTTTCAGCAAACGACAAAAATTGAAATAATTACGAATAAATTCTGAAATTCAATGAAAATCGCCGCTCAATCGCCCGTATCTATTGCCGGAAAACATCTATTTTGAAAATAAGTAAATATTAATGAACCTTAAGGAAAGTGCCTCCTAGAGGGTCGCTGCCCGTCTCGCTCGTACTTCGAACCAACTAGGCCAGCGGTTCTCAACCTATTGCCTCTTGGGTCCCACGTACCAACTTTTCAAGAAACCTTGATCCCACCATGATATAAAGAAAAACTTCAATTTTTTCTAATAAACGTATTTCTGCGTTTATTATCATATAAGTAGTATATTAATAATTGGTAGACTTTTTTAAGGATTTAAAACAGCGAGTCAATGTATAGCTTCGAGTTAAAGGAAAGGATATCTCGTATTTACGCACTATATCATCTTTTGCAGACCCTTTTTTCCTAAAAATGATATTGCACAAAAATAAAGGGTAGTTTATTCTTGGCGTCTTTAAAAAAATTTAATTTACTCAAAAATGGCTCTAGGAAATTTGATTAAAATCAATCCATTTGTAGAGCCTGATGTCACAAATAATACTACGTAAGTCATATTACAATGTATGCTAAGCTACCTAACCTAAGGCCTATGACGTCCCGGCTTCGCCGCGATCCACTCAAAATCTTACTACAGCCTAGACGGTCAGACTAAATCGAATGATATATCATATTTGTGGATAATTTCATTCATAATAGACATTCTGAATATATTAATGATGTTGCGCAACAATTAAGGGTACTTTATTTTGGGATATTTTTAAACAAAATTCAATTTACTCAAAAATGGCTGTAAGGATTTTGATTAAAATCCATCCAATCCATTCTCATGTCACAAATAATATTAAATAAACCATATGTCCCAAAAATTAACATATATCGTCCAGTGGCATTATTTCTGTGCTCAGCGCACGCCTCAGAGGGGAGGGGGAACCCGGAGATTCCCCAGTCTAAAATTCTGTACTTCTCTGTTAACGCCACGCGCTTATTTGTTGTGAGAGATTGATGGCTTCAGTCGCTTTGGTTCTGTTGCAACGCATTATCAACATAATTGGCAGTGAAACGCCAAGCACAAAGAGTTAATTTCGGGGCAATGAATTTAGTGAGACCAAACGTATATACGTATATGAGAAAGGTTGTGCAATGTATATTGCTCCGTTTATTGCATTTAGCAATTCACAAGGAGGCTAAAAAGGAGACCCGAAGGGCGGCGGAGCCAATATTTGACAAAACAAGCATATCTTATTGTTGGGTCTTCATTACTAAATTAAGTCGTTAGAAGTACTCGATAGGCTTATCTTTGAGGTAAGGATATCTTCTCTCCAAATGCCTCTTCAAATTCTGAGGTTTCATTCCTTCATTGGTTAATGTTCCTCCACATGCAACAAAATGAAATAGCTGCATTGTTATTTCCATTCTTTAAAAATCCATACTGAACGTTGTTTTCGCAGTACTTTCTTTTTATAGCCTTTTTCTGTCTCTTCTCAGCTGGAATTCCTCCTTCAGGTATTGTTTGCGAAAAGTGAAAGTACCCATACAAATATGAAGAATTAATATACAGAGTAAACATCACGAAAAGTAAGATACGCAATAATTCAGTTGCAAAACTCAAGATAAAATGGTGTTTTTATCTACGTGAATGAGCACTGCTTTTATTATACCAATCCTATCTCCTCTTCGTGGGACTTGGTTGAACTAGTTTATGTAACACATATCACTGATATGGAAATCATCTTACATTCGCTCGTAGATTGAGAATTAAAAACATAGGTATTATCCTTTCTCAATTAATATAAAAAATGAATAAAAGTTCTGTAGAACTGTAAGTACATGAATCGAATGGAGAAGGTGCCAGAAAGAGTATTCGATTGGGGTGCCAAAATGTCTTCAGCCGACTCTGGTCCCATCTAGGCGGCTTTCAAGTCCCACCGGTTGAGAAACACTGGACTAGGGCAGAGATGACAAATGATATTTGTGTCTCGTGACAAGAAAGCAATGCGAATCATCAGAATTCTTTCGCGTGCCGCTAGTTTACTCCTTCTCTAAGAAACTTCATATTTTATACAAAAAATACAAGCTTACGCGTCTCATGTAAAATCGCACGTGTGCCAGAAGTGGTACGCGTGCAGCGTATTTTACATCGCTGGACTAGGGATTGCGAAACCGGTGGAATTTTTCAATTTCGGGACTACGAGACTCGAAATTTCCAATTCCGAGATCCCGATTCTTTTAACTAAAATTTTACAAAATACTTGAGATATGATTTTAGATGCAAAAACGGTGATTTTTCTATTTGCCCCATTTCTATACCGTGCACTTTCTCCTCCAGTTAAGGTAAAAATCAGCAATGACGGTGAAATAATAATAGTCACCAATCAGTCGATAGAAATCTGGATGGAGGTTACATATTTCTTTCAGTTTAACATGAAGACATCTAGGGGTCAACTAATCAAAGTTTTATATTTGATATCGTAACATAAAGTGTATTGATTAGTGGAACACTTATGGTTTTGTAAAATTTGATTTCCCATGGGCCGGGTTAAAAAAATGCCCTGGGTAGATATTTTCCTACAATATGCACGTGTCTCTCACTAAAGGATTGGACGATACTTAATAAAAAGGGTAATCTCGGAGCAATTTTTACCTTTATAAAAATCCCGAAATCCTGGGATTTTCTGCTAAGAAAATCTCGGGATATCGGTAGTGCGACATTTAGTGGGATCCCGAGGTCTCGGGATTTGGTCCTAGGACCGACCCAGACCAAAGCATATCAGCATATATTCATCAAAGTGTAACTTCATAAGTGCGCCATCGCCCACCGAACAAGTGAACGTCGTTGTTTGACCTCGAAGGAATTTACATTGGCATCCATAATTTAATCGCATACATCTTGGTTTGTCGTCCTTGCGCCGCAGAGGAATACATAGTGATTATATACGCACGCACGCACGCACGAACGGACGGACGGACGGACGGACACACAGCACGCACGCACGCGCGCACGCGCACGTGTGTGTGTGATTATGGAAGAGAAAAGGTAAATAGGTTTCTCAACGGTAATATATGTATATATACAACTTGGACATTGCCAGTTAGTTTTCGCTATTGTATTTGGTTGAAGTTTTTGGTGTCTCTGAAAGTTAACTAGCCGTAGTTGATCGAATACCTTTGAAGTCTCTTTTGAGTGTAAGAGGGAATGGTTGTCGCCGCTTACTGCTTTTCGAGTAAACATCGTAAACTATATTATCAGATGCCTATCATTATTCATTATTCACCCTTGCCTGTGTTACCGTCCAAATTGATGAAGATGACGCTTCGTCTTACCAAGAGGCTCTACAAGCGGCAAGCCGGGAGCAAAACACGTGGAAGATTCGGATTTGATTTCCTTGGCCAGTTATAATGCTTCTTAAAATTCCTTTTCCGTCTCCTGACTTAACCGAGAAAACTTTCGCGAAATGTAGCTTTAAGTATGATACAATCACAGTAGAGTAATCACTCCTCTGGCTAAACAATTATTAAAACCATTTTGAAAATAGACACGTGCGATTGGGACAAAAGTTCACCTCGCAAAGCTTCTGAATCTCTATCAAAATAATAAATGCACTGAAATGTTTTTTGAACTTTGACCTCCAGATGCGGTCAGTTTGAAGAGAGTCTCCGGACAAAGTGAGAAATACTTCGGATGCATGGACGATCTGAATGCACGTTTACAACAGAGGATTTTTCTATGAAGCCTTGTCAAATTTACTTTAAAATCGATTTTTGAAGATTTTTCAAAATGCGATTTCACATATTATTATATCCACGGTAAGTTTCATACATTTATAACGTTTAGAGTAAGAAAAATTGCATGCATAACGGATGCTGTACATAGTTTAACATTTGGAAGATTATACTACTTTAAATCAAACCAATATTAACAGTACGAAAAATATGTTTAATAACTTTCGCTAATTCCACACAAATGAATAAAAGCACTACCGGTTTAAATTTTAATTTAAATATTTCAAATTGACCTACTTAAAACGAGAGTAGCTTCTGTGAGTGATTCGCATTTTTTACTTAATATCAATAAATGCTGTTTTCGAGGAATCGACGCAATTCCTGATGCAAATAAGATAGAGAGTCCCGTTTCTCTCGTAATAATATGGTGCCACGGCTGCATCCGATTCGCCGTTTCGACACTTATTCCCCTTAGCCACACTGGAAAGTGCATCGTTTCGTGTCAAATGACACAGGTGCGACATTAAGGAGTTATTTTTCCGTCGAAGTGCAGAATTCGTTCAGATTCGTTTTGGAATCGGGTCAGTGAAAACTCGGGAGCAAGGCAATAAATGCGATAAATTCGACTCTCGGAAACCCAATTACATTTATGAGCTCTTCCGAGTAGTGGTGTGCGGTTCTCCCGCGTCGCGGACTCGTTTCCATCGCATGAAGGGTCTTTCCCCAGCGAGCGAAACGGGCGCAAATCGGAATTTCCGCCAAGTCCGTTTGTCGGTCGTCAGAGACGGGGTAGATGGACTACCAGGGATCGGAGGCGCGGTCGGAGTTGGGCTCGCAAAAACGTGTCGCGAAGTAGAAAGCTGCCAAAGCTATATCGTGAGGCAACACAAAGAAAAATACGTGGGATAATTGGTGATAAAGTTAATTGGAGAAATCCGTTAAGGAAGTGCATTGAAAAACTTATTGCGTTTACAGTTAGTGTGAGTCTAACGTTCAGTTTTGACAAGAGTTGGAAAAGAACATTTTATGTCTTTATTTTTCGATATCAAGATCGTTTGTAATATGGAAAAATAGAATCGGTTTCATTACATGAAATGTAACAAGATGGTAAAAAGTATAATTTTCTAATTATTAAAAAGAGAGCGATACTCTGATAAAAAGAAATCAAGTTATCATATTTTGACTCTAATGGAAAAATCAAAATATATAATATGGTTTAAATGTTTCGAATTTTTAAAATTTTATGAAGAAATATTATTTCTTTTTTGCTTTCGTAATATCTTTTGACCATAGACAAATACAGTCTGTGTACGCAAGTTGAAGATGAAAAATTATATACCACAGTGGTTGAAATCCCATCGATAATAAAAGTGTTAGCCGCAGAATGTTTCGAAAAATCAAATGCATATCTGACATCAAAGATGCCGCCCTCTGTGGTGTTTCAGCGGTCGTCGGTTCTAGAAAGAAGTTTTACCCTTTTTTGTGGCTATCGGAGTTTATTTATTCACCAGTAATATTTTTCGTTATTTTTCCAACTGATCAGCTATAAAAGTGGACTAAACAATCTTTCCGTGGAAGGTCCAAAAGTTGCGATAAGAATAACTTGTAAATTTTATTCATTCCACGCAGTGATATGTGAATTGTTTAAAAGCATAAAGGTTTATTTTTATGCCGAAAATCAAATCGCAGTTGTTGTTATCTTGTTTATTTTGGATTCGCAATAGGTTATTTAATTTTAAAAATTGTCATTTACAATAAGGAAGTGAAGATCCATTTACAGAAATTACGGAGGCAGAGTGAAAAGAAGAGAAAACTGTGTATCATCTTCGTGGTAAAAGTAAGGTGCAATCAAATATGGGAAACACCTAAATAGGAAACGGATGACACCAATTCGGAAAAGAGAAAAGGATATTACTTTCATCATGAGACTACGCCAATATTTATGCGCGAACATCGATTAAAGGGTAAATCGTACAAAACTTCGAAGAGGATACTTTCGTTGAAACTATCTTGCGATAGTTCCATCGATGAAATCTCATATTTATCATCGCAGTGCGAGTTCAGAGAAGATTATGTATAGCATTAGGAGATTTCTCGAAGAATAATTTTATTTAATTTTTGCTGACTGAATTAGAGAACGAAATTCCAGAGAATTCAGTAAATGTTAATTTTTATTTAGCCCTCCGGAAAAATTTGAGTTGATTTACAGTAAATTATGGAACATACACTTAACGGAAAATGATATAAATTCGCAAATTGAATTCAAGACTGAAGTGATCCATATTAACACTAAATTTCGATGTTGATTAGTCTTAATAGTTCTCACGCGAATATGAACCGCGACATTTAAAAGGTCAGATTCCATTAAAGAGAAACACTACGAAATGAAAACATTTCGTTCGCTCGACTTATTCAGAATCTAAAAGGACTATTTTCGCGCAATCCAAGAGTTGCGTGTCTCTGGGTGAATGGGTTTCTTTTGTTTATTTCAAGAGAACCCCCCGCGAGGTTGCGTCACGGCGTGCGAGAGGCGGCGTTTAAGCAACGTAATATGCACTCCTGGCTCCGGAGAGGTTAACGAACCTAACCTCCCCCAACCCGCCGTGAAATGGGGCGCGGGATTCGCTGCGAGCGGTGTTACCAATGGCAACAGCTCATTGCCGCCTCTTTCTCATTAATCTCACCCTGTCGAGACATTCTCGCGGTGTTGGCGAACAGACGGTACGGAGTTCCGGGTGTTGTTGCGAACGGGCGGAACGTTTGACTTGGCGCACTGGCAAAGCGATTTTCCTATCCTAATTTCACGACCTTTTACGTGGATGTCTTACATTTAAAAAATAACTAATTATTATCTTCAACGCTTAAAAATAATTAGTTATATCGGAAAAATTGGCTTGTATGGCTTCGAAGGATAAATATGTCGTATCATTTTTCTCGCAACAATGTTTATGCCGCGGCGGATTTAAAAATTTGCCTCAACTAGGCCAGCAAAAATTTGCAGTTCTTTGGCTACAATGAAATTTACGAGCAAAACATTCTTAACAACAATAGAACTCCCGAATTAACGACATAAACGGGACCAAGAGGTAGACCGATTAATCCACAGTTGCATTAACGGTTTGGAGAAAAAACAATGAAAAAATGTATAGCACAAAAACAACGGTATACAATATTGAACATATAAGAATAACTCCAGCCTCAAAAATCTTCACTATTAAATATCACGCGTCACTCGTTGCATAATACAATCATATCGGGATAAAACCTCTTGTACTAGTGGCAGTCAGACTTGGGAAAGTGATTTTCATTTAATTCTACTTAGGAGAGTTACAGTGACAGGCAAAAATCCTTAATAGCAATGAACAATTCCGCAGTAATACAACTTCACTACATTGTTTCAGGCCAAGACAATCAATGGGCTCCCAATGAAGATGCCAAATAAGCCGGGGAGTAATTGAAGGGAGCGGTAGTTACGGAAGAGTCCACATTGTAAACGTAAATGATGAGTATATACATTACTGGACGATTGATTGAAGACGAGTTCGCAAAACCAACTTTATTGTGAAATCCTTAAATCCAGAAAACTAAAAGAATTTCTACGATATTGCAGCTTTCCTTTCACGGCTATTGTATTAATATCGGGCGAGTTAATATGCTTCGGTAAATTAAGAAAGGAAAACTAAAGAGATGAAGGTTATAGGCTGACTGAACTCTCATGTCATCGCAAAGTTATTTAATAGTTAGTAAATATTCTTTATTACACTATATCGCGAAATGTAATATTTCGGCTTGAAAAATGTATGAATAGCGCTATATATTTGCCTTAATGGTTGACTCGTTTATTTCACCTAGGTTTGATTTTCATTAACGTTTTATTCAAGATAAAATCTAGACTCTGCTGGGTCAAAAGTTTGAATGAAACATAAAAATAAACATCAATAATCTGGGGCTGATTTCATGATCGAGAAAATCTAAACTATCAAACGGCCTGTTTGTCGTTATACAGTAATTTTATTTAACAGACATAATAGTTTGCGACAGCTTTCAACCAAAATAGCAATCATGAATCCCTGTTAAAGAAATCGTAAACACTAAAACTGATGATCGAAAAATACACTGTAGTATCAGACATCTTCGTTAAGGTCGACGTCATTCACATAGAATTTGAGATTTACATTTTAAACCAGGTTTATAAGTCAATCTTTATATTACGGAGGATTTTTAAACCTAAAATGAATAACTTTTACAAAGAGTACGCAATTTAAAAAGGTTGGGAGAATCAGAAAATTAATTACCGATCTCTCCATATGGGTCAAATCCAACGGATGATATAAGTTTCTCATATTGTTGTTTTTGGACGTGTCTAACCTTGATCATCTTTTGCTGAGAAGATTTTGGGAGCTATAATACAAATATAATTAATCTGTAGGCTGTGGATGAAGGTCTTACCCAGAGTTCGGCAATTGCGGCACGCATGCCAAGGGTAGCGCACTGTGTCACAAAAAATATGATTTTAAAATTTCTTTTAATTTTATTGTTTCGCAACCATCCAGATTGTCTTGAAGTATAACTCCTCATAAACGTTACGGAAATGAATCTAAGGGAGGCAAACGCAGGGGGTCGCAGAATTTCAGTCACTTGAACAGAAAAACGTCGCCCACACCTGGTTTACCTCATCTCGTTCCAAAAGCGCCATAAGGCACAGAGCGGTAGAGAATGGAAACACGATTCCAACTCGTGTGATAATTCGAGCTGCTGACCTCTTGAGTCGTTCTCAATGACGACGTCCTCTGAGGCGAAACCATAAGAGAAGGACGGCTCTGGAGGAGGATTTCAACGAATAAAATCCAGGTTAACCTTAAATCAAATTACAAAAAAGTGAGATGAGAGGGAGTAATTTAAAAAAATGGACCTTCGCCCGGTCGAAATTAAAACGGCGAAACCTGGTTTAAAAATTTAGAAAGTACAAACAAGAAAATTTGAACCAAATTCAAAAGGAGTTTACTTTCTTCGGAGGAATCAGCGATGGAATGTCGGATTCATTCGCCTCGAGGTCACTCTGCGTCTCGATCGGATTGCGCGGATGCGATTTTGATAATTAAAAGCCGTAGCGTACTTTCAAATAGATTTCTCCTTTCTTAACATAGCGTTTAAGGGCGGCACGCTGATTTGTCAACCAGCGCACCCTGCCTTTCGTCAATATTCGCGGTTTATGTTCTTTTGCCACCCGCGTCGCGGTCCGATAAATTACTTTGCTCGCTATTGCCACGGTATCGTTAGAAACGTAGAGAAATACATAATACTTTAAGCTGCAGCTGACCCAGAATATGCGTCGGCAAGGATACGGCCTATGCGATCAGCTGACGCATTTCTTTAGGTCGCCATGTAATTTAAATCCCAAACATTTCCAATCGGCTAACTTCGGAAAGGGCATTTAACATCTGCAGTTTAAAGGACCCTATGCAAGACATGATAATACATTTCTCGAATAAAAACGGATGCCCTAGGCCAGTGGTGGCGAACCTTTTCTAGCACGCGTGCCAAAATTACCTTAATAAGAGAAAATTTGCCTGTTGGCGTGCCAGTACCTATCACAACAAATTTGTGTATATTCGTATAATATAGTGCATAGTATGTCTTTTTACACACAGGAAGACATATATACTAAATGATTCAAATGATATATCGACAACAAAGTAAGAAATATAGTTTTTTCATGTGCATCGAATTCTTTGTACGAATCCCGCATCTTCAAGACTTGACAAATAATATTAAACGATAACGAAAATAGGTTGCGTTAGTGGATAACGTTAACGGAGTTATCTTTGGTGGAGGTGGCACTCTCTTAGAAGAAACAAATTAGGTATCTCATGAAAAATCGTTATACGTAAAAATGATTTAATAAATGACGTCAATTAAGTAATGAGGAAGATGAATGACATGAGCGGAGTGATCCAAGGCATCAACTTCCGTTTGACAAATTCCAATTAAAAACTTATCAGATGTTAACGATATACTAATAAAAATGTCAAATAGTAAATTTAGTGCTGATGCCAGGGGCAGATTGGGCCGCCGGCGAATAATCATAATATAACCGTATACGAAGCCACTTTTTCGCATCGTCTTAATACCTACATTTATTAGATTTCTGGGGTCATTTTTGCAAGTCGCTGTGTTAGCGAGTGGCACATTTTATTTCGTTTTCCATTTTGTGGCGTGCCAACGAAAATAGTTCCGCGTGCCATAGGTTCGCCATAACTGCCCTAGGCAAAATATTGGCGAAGAGTTTTTCATGTTCCATTCGGATCTTTCTCCGGTGGAACAAAACACGCGTGACCATCCTTTCCCTCTTTCAGTCGCCAGAGGTAGCTACTGACGCGGCAACAATGGCAGAGTGAATCACTCCCACCACTTTCCATTTCAACGGGCGTCGCAATTCCGTCCCATGTCCTCGTGGGAGTAGACGGAGGGGGAGGGGAGGATGTGGAGGCGGAGACATGGAGGGATGGAGGAGGGCAGTGCCCGTCTTCCGACACCCACGCTGCCTCCCCCTCCCTATCTCCGCCCACTCCCTCCTCCCACTTCGTCCGATTCCCTCCACCCTTTCTCTCTTTCTCTCTCTCCCATTCATGCAGTTTCACAGTCCAAGAAGTGTCTCACGGAAGCCCCCCGGTTGAGCAACCCTCTAGCCTCCCACGAAGTTGCATCTCCGAATCGCGGAGTTGCGTACGCGCCACGCGATATAGTCGCATCCCTCGTTTCATTCGGGAGGTTCAGGAAAAGAGAGCCAGGCTTGAGATAAACGTACCGTATTGGCTCGCGTATTTGCCCTGCCCGAATTATCAGGAGGAAGTAAAAGAAGACTTTTTGCACGGTTTAATTTCCTTTCTTTTACTTTGACAAGATGCTTATTTTGGCTGTACACATGTCCCTATTTTGAGTTTGTGCCTCGTTTTAAGCAAATTTAAAACGATAACCACTCTTACCATAAAGAAAGAGCATTTTAAAATCACCCCGTGATAACGTTGCCCCTCCTTAACTTTAACACATAGATTGTTTACGCTGCTTGTCCCACTTGATGACAATGTCAAGTTTTAATAAAACATAATATATAGTGTTCATATAAACCAGTTAGTCCGGGGAAAAATACCAGTAAAAATTTAAGCTGCATTATCAGAATACTTCATTCTGAAAAGACCACTTCTTTACTATAAGGGGAAAACCGTATATTTTCCTCGCTTGTTTTAGTGTAAAAAATCGTGTGAAAAAGTGGGGCAATTACATGAGTGAATTCGGTATATGTACGTACACACATTTCAACTATTGTGGCATTGTCTATCTCGATGCCAATCAGGAATTATCTAAGAATCTGCGATGGGCTCATATCTCTTGTGTTAGATATATTTTAATATGAAAAAAGTGATCATATAAGTGAAGACTTAAAACGATTAGAATGGAAAATCTTGGAAGGCCGAAGGGAAATGCACATCCTATTGCCTTTGAAGTATCCTAAACTCGATTCGCTCAGTGAACACTTGAGAGTCGTCCAAATTACTCATTCCAATGTATCGCAGCAGCATTTACAATAAGTAATTTACTGTCTCTGCCTTCAAACTTTGGAATTCTCTTTCTAGAAATATCACATCCATAAATAAGTCAAATAATTTCAAATGTCATTGCAACTAGTCCATTTTTCTGTACCTATTTACTCGTATATTAATTCCTGCCTTCATTACTTTTGCTAATACTAATCTATATTTCCTATAAATTTCTACACAAATTTTACCTGTCCCATGAGAAAGGAAAGTCTGGAAAGTATTTGTAAATTGTGTACGATTGGTTGGAAGACGACCTCAACCTCGCCTATCAAAGCGTAGATTAAAAAAATAATAATATATGTTAACCATGTGGAAAGAGGAACTCAATTTGATAACTTTTAATGGCTTTCTGTTGGAGGAAGAAATATGAAATTTTGAACGAATGAACTTCGTGTCCTCTGAATTAGTTCAATAAATTTGACTTTAATTAATATAGAGGTGCTAGATTAATCACGGAGAGAGAAAACGTATTTAAAAGCAACGATCCCCGCTACTTAATTGCGTTGTTGTGCGTTCTTTGCACGAAGTGAACGCATATAGTGGAGGTCGATTCCGTCCATCCGTCCGCATGTTAAAACTCGGAAACCGCTGGAAGAAATTCGGTATTGGGGAGTTTTGCTAAGATTGGTCGACCGATTGCAATTTTGGTCAAAATCTAAGGACAATGATGAACACATTACATGAAGACCTACAATGTCCTTTTGTTTCAACTCGGAAACAGCTGAACGTATTTGATGAAATTCGGTATTGGGGAGTTTTGCTAAAATTGGTCGACCGATTACAATTTTGTTTAAAATCGGACACAAATTACGGCCACTTTACATGACCTACATGTAGTTAACAATGTTCCTTTGTTTCAAATCGGAATCCGCTTGACGAATTTTAATAAAACTAGAGGAATTACCCGTTGAACATCAACGGGACTTTGTTGTGTGATTTAAATTTAACTTCTGAGGGGTGTTTGTGTTAAAAACTTATAAATAGACACACAGACTTGACTGTTGATATATGCAACGGGTAATTCCGATAGTAAGAAGTAGTTAGTAAAATTAAAATAAAAACAGAAATATTCGAAAAAGATTTTACAGATTCATTTAATATGTTCCAAAAAATCTCGTAGTATTTCTTTATAAACAATATTTCTTGCGTAGAAACGACCATCTCTAATTTTTCCTTGTCCATAACTTTCTAGGATCTTCGCTCTGATGTCTTCTAAACGTGTAACTCTGGAAAAGGCGACGTATAGCTGTCTGATGGGTGAAGCTTAAAACACCTCGGATTCCAACAGATTAGAAGAAGAAAATAAGAGAAGTTAAAATGTAAGAATTAACATGAAAAAAACCTGACCTGGCTGGGAATCACCATATGAAAAAATAAGAGTGCAAAGGGTTAAAGGCTGCTACTTTAAATACAAATCAATACAAATGAGCTTTATAGGCTATCTGAAATTATTTACGTAGCTATCTATTACGTTTGACGTTACTCCAACAATAATTTCGATGTTTCATAAAAGTCGCGAAGCGAATAACGCAATTATTTCACCTATTTGAAGGCTTAATAGACGCTAATTCAATCGGAGGCAACAATGTGGGTCGCCTTGACAACTCCCGGAAAGAGTACGAAAAAGTTATAAAATTTCGAAAAGAAATGCCTGTTTCTGACAAATTCTTCCGTGTAACATCTAACCATCGCAACAATAAGATATTTTATAGTTTTAGCCGTCGAATAAAATAAAAAACGGGGAAATTCGGTCCATATTTACATATTTAATGATTGAATGAAATAAACCTTACACCTTGAAAAATCGAAAATCCCGTGTAAACTTATGGGAAAATATAATCGTCTCCCGGAGTCGAATCCGGGATTTTTTCCGGGATGCTTGATTTTTCTAGGGATCACCTCATGGGGGATTAACGATTGTGAATGTTTCAGCTCTTAATTCCATTGCGAAATGCCCAAAACTACTGGGATAGACAGACAGACGGACACTTAAGAATTATTATATAAGGATTTCATATTGGGAAGTTTTACTAAAATTGGTCGACCGATTCCAATTCTGGTTAAAATCGGGCAACAATTACGACCACTTTACATGAAGACCTACAAGTAATTGACAACGTTCCTTTGTTTCAACTCGGGAACAGCTTGATTCATTTTGTTGAAATTGGGTATTGGGGAGTTTTGCTAAAATTGGCCGATAGATTCCAATTTTGGTTCAAATCGGACACAAATTACGACCACTTTACATGGCCTACATGCAGTTAACAATGTTCCTGTTTCAACTCAGGAACCGCTAGACGTATTTTGATGAAATTTCGTATTGGAGAGTTTTGCTAAAATTAATTGACCAATTCAAATTTTGGTTAAGATCAAACAACAATGACGAACACTTTACATGAAGACCTACATGTAGTTTACAATATTTCTTTGTTTCAACTCGGGAACTGCTTGACGTATTTTGATGCAATTTGGTACTGGGGAGTTTTGCTAAAATTAATTTACCGATTCCAATTTTGGTTAAAATCGGACAATAATTACGATCACTTTATATGAAGACCTACATGTGGTTTACAATGTTCGTTTCAACTCGGGATCCGCATGACGTATTTTAATAAAATTTCGTATTGGGGAGTTTTGCTAAAATTGTTAGACTGATTCCAATTTTGGTTGAAATCGTACGACAATGACGACCACTTTACATGAAGACCTACATGTATTTTACAACGTATCTCGCTTGCTTCTCGTTAAATTCTCATCTGACGAAAAATATTGAGAACATTGTGAAATCTCAAAGAACGCATTTGGAAACTCTGTGTACTTCGATATGGAGTACACCTTTCCAATCTTGTAATTTGCTGGAAGCTATGATTAATGAATGAGACTACCTTTCTCTTGGATGACACAAGTTTAGTCTTTTATATAAAAGTATGTTATCAATATTTTTCTCAAGTTAAAACTCAAGTGGTAGATCATTTTGCTAATGAGTTAGAGGTTTGGAGGTTTTATGCTGAAGTTTTGCCAAGTTCTACTTATTTTTACCATATAAGCGAAGTTCCGACAACCCAGGTAATAAACTAATCAAGTAATGGAGACCTTGTTTTTGGTTAATCTATAACTACTAAACCATCTAAATTTTAGGACTAATCTAAATGATGCGAAGAGTGTTTGCTTTAATGTTCAGTTATTTTATTCGACTGTTAAACCTTTAGAGGTAAAGCGTAGTTATTTTTCATCATCCCAGTATGTACATACATTTATTTTCTGGCCGGCTCTTTCAACATATGAAATCACAGGATTGTGGGCAGGAACGCCGTGGAAATTTATGAGACTTTATCCGATGAAAATCTTTTCGTGGTATTGTTACTGTATAGAAAGGGGTTCTACGTCAATTCTTCGCGTATCAAATTCGTCGCGATACAAATTCGTCGCATAGCAAATTCGTCGCATGGCAAATTCGTCGCATAGCAAATTCGTCGCAAATTCAGGAACCGTTGAGGAAAGAGGAAATATTTTTCTGTTATTTTCAATGTCACGATTTGCATAGTGAAATCCTGAATCGCGCATTGGCAGTGAAATGTCCCGCCGTCCAAGATGCAGATAAATGTTCGTCCGACTTTTTCTTTAATATGCTATAAAATATCTGGCAATACTTTCTTGGTAAATACTCTTCTCACTTAAACATATGTAAGTTTTTTCCATTTCCATTCTTTCCCTTATATCAAAGCTTTTTATGATTACTCTTCCGGTAATGCAGCAGGGACAACCAAGTATAAACACGAAATATAATACAAATGAAAGTATTGCGCGGAACCCTCTGTCAAGCCTCGCTCGGTTTTATTTAATTTTTAACAACAACGAATTGGTTTATATGTTCCTTTTAATGGTATGTGTGGCTTATGGAACATTTGCGAAAGCTACAGAAAAAGTTTCGTGTGATTTCAGCGAGATTTGGCCGTTCAAATATGAATGCGGCTGAAGAAACTCGGAAGTTTTAATGAAAACGCGGAAGCTATTGTTAAACCATACAAATACTGCAATTTTTATATTTAACAAAGTATTTAGTTTATTTTCTTACTCATTTTGTTAATTTCTCATCCCTCGATAGGAGTTTAAGCGAGTAATTATGCCAAAAACGACGAAAATCTGGATTTTGCAGAATAGGCAACGCCGAGAATTAGCTATATAGGGAAAGAACATTGGATACACGTATTGCGCGAAGTGAAACGCAGAATAGTGTTACCCCATTAAAATTCCAAGATTCCCAAATTATGTTATTTGAACGTTAAATTTAGCGATTTCCACTATTTCAATTTTCACAAAGGAAAACTAATCTTCAAACCTTTCACCTTATAAATGCGCAAATCCCGCATCGGTATCTCAACCCGTAGATATTTTAAAATTTTATCGAAAAAAGGCTTGTACGCTACGTTTCAACTCTTCCCGATTTATTCAAACAGAGAGACGCTTCTGGATTCGAACCAGGGACTTTTTCGGGATTTTTTCTTCATTGACTTTTAATACGTGGCTCAAGATTACTGCCAAATCTCAACTCGCATTCTGTTATAACACTCGCAACGAAGTCTCAGTTCGCCTCATGCGAATGCGAGTAATAAATCTTTATGCACGACAGATTCAAAGTCGAACGTTATCTTACAATAAATTTTTATGCTAAATCTGATTAAACGTTTTCCCTAATTAGTTTAGAGGGGTAGTTGCAGCGGGCACACGCTGGATTTTTGCGAAATCTCAATCATCTACATAAACGGGAAGTTTGTTAAAACTCGTATAAAAAGCGTCATACACAAAGTGACAATGTTCTGATCAGATAAGATAGGAATATATTCCCATACACTAAATATGGTGTATCACAGGATTAATGAAGAAAAGGATATCCTATTTCCTCATCGATTTATGAATTTGCGACGAATTTTCCAAGCGACGAAATTGTCATGCAAAGAATTGCCGCGCGACGAATTGGCGGGACATCATATAAAAGAGAAGAGTGAATGTCTGTTAGCATTGCGGATCTTACCGATGCGCATTCTTCGGCACCAGACTGGTTTTATGCGCCTCATGAATGTGTGCGAGCAGTTCTCATTGGCAAACCTTCACTGAAGTTGTCAAATCTAAAAATTTCCAAAAGTTGCTTTCAATATTCGATTCGTACATAAGCGATTCCGAGATAAAAGCAATCGAACAATCATCCGAAGTCGTTCTTTGCACTTAAGGGTGGTATCTAGGTCCTGTGACAGGACCTCGTCATGAATGATCCAACGGCCGTTTGAGCCAAGTTAATCAAATGTGTCGAGTTATACGAAAATTTATAGTAAGAACTGAAAGTAGAGGTTTCGAGTTTGTAAAATCTAATGAGGAAGGGGTGCGTTATTTATCGGTTGCAGAAAGAATGGTAGTTATTTGGATTAATGAGAGCTATTAGCGGGGATTTAGATGGGAAAGGAACTCGTTCGCCATACTGCAATATTCAGAAGAGAGGAAGATCAAAATTTGTCATTTAAAGAATTTCATCTCGAATTTTCGTAATGAAAGAGCTGATGTTGTCCTCATTCAGCTGTATAGCAGATTGTAAATGTATTTATATGAATCGGACAGCCTCTGCCGATTTGCAGAACATAGACACATTACAATAGTTATAGCAATTCAGAGCTCGGCTTTTGATTTTTCTTTGGATAATTTATGAATAACCTTTTAATGCTTCTCAAGAAAGTGAGTCTGCGCCAATGAGCGAGATTTGTACCTTATGATCTGAAGGAAAGGTCTCTTTTACCGGCTTTAATTTTCTTTTGTTTTTAATTAGGATTCTAACTCCAGATTTTTGTGAGTCAATTGGCTTAAATGACACAATTTATCATTATTGTGGTAGCCATTGCCTATGTTCAAGAGCAGCAACGAATGCCATGTTATGCGTGGCACTATCCGTCAACTCATAATATAAACTTCAGTATTAAGTAAATGTTCAATCTTGGCGACCGAGAGCTGCAATTTGCCTATCAGATACTCTTTATAAAGATATCTTCTTTGAAGGGACAGCGCATTATTTTCGGCGGGGAGATGTGAAAGTTTTACACCTGAAAGAAAGTAAGCTTTTACGTAGGTACACTAACGTGTCCCACCTCTTATGCCCATTAAATAAAAATGTCAATCACGCCTTTGAATCGTCTTAACTTTTCATTATTACGCATTCGACAAAGAATAAACGCACCTCCGAGAGCATGAGGAATGAGGATTTAGTAACAGTTGTAGTATGCAAGTAGAAAATAAAAAAGGAGAATGAGCAAGTTTAGAAAGTGAAAACACTGAAGGAGGGAGAAAAGAAATGGCGAGAGAACGAGAGAGAAAGTTTCTTATAAGCGATTTCAAATCACGCGAAGGACGTGTATATTTGCGCGCCGAGTCATATGCAGTCAGCGAGAGTGTTGGCGTATTGTCTGCTTCTTGAATACTTCATGGGTGCGCGTTTCCATTCCCGTTCTTGGGAGGGAAAAGTTTAAATAGCAAGGAACGACGTAACCAGGAATTCTTGTGTGGAGGGGAAAGAATTCGAGGAAAAACAACACGCATCTGCGTTTATTTTCCATTAGCATAACATATAGACAAGGATGATTGGGTTAATTAATTGTGCCATGTTATGACATAAATGCGGGCGTTAATTTGATTCAATCGCGAAGAGCCTTAGTGTTTAGCAACGGGCTCTTAATTAATGTCCACATTTTCACTCTGGAAGAAATCTGACGGGTCGATATCATTCAGAGGGAAAATAAAGATTTGAGAATTTGCGGTTGAAAATGCATTATGGTGATTTTGTCGTTTTTAATATCGCTTCATTTTAATTAACGAAGGAGAGATTGTTTCAACACAAAGCGGAAATAATAATTAAGAGGATTTACGTCTCATGGCGAAGGGAAAACGTCATGAGTGATATTGTCTTCGATGAAAATCAAGTCTATATTCTCATTGATGAAATTTTGAAATTCTAATTGACGAATTGTCGGTTTACAGACGGGTCGGCCCTGGTGTTTGTCATGGGAGAAGACTATCTTAATATTGGAATTTCCCTTTCTCTTATTACATCGGGGGTTCCCCTTACTCCTTATTTAATTCCTTAATAAAGCACATTCACATCAAAATAAGCAATGGACGACTTCCGTCAGCAGACATTATTTTCTTAGAATGGGGATGCAATATGACTTTTCCCTCTCTTTTATTATGGGTGACGTGTTAAATTCTTAAAGCACTTATCAAAAGTAGTCCATCGAAGCTTTCACACGGCCCGTTCAGCTATTTGAGATGACGCATGTGAACCGCTAACTGATTTTTTAATCCGGATGTGGCTCTTTTAATAAGACATTTGTGGCCTATGCTCTACAGACGCCTTAGGGATTCTATAATAATCCAAGAGGTTGATTAGCTAAAAATACACGTACAAATTCCTTGGTAGAGGGGTGGTTAGCGTGTCTGGCAAGGGTCTGCAAGGGTCGCGGGTTCGAATCCTGCCGTGGGCATGGTTGTATGTGTTCGCCTTTGTTAACGTTATTACGCTTATTGTAAAAGGTCGTTAACGGCTGTTTATGAGATAATAAAAATAAATATGCCCCTTCGCGGTATGGAAAATAGTAGAAAATCTTCAGCCGCGACCTCGGAGTGACCCCGGCGATCGTCTCTTTGCATCCACATCCATATTGCACTCTCCTACTCATCATCACTGCATCAGCATTTCTTCATATCCTCTCCTGCTATAACTCTTTGAGGCACAATGGTGCAAATTATATAGCACCGATTTTTTCTATCATGATTCTCAGAAGTACAAAATTTATTCCTCCATTTTCAGATGATACGTTTTGTTAAGAATGCTTTCACAGTCATCTTAACCACTTAAACACTAGCTTATACCAGTTGTGGTTATCTTAATTATGTCTCTGAATTAACAGTTTTATTGTAAGGAGGGTTTCACGAGTGTTTTAGCGTCCTTATTTGTGTTGAACACTCATTCAAACGCTTTTACTCAAGAGCCGGCCCGAGCTACGGGCGAACCGGGCGGCTGACCGGCGCGCCAAAGTATTTGGGGTGCTATCCCGATCATTCATCTATGCCAGTGGTTCACAACCTGGGTACCCCGGCACACTGGGGCGCCGCAGCTGAATTTTAGGGATGCCGCGAAAAAATTAGTTTTGTAAATAAATCAACGATTTAGATGTGTAACTAGGACATCAATGTTTTCTCTAATAAATTGATTGTAGTCTCGTACCAAGAAATGGATATGTCCAAACGTTGTAGTACTCGTTTGTGAAAACATAAAAACCTTGTTTGAAGGCTGGAGTGCCGTAAAATTCTGTTTATCTTTGAAAGGGTGCCGCGCCTAAAAAAAGATTGGGGAACACTGATATATGCATTACTTGCAAGTGAATAAATATTGGATATCAATTTCTATCGAGGATCAGACTAGAATCTTGATGACATTCCTTTTAATTTTTCATTATTAATAATTTTTACAGAATGATGAATAAATTAACATGTACTGTGTAAATATACTGACAAACATTGAAGGAGGGGGGCACTGGAGTGATATCTCGCCCGGGGCGCCAAAATTCCTCGGGCCGACTCTGCTTGCGCTACTAATGAATCTTTTACCCGTCTATCGTAAATGCATGACACCCTTACCACATTTCAGCCTGTTAACACCCTCCGCTCCATGCATCCCTTCTCCCGCCCCCTCCGTCTCCCTCTTTCCTCCCCCACTCCACCTGTCACTCTCATGTCACTCCCTCCTCTGCCCCTCTGATGAGATTATGATTGCCATGGGAGGCGCGTCGCACGCACGTGGAGAAACCGGGCGATCGCTCTCTGATCGGTTGATGATTGCTCATCTCCTTCCACGATGTTCTCCACGAATAGCTCTGATCGCGAGAGTAGCATTTTCCCCGCACTTTCCGACCAGCAGCACTTCATTCTCTCTCTCCCCCTCCCTTGTTCCTGGCACCTCTTAAAACCTGTCGTCCGGAGAAATCGCGGCGAGAATCTTGATTTTATCGTGAATATTTCCGTCGTCGTGACATGATTTTGTGTCCGCAGCCAAAGGTGGTTGTGGAATCTTCGGAATGTGGCGGAAATTAGATTATAATTGAAGATCGGCAAAAAACAATGGAACGAAAAATATAATACACGTTCTCGATTCATGTGAAAACTCCGAAATTAGGCCGTAAACTTTTCCAAAGGATGGAATCACATTTTCACTTTCGGAACGAAAATTAATGGGCGCTTTTCATTCAACCGCAACAGTCAGTTTTTAAGGTACGAAAACTTAGTGCTTTCATTAGGAATCGAGGCAGATGGATGGCCAAATTTACATGGAATTGATAAAATAGAGATTTAGTGGTCATATTGGATAATATGTATGTTTTTGCATCTGATACTATTAAGCTATAATCGGTGATTCACGCTGAAATGGAACTTTACGAGTCGATCCTACAAACACCATCTTACGATTAGCAGGATTTTCACACGGTTTTGAGAAACAATCTTAAAAAATTGAGTTAATTGTATATCATAATTTTTATAGTATCGGAAATACACAAACACGCACACACACATGGTATTAAACAAGAAAGTGACGTGAGAATCACTGTAAAAATTTTCTTATGCCGTTGAACGTAGAGGATATATCGTGATGCTGTAATATATTCCGGCACCTGTGCAAATCTTATACTAGCGTGTAAAAATGTTGGGCTCATGTCAAATATCTGGGACCACGTTCAAAAATGAGTGCTGCATAGACCTCACGACCGTCATTAATTAATTATTCCAAAATTGTTAGTTGGATCCGTGAATTTTTAAATCATAGGAAGCAGAAGGTGGTTATAGATGGGAAATCCTCGAACTTAGTGGAAGTTGTCTCGGGCGTTCCGCAGGGTAGTGTAATTGGTTCGTTATTATTTATAATTTATACAAACGATATCAGATCAAAGGTCAGAAGTAAAATTAGGCTTTTCGCGGACAACACCGTCATTTATAGAGAAATAAGCAATCTGGAAGACCATCAGTATCTCCAAAATGATCTAGAAGTTATCTCTGCATGGTGTAAGGAATGACAGTTAGAGATCAACCAATAGAAAAGCTGCGTCATCAATTTCTGGAGAGCCAAGAATATCTCGTTGGATGTTAATTATTCGTTGAACGGAGTAGAGATTCCTGTTTCAGACTCGGTTAAATATCTAAGAGTCACGATCCATTGTGATCTCACGTGGGTCACCCACATTCGCCGATTGATAGGTGCCGCTAACAAAAAGATGGCCTTTATAGGGAGAATAATTCCGAAAAAGTGAAAGAATTATGTTATTTATTCTTGGTTTTTGAATGCGCAATGCACAATAGGAACGTATCTGATCTATATATGCTAAATCCAGTAATGCGTGAAATGCGTATTTTCCATTGTATAAAGCTAAAAATTAGATATAGTAACATTTAAGTTCATTTGATGAAAGAAAACCGCAGAGAAATAAACGGACTGTTCTAACTCAGCATAAGTATTCATATTATTATACTAGCACGATAATTCTGCAAGGCAATATAGATGAATAGTGAGAAATAAAAATGGAGTAAGCTTATAAGTGAGGGAAGGGGTAAACACAACGAGGAAAGAAGAGAAAAATGGGAAGGAAGGAAACAAACTACTGGCTATAGGGAAGAGAGCCATTTTAACTGCCAAAAGAAAGACGACGAGATTTCAAGTCCTTCGATGACGTCTTAAAGCGAGGATTGGAATGAGAAATGACAACGCTAAATATAAAACAAATTTCAGAGCAAACAGTTTCAAATTCCTAACTGTTCATAAACACAACTCCTGCTGTGTTGCTGAAACACGAACCTGGGTTTTCTAGGATTTTTAATATTATTAAATGAACGTAGCTTTTCAATTTTATTCCAGTCATAAAGTTCTTTCTTGAACGTAATTGGATGGTTTTATTCTGTAAATGTAACAATATCCATGTGAAGGAGGTGATGTGCTTCTTCTCAGCCATGTCTTTGCCAAAGTGGATGTGTTAGCTTATTCACAAAACTTAGATGATCATTCATATCAGTTGCAAAACTTATGTGAATCTGGAATTTACAAAATAAACTGCACGCACATTCACAAACGTTCTACAGGGCAAGCAAAAAGACAACACGTTTCAAAGAACGCATGGCACACTTCAAGCACGGTAGATTTGAAAAACGGAGCATTGCTAAACACATTAAAAACGGGATACTGGATAAGTATTAACGATTCGAAATTAATAACACTAGTAAATAAAAATCTAAACGCCTTGGAGAGCTTACACATTAAAAATAATGGAGGAAATTCCATTAACATTGATCTGAGACTTATCCCGCGTTCTCCACTATATTTTTTAGCCCTGTCTTGGAAAAAATCTTCGGAGTTTTAACTCAGGCTACTCTCTATCCTCTGGCATAAAAGCTTCCGTTCCTTAAGGCTCAGATACGTTCCCTTTCCCCAGCCTCTTCCCAATGCGCACCCTCGATGGACACCTACTCACAACCTCCTTCCGCAAAGACATAAATGCTATACTGACACGTGTTCTTTTAGAATCTACTTTGAGTGAATTACCGCTGAAGACGACTCCATTGCAACCGAAATGCGCATCTGATTCTTCATAACCTTTTTGCGGTTATTGGAGATAACCCGAGATAAGTACATTATTCAATTTGTAAAATTTTGAGTTCTAATTCTTGAATTTTTTGTGAATTTGAAAAATATAAAATAATTTACGTTAGTTTCAAACTACGATATAATTGTAGACGTCGCACTTTTCCTTATCACTTGCTCAATTCTTTGCGCAGTAAAGACGTCATTTTAATTTCAAGAACTTTAGAAAGCGGTTTACTGATTTTCATTTTGGCGATTTCTTCGCAACGCAACTTTGCAAATACGGATTCCGAAGCCCTCGAATATACTTCAATGAGTGAATTGAATAATAAATCTCCTAAACGACATTTTATCCCATTTTTATGCGTTCTTTACCAGCGAAGCGGTAATAGCGGAACGCCTTATGGGCACGTCTGGTCCGTCCGTCCGTCGTGACTTTCATCTCCTAAACCGCTGGAAAGGATTTTAATTAAATTAAGTAGGAGTGATCATTATTAAAATTTATCGCCAATTGTGATTGTCAACTGAATCCGTCAATTAAAACTTCCACTTTACATAATTACTTTAATAAACTTATCCTCGTACCTCGTTAAATGTCATCCGTGAAGCAACAATGAAATACCAAACTTTTCTCTCTAGCTCTTATATGATCTATAAGGTGTAGATTAAAAAATTTATTCGAATAGGGGAAATATTTACTACAAGAAATCCCTCGAGAGCACATAATTACATGTTATGGGTTCGGAGATAAAAATTCGAGAAAATCCCGAGCAAAACATCGCATATTTTGTTTACATTATTATTATTATTTATTTTTAATTCCATAAAAATTGCGTACACAAAGCATTACAATTGTCAGGAGCCGTCATAGAGGACATTCACAACATATATATATACTATGGGAGTTACATATCAAAACAAACATACAAAAAGTACAGAGTGAGTACATAATACATATGCTACATTTTCTTATATGTTCTATGTTTCATATTTTATAATTGTGCAACTAGCCATCGATCTCTAAGGCGGTTCTCTCGGCAAACAACAATTTAATTGCATGTTTTTTCTATCCCACGCCTTCATATGATATATGAGGTATAGTTTAGAAAATTTATTTGGATAGAGGACAAGATTTACTACAAGATAGTCTCCAAGACCACATAATTGCGAGTTATGGCTTTGGAGATAAAAATTCGAGAATATCCCGAGCAAAACATCGCATATTTTGTTTACATCGACGATTCTCTCAGCAAACAACAACTAAAAATCCATTTATTTCTCTTCTCTGCTCCTATATGAGCTTTGAGGTATTGATTAAAAAATTTATTTGGATAGAGAACATTTACTACAAGATAGTTTCCGAGACCATATAATTACGACTTATAATTTTAAAGATAAAAATTCGAGAATCGTCCGATCTTTCGATACCGTTTCATATGTATTTTTCAGTAAGAACACCTTTAAAATCACTGTGTATTCCATTTATGGAGTATACTTTTCCATCTTCTTTAATTATAGAAATGCCTAATAACTTATCGTAATGGGTTAATAATTCTACGCAACATTATTAAATGTGATTTTTGTGATAATTTCTCACTAATGCAATCCGCGATCGCTCATTAATGAAATCATTGATGTGAAGTTATAAGTTTCGTTTCCCTTCGATAATTTTCTGTTAAATTCTTAATCGCCATCCGTTCCCATTCTGAGAGACTGTGTAGAGTAAGTCGCTGTCAAAGTCAGATATTGTATCCCCGAATTCAGTTTACCTCTTCAACGTCACTTTCTTTTACGACTCTTCTGTCGATTCGCGTAATTGTTCCATTCGACTGAAACGCTTTCAAATGATTCATTTTTCGGTTCATCGTGTGGCAAGGGCTTCACATTCCCCTTTCCGCTTAAGTTAAACGTCATAGTGTTGATTTTATTAAGCACTTTTGTTCAAGATTTGATTCGATTGAGATTTACCGCTAGAGGGCGTTGACATACTTCTCAATAAAAAACAATTTCACATATGCTGATCTAACAATATGTCATTTTCTTATCCACTCATTTATCAATGCCGTTTTTCTCCATTTTCCAAGTAATTGCAACATTTTATGCAGAATGTGCCATCCTCCCAGTCCGTGAAAATTGACACGGATATTGAAACCGCTCTAATTGCTAAGCAGGTAACTCGCGATAATATGCTCATATCTAAATATTTCATAACATTGTTTTAGTATGACGAGGCATGTTCTTAAAAGTGGCTCACCACCAAACAAATATAAAGGAATTCACGGAAAATGTCAGAAACAGAAAGAAAAATCACAAATAACCGAAGAAGGCGTCCCAGCGCTCGGTTTAAGACACGAAAAACATGCGCGTCATCAGTAGGAATAACTGTAAATAGAGCGTGAATTACAACATTGCTGTTGTATGGACCACAAAATAAAGGCACTGTGTGGTAGATTCGAAATCTGGGTTTTCCAGCATCTATTTTAGTAATACTACGAGGTAATGGAAACCAAAAATTTTGAAAATTTCAAACTGATGAACTCTTACCTTTAGAATTGGGTCAACTAATATCGTCTTACGCCTAATCTCTTTTTTGTCATGTCTTAAAGGTATTGAAGCTGAAAATTATCAGAGAAGGCGTTTTCCTCAAATCTAGCTTGAAAATCTCAAGGTCTGGAGAGAGAATTTTAAAAGTCACTTCACTTGGTCAACTTCGGCTATTTTCCCTCTTGGTGATTTAAAAATAGCACATTCCCCTCTCCGAAACGATCCATGGCTTTAATCGTTTGTAAATGAGATATGCAACAGCTCAATATCTATATGTTATCAATCACAGGTGAAAACTTGTAGAATTCTACTTCAATAGTGAAACGTATTTTTTCCGATAAAATACAATGAAATTTCACACAGAAATCCAAAAAATGAAATTATATATACGGCAGAATTCGAAGTCATGCCTTTCTATAATCTTACTTAACGGAAATCCTAAATACAAATGATTTGCCTCATAATGTCTTTAATTTTTATCAAAAACAGGAAGTTCAGAGGAATTTATAAGTCTTATTGCGACACCTTGTTAAAATTATTACTTGAGATTGGTAAAATAAATAACTAAACCAAACGAATCGAAAAGTTTTATTTTAGTAAATTTTGTCAGCAGTTTGAAATATCTCGAGGAGGAATTCTTTGGGCTTTGGGTATTTGTTGGGTTATGTAATTTTTCAACTATCTTCCATTGCGAAAAGTGATATCTTTTTAAATGATAAACTCAATACTTACTTTAAACATTTACATACATTTACCAGATTAAACTACCTTTTTAAATATATGGCAAAAGATTAAATCGTAGGATGTCTTTGTTAACAGTAACAACAAAATCATTGGATATTCATATTAGTAAATCTTTCAGAAGTTAAAGTTGATGGAAGGGAACCTTTTTAAAAATCCGAGTATTCCTATTCTTAAGCGCCGAGTATGAATGCCTCAAAATTTTGTGCTGCCATCTGTAAGAGAAAGGAGAAAACTCTTGAGCATAGTTCTTAATTTTCTCGAAAGAGGCCAGAGGCGCTGAAGCGCGCCATTTTTCCTACACACTGTATTCGAGGAAGGAGGGTTGGCCCGAACTACAGGGCGCCAAAGTTTTGGGGGCGCTATCCCAAACATTTATCTATGCATTACTTGCAAGTGAATAAATATCGGATACCAATTTATATCGAGGAACAGGCTGGGATCCTGATGGCATTCCTATTCCTTTTTCATTATTAATAATTTTAAAAGATCGATGAATAAATTAACATGTACATACTTTGTAAATATCTCAGCAAACATTAACGGAGGGTGGCGCTGGAGTGCTATATCGCCCGGGGCGCAAAAATTCCTAGGGTCTCCCCTGAGAAGAAGCACTTTAAAATAACTGCATATGCGATTATTTAGTGGGGAAATAAGCGTCTTCATGTTCAACTATGGAGATGAGCTGAGAACTGAATTTTCGGAAGGAGCAATACATAGATGTTATTTTTGCTAATATTAATTGGAATTTTTAACAAAATATCTGAATATTTTAACAAACTTGTTAAGTGCCGCTCCTAAAATACGTCGCCCGAGGTCGCTGCCTCAATAGCTCACCTCACGCAGGTGCTGATTGTTTGCAATACAAATAAGGTATTAATCAAACTGCCATTTATATATTTAACGTTTTTAACGATCAGTAAATGAGGCCGTTATCGCGCTTGGCTCTTATTAAAGATGTTAAATACAACATCTAAGGAAAGCATGGACACATCTAAGGTAAAAAATCGATGTTTGACAAGAATCAAAGTAGTTTGCTTATCCTTTAGTGCCTGGATCTCTTGCTTCCTTAATTTACATATTTCTAATCCCGATGTCTTATTATAGAGGAAAGAGTTTTTAACGTTCATAGTATATTGACAAGCAAAATGAAAAGTCTGTATTCCTGTTTATTGCTTTGTGCAGCGTAGCGTCGCAGGAGTGGGAAAAAACAGCAGAATATTTTCTCCCCTTCCATATGAAAGTTCACGCTAGCTCTGTTTCGAAGAGAAAAACAAGCCGACATCTAAATTAAGCACTGAATAGTGATATTCTCTTTATATTTTCTACGTCGCTAAAATAATTTGCAGCAGAATATTTGGCATGTGAAATTTTTCGAAAGTGCTGCTCCACTGCAGATTCGAAATAACTTTTGAGAAAGAAAAGGGTCCCAAATTGGCACATGTATGTACGAGTGAGAAAATCTAAAAAACTATTTGACACTAATAATGGGCATTTTTGAAAGCTGTTGAAATTATTTCCAAATTTGATGCAACAATGTCCAAACATATTCGAAGGATAAAGATTTCAAAAAACACTGAATATATGCCAACCTATATCGGGGAAAAAATTCAAAATGAAATCATTAGTTTAATATATGACAGAATAAAGGAAAAAATACTGGAAATGGTAAGGGAATCAAAATATTTTTCTTTGATTTTACATAGCACATCCGACGTAAGCCGTACAGAAAAGATGGCGATAGTTATTCGTTATGTTGAATTGGACAATGACTCGAAGAACATCATAATTCATGAAATTTTTGTAAGGTTTCGTCCTATCACTGATTCTTCAGGAGAAGGATTGACTTCGTTTGTAATCAAAGAGTTGAATAGACCAGCGTTTCTCAAAGTGTGCTCCGCGGAGCCCTGGGGCTCCGCGAGACTTATTCAGGGGCTCCGCGAGGTCAAAACTATTTTCATAATATAAATTATCATTGCCGGTTATAGCGAAGGTGCAATATCATTAGGCCGATATTTTTCAAAATTAATACATATAAAAAGTATACTTAATCTTCAATATTGTTTTTTAGTA
This sequence comes from Tanypteryx hageni, assembly GCA_028673005.1. NCBI lineage: Eukaryota > Metazoa > Arthropoda > Insecta > Odonata > Petaluridae > Tanypteryx > Tanypteryx hageni. Next base: position 224,549,239 of record CM054112.1, on the reverse strand, counting down.
TCTCTAACAACCCCTTTTATTCAAGTATAAAAAAATATTTCGCATCATTTTTGCAACATTTTCTCTTCACGACATTTTTATAATAATTTGATGAAGTTAAAAGAATAATTAAATATTGCTAAACGACGAAGGTAAGCGAAAAGACAAATCCCGTATACACACGTACAAAACGTTAATAGTTTATTTACCAATGTTTCGGTGGAAGAAACTCCTCAAGTAATCCAAACCATTCTATCTAATGTGAATGTGGTTAGTGATTGTATACAGGACTTCATGAACTTATTAAAAGTGTGCACCAGCCAGAACTTTTTCCTATTCAACAACCAATTCTACAGGCAAGATAAAGGTCTCGCTATGGGCTCCCCTCTTTCTCCACTTGAAAGAACAACTGAAAGACAAATTATGGTTATTCCGACTTGGGTATTTGGCAGAAATTCTCACAAAAATGAACGAAGTGAGGCTGCCACTCCAAGGAAAACAACTATCAGTATTTGTTACCAATGATAAAATTCGAGCTTTTAAGCGGAAATTAGAATTTTGGATAACTTGTATCCACCACCGTGAACTTGACAGCTTCCCAATACTTAAAGACTTTTTTGATGAGATTGGTGGTGATATTAACGAATGTTTTGTGTTGATGTTTTTTAATGAATTTTTCAACATTTAAAAGATCTGCAAAACTCGGTGGAACAATATTTTCCGAATGACCAAGACATAATTTTACAAAATCATTCATGGGTAAAAGATACATTCAAAGTGCGGGATAGACCAATCGATTTCAATGTAATGGGGTATGAAAAGTTCATTGATATGGTTTCAGATTCAACATTGCAACAAACCTTTCAGAAACTACCACTTCCGGAGTTTTGGTGCAGTATCAAAGAAGAATATCCACAGTTATCGGAAAAAGCTGTTAAAATACTCCTTCCTTTTCCAACTGCATATATGTGTGAGGCCTGATTTTCTTTATACGCTTTGACCAAAACAAAATATCGCAACAGAAAGCAGACATGCGAATTCAGCTGTCTTCTATTAAACCAGATATTAAAGAGCTTTGCAAAAATGTAAAACAATGCTACTCATCTCAATAAAAATAACAGTTTTTTCTTTGAAAAAGATGGTGATTTTTCTAAAAAAAATATTATATGTTTGACAAGTAATGGATTCATTGTTATTATATATTTATCAAGTTATTTATGAATAAAATTAAATGAAATAATAAATATATATTTACAAAATTTCTCAAAGTTTTCAGTTCTAATACGGTAAACATCGATAGGTAGAACCCGCATAAACAAAAAGGAGCAAAGCAGGATCGATCGAGCTCTCGGCTTATGCTTAGCGGCATTCATTCAACTATTCCCCTACTTTTTCGTTGCTCTGGCTGGTGTCGGAAAACTCCCCCTAGGGGAGGAAGTACAGTAATTCGCAGTGGCCCAGAGCAACTAGGGCTTTCCGAGCGAACCCAGGTTCCACCCAGGGGTAAACCGCACGCCTCGCTGCGAGCGGAGCACCTGAGGGACCATTGCACGGGCGAACTCACTCTCTTCTCGCGGGGGGTGGCTAACGAGATCCCACCTTCTCACCCGCTCGTACTTTCGTCACTTGGGATAGGTGGCAGTTGGTAGGCCGGGGGACTCCCCCCCCCCTCCCCCCCCCCCCCCTAGGTACCCTAAAACAGACCATAATGCCGCTAAATAGGTCTCCGCCGGCCAAAAAGGCTCCAAAACCGACTACCCCTGAGACAATACCTCAAAACATAGGACAAGTCCTCTTTGGACAACCTTTCAGTAAAAATAACGACTCAACCGATCAAGGTAACGTCTCTCATTCTGACGATGGCCAACCAAGGACCTCACAAGACAGGCAACCCACCCGGGAGCATAACAATTTTAATAATGAGCTTGACAAGGAAGAAAACCGCGCAAACGGGGCCACCACCGCCGTGCATACCGCCAGTAGGGGACTAACAAAAACCAAAGCCTTCACACCAGTGGAAGAGTTTATTAAAAAACGAAAAAGGCAGCAGGAAAGCGCTGCCGTCCCATTATCAAACAGGTACGACGCGCTCGTAGAACTTGATACCACCGAAGCAGAGATGGAAGCATCCAAGTCCGCCACCCCAAGGCGACAGTTGCCTCCCACTATAGCTATGTACGAAATTGCAAATTACAGGCTATTTCGCGAAGCCATAAGAGCCGTCTGTGCGGATACAAATTTCACGATCAAAAATTACAAAGGAGTAACAAAACTCCAAGTTCAAACTGAAGACGACTTTAACAGCGTTCGCAGGATGCTAGCGGCCGAAAAAGCCCAAACAAGTACATGGGCTACAAAAGAAGAGCAAACCCGGCAATACTTCGTCCGAGGACTACACAGCATGGCTGACCCTGACTACATTAAAGAGTACCTCATAGCCGCAGGCATCCCGGTGACAAGGGTCCGGAACCTGGGGAAAACCGCCGAAAAACCCACTGACCGATATGCAATTATCGTCAGCGCCAGTATGAAGCCGGAGGACGTTTGCAGCATACGCAGTGTAATCAAGAGCACGGTGCGGATTGAACCTTTCAAGTACTCTCGACCCAGAATGTGCTACAGATGCAACCGCTTCGGGCATGGGCCCGAAAAATGCACCGCGGCACCACAATGTTTTAAGTGCGCAAGGCCACACCAAGGTTCTGACTGCAAAAAACCTGTTAACATACCAGCCAAGTGCTGCAACTGCAGCGGCGAACACCCGGCCTCATCTAGAACGTGTCCAGAATACAAACGAGAACTCGCCAAATTCAGGGGCCAACGCAAAAGCCCACCACCAGTGCAAATGGGCGACACAAGGCCCATAGGCCGCAGCCACCCACATGGGAGGAAGCTGCCGCGTGCTCTTCGCGGAATCCAAATTGTTCCGGGGGTATGATGTGGTTGCCGTAGGCATGCTGCTTCAAGTGGGGGAGGATGATCCTTTCAAGTAGATTGCCCAATCCCGGCAGTAGGGAGATGGGCCTATAACTCACCGGGCTGGTGGGCGGTTTACCCTGTTTCAATATGCAAATGACTTTGGCTTTCTTCCAGGCGTCCGGGAAGTGGCCGAACTTCATACCTGCGTTAGCTATGTGGGTGAATGTTTGTCCGTCGTAGCGCGGCATTTCAATAATTGCTTCGTTCGGGATATCGTCGGCGCCTGTGGCTTTTTTCCTCTTTATTTGTTTTAGTGCCCTGAGTAGGTCTGCCTCCGAGAATTCGGCGGGTGGGGGCCGTCGTTCTTCAGGGTGATAGCGACTTCTGGGTCGTTTGCTGTGGGCGGGTTTGGTGTGAATGCAGCTTGTAGATGAGTTGCCAGAGCTTCCGATTTCTCTTGCGGGGTGGTCGCGTCCCCTGTCGGTGTGCGCAGCGGGACATCTCTCGTATGGGGGCGACGGAGATGCTTAGTCACCATCCATATGAATCCGTCTCCCTGGGTGAGCGTGGCCGCGAAGGCTTGCCATGCCTTTGTCCGATGCTCCTTGATGTCGGCGGCTATTTGCCTCTGCATCCAACGAACCTCGTCCCATAGCTGTGGATCCCCTGACCTCTAGTGTTTGCGCCGTAGCTTGTTTTTGCGGGCTATAAATTTTAGGATTCCCTCCGGAAGGTTGAGGTGGTCCGGTTGACGGGAGATCCTATATGGAGTGGTGTTCCTTGTTGCCGCTTCCATTTCGCGGCTCAGTATGGCAGCGAGGTTATCTAGCTCAGCTGGGGTTTCCGGTTGCCTGAGTTCAGGTAATGCATTAGTCAGCTGCAGTTGATACCTGTTCCAGTCAGTCAGGTCTAGCCTAGCTCTCAGCCTTGGTGGCAGCAGGGTGGGTTTAATTCCCAGGTATATTAATACTGGGTTGTGGTCGCTTGATAGTGCGGCGGCCTTATATAGGTTGATGGAGATGCGGATGCCTCGGCATATCGCAATGTCTAGGGTCTGGGCTAGCCTAGTGGGCTGGGAGGGTGCCGCTATCGTTGCTCCGACGTCGTCAGCCCATTTTCTGAGTTACCTCCCATTAGAGTTGATTGAAGTTGAATTCCATGTTAGGTGGGTGGCGTTGTAATCACCCGCCGCTATGGCTGAGTTGTCTGTGTCAAATATGACGTATAAGTCAGTCATCAGTAGCCCGCCCGGCCGAAGGTAGGCGGACGTTAGTCTAACAAGGGGAGGACCCGTACGTGGGGTCACGGATTTGGCTGAAACTGCTTCTATATAAATGTTTTCATCAACCTTTTATCATAATTTTGTCAAATTTCTTTAGAGAATTTCGTTATTGTTTGTTTTGCTATGCATATAATCTCATCTATAAAATTATTAGACTGCTTTTTAAAAAATAAAATGGTATTTAATGTAGTTTCTAGTGATAATAATCATTAAATTGAAAGTAAAATTTTAATGCGTTATTTCATTTTATAAATCGTCAGGTTCCTTTTCCGCAACCAAAGACTCCTTCCGTTTTTGTGTTCAGGGGCAGCGTAAGTGTGTGCGTAGCAATCTACACGCGGAAGTCCTCGTCGTGGCTCTGTTGTTAGAAAAAAGAAAGATTTCTCTTTCGTTTTTTCGCGCCACGATGTAATTTGGGGTGCGATCGTCGGAAAACATCACCAGTGGCTGGACCGAGACTGTTTGGAAAAGGTGGTCTGGTGGAATGTGTCAAAGATCTCTCTTGGTCTTAGATGCATTCCGATGCCACACACATCCCGAAGTAAAAAAGAAACTCCTGGAAATGAAAACAAATTTGGTGATTATCCCAGAGGGAATGAGTAGCAGTGTCACTCCGCACTATTCCTATCTAGGGCGGCATTTTGTTTTTTAGGCGTTCTTTACCAGCAAAACGGTAGCAGCAGAACGCCTTATGTTTCGTCCGTCCGTCCGTCGCAATTTTCATTTACCGAACCGCTTGACAAATTTTAATTGAATTAACCCACGAGCGGGCGCGCTCTTGTTTGTTACACGACCGGGCGCGCGGCGTACTTTGTCCACGGCGTAATTTTTAGAAAGTAAATAATGTGTTTGATGGTATTATTGGTTTATTTTTATCAAAATGATGTTTCATGTTTTTCAACTACAACTTATAATGATTAAACAAATTATATTCCAATAAAAAATGTTCACTCTGTGAAACTGCGATGAGGAAAGCAAGGGGAAACTACCTCATTATATTTCCCATGATAGGCTGAAAAGCTGAAAATACCTCTATGGATCTTTCTGGGGTAAAATATTCCGGAGGTAAAATAGTCCCCCAATCGGATCTCCGGGTGGGGACTACCCTAGGGGATGCACAGAGGAAATGTAAGATTAATAAGAAAGCAAGTAGTGAGAAATTAAAAATAGGTACATGGAATGTTAGGACTATGAATTCAGGGGGTAAACTAGAGAACCTAAAAAGGGAAATGAGAAGGAATAATGTAAGCATAGTAGGTCTTAGTGAAGTCCGGTGGGAAGGAGAAGGCGAGATAAATTCAGACGAATTTAAGATTATTTACTCGGGAGGGGAGAAAAAGGAAAGGGGAGTGGGGATTATAATGAGAAAAGAGATAGCTGAAAGAATTAGTAAGGTAGTGACAGTTAATGACAGATTAATAGCCGTAAAACTCCAGATGGAGCCAGTGGATATGCTTATAATTCAAGTGTATATGCCAACAACTAATGCTGGCGACGACGAAGTGGATGAAATCTATGAACAGATTATGGAGATATTGGAGGATGAGGGAAAAGGAAGGATCACCACCATAGTAATGGGAGATTGGAACAGTGTAGTCGGAGAGGGACAGGAAGATAACATAGTGGGAAAATATGGACTAGGGAAGAGAAATGAAAGAGGGGATAAACTTGTGGAATTCTGCCATAGAAATAGATTAATTGTAACTAACACATGGTTTAAGCATCACCAGCGAAGACTTTACACATGGAGAAGCCCAGGAGACCAGAGACGATACCAGATAGATTACATACTAGCCAATGAAAGATTTAGAAATAGCGTTAAAAATGTGAAAACACTACCAGGGGCAGATATCGATTCTGACCACAACCTATTGGTGGCAAATATACAATGTAGACTGAAGAGCGTTAGGAGAAACATAAGAGTTAACAAGAAATGGAACTTAGAGGAACTCCTTAAAAACAAGGAGGCTATCATGACTGAGCTGGAGGAAAGGTTGGGGGAGAGAGCTGAAGAAAATAGGAAGAATGTAGATGAGGAGTGGAGATACATCCATAGCAACATTAAAGAGGTAATGGAAAAGAAGGTAGGAAAGATAACGGGTGAAAGAAACAAAAAACCCTGGATCACAGCAGCTATGCTGCAAAAAATGGAAGAGCGGAGAAAGTGGAAGAACATAAACACTGAAGAAGGCCAAAGAAAGTACAAGGAGTTAAATAATGCTTTAAGAAGGGAAACAGATAAAGCAAGAGAGCAGTGGATAAATGAAAAATGCGAGGAGATTGTCGAATGTGAAAGAATTTGTAGAACAGACCTCATGTATAGCAAAGCAAGGGAACTATTCAAGAAAAAAGCAAGAAAGATAGGACGTAAAGGAATCATGAACAAAAGTGGTAAAATAGTATCGGAGCCAGACAATGTAAAGAATGTCTGGAAAGAATACATTGAGGTTCTGTATGACAAAGAAGGAAAGCCAAGAAATATTGAATTAAATGAAGAAGAGGATGTGGAAGAAGATCAGCTAGGACCAAGTATTCTCGAGTCTGAAGTTAAAAAAGCAATTGATGACATGAAAAGAAGGAAGGCTGTTGGGAGTGATGATATACCCGTGGACGTTCTCAAGGTTTTAGGGTCTAAAGCAGTTAAGCAACTCACAAAATTTTTTAACCAAGTATATGATACTGGCATATGGCCTGAAGATTTTTTAGATGTTGTGATGGTACCACTGGAGAAAAAGAACAATGCAAAATGTTGTAAGGATTACAGAACTATTAGTTTAATTTCTCATACAGCTAAAGTTCTAACCAGAATAATAACCAAAAGAATTGAATGTAAAATAGAAAAGGAGCTGCAAGATAATCAGTTTGGTTTTAGAAGAGGAAGGGGGACTAGAGATGCTATAGGATGTATGAGGATGATGACAGAAAGAGCGCTAGAAGTCAATAAAGGTATGTATTTTTGTTTTGTAGATTGGGAGAAAGCTTTTGACCGAGTGAAATGGGATAAAATGCTGGGTATTTTAAACAAAATAGGAATAGATTGGAAAGATAAAAGACTGCTTAAAAACCTTTACTTTGATCAAAAGATTAGAGTCAGGGTTGAAGGAGAAGAAACAGAAAGTACTTCAATAGGGAGGGGAGTGAGGCAGGGTTGTCCTATTTCACCAGCGATATTTAATATTTATGCAGAAACAATAACAGAAGAAGCGTTGATGGAAGAGAAAGGATTTAAGATAGGAGGTGAAAGTATTACCACCATTAAATACGCAGATGATCAGGGCTTAATAGCAGAAGGCGAGAAAGAGCTTCAGAGGATGACAGACAGACTAGTGGAGGTTGGCCAACAATATGGAATGAAGATCAATGCTGAAAAAACGAAAGTCATGGTGGTTTCAAAGGAACATAAAGAATTAAATATAATGGTAAATGGCCAAAAATTGGAACAAGTAAGTAGTTTCAAATATCTCGGCAGTATTTTAGCACAGGATGGAAGTAGTACACAGGACATCAGAAGTAGGATTGCAATGGCAAAAGCAGCATTTAACGAGAAGAAGGAGCTTCTCACAAGCAAGAAAATAAATTTAGAAACAAGGAAGAAATTAGCAAAATGCTACATATGGAGCATAGCTCTTTATGGTGCAGAGACGTGGACGATAAGGAGAAAGGAGGAAAAATATTTAGAAAGTTTTGAGATGTGGGTATGGAGAAGAATGATGAAAGTGAAATGGACAGAGAGGAAGAGAAACGAAGAAGTATTAGAAATGGTGGGAGAAGAAAGGACGCTAATAAAAACAATCAGGAAAAGAAAAGCAAATTGGATAGGGCACATATTGAGAAGACAGTGTTTACAAAGGACGATCTTAGAAGGAAAAATTAGTGGAAGAAGAGGAAGAGGGAGAAAAAGAATAGGAATATTAGATAATATAAAGCAGGGATATAATACTTATAGAGGTATAAAAGAGGCTTCTAGGGAGAGAGAGAAATGGAGGCAGCGATTCAGTTAAAACCTGTCTTCGGACAGAAGCATGATGATGATGATGATGATGATATTCTATCCGCCGCGTCTGCTCGAAGGACGGAGGTAAAGTAAATAATGAGTCACACGACCAGGCGCGCGGAGTATTCAGTACGCCACGGATGACTAACACTATTATCACTCCGATTATTAAGCTACTACAGATCTTTACGAAAGCTTTCTCATTTGGAAGTCAAAATGACACTGAAGGAATACACAAAGTGTCTTAGATGCCAGACATAAAGCAGCGTTGCCACATTGAAATTCGTAAAATTGGCGTACTTTATACACCCGCTCGAGGGTTAAGTAGGATTAAATATCAATATAATTAGGTGCTAACCATTATCTCAGTCTGTTAAATCAGTTTGAATGGAAAAGCTGGTCATTAGCTTAGTTATACCAAATAAAGAGATTCTTTTTGCTTTTCGAATCTTATAATGCATCCATCGCACTCATTAAATAAATTTGCCGCCGCTTTCCTTAATTTGAATTTTTGTGAGTTTGTCAGAGCCTTATCAAACAGTTCATTTTCATCGTTGTTTATCCTTGCTCTTCGAATAAATAACGTGCACGACTCACGCGTAGTGACTTTTTAAAAAATCTCTCCGTTTCCATCGACTTCCTTCGCTTTCTTCCCCACTCTCGTTCCCTCGCACTTTCCCTCCTTCGCCCGCCTCTCTCTCTCTCTATCTAACCTATGGCTTCCGCCTTCAAATGGACAAAGCGAAACTTCCCCATCGACTTCAGAGTATCTTACGATTCAATCGGTAGAAACATCCTTATTTCTACATTCGGAACACTTGAGTTTTCTATTTACCCTAGACCGGTTCTTTTCCAAAGGATTTCCTAAGAAAAGCGACTGATCGCCATCTATTCGCATGCGGCTCATTCCTCAAAATTACGCATTTCTTCAAACAAGTCTGACATTTCGCCTGAATCCTCTTTGAAGATTCTATTGAAATCTAATTATTCTCTTACATTTGAGTCATGTTCAAAGCTGTGAAAAGCAGTCTCGGAAGCAAAATCCATCTCGAGAGATCTTCCGATTTTATCCATCTACATCTATTGTAATAATTACTGGAGAATCTCATATCGGCGAATATTGTTTCTCGTACGAGGGAAAACTGTACCTACTCTTAAATTGTCGAACCGCAGTGTTTACCACTACATTTATTACTCAAAATATTTTCCCACCTCATTGACATTTTCATCGCAATAACATTAATCAAAGTTCCCATTATCATGGAAACTATAGTTTTCACTTCTGCTTTTTTGAATTAAATTATGAAAAAGCGTCATAAACGTATAACACGAAATAATTCCCCAAAAGTATTTTATCATAGAAGTAGTCGTCTTCAATGGTTCTCTGGAATAGGCGGCAGCCGTCCTTTGAATAAATAAAATACAATGTTAGAAATAAGGAAGGTAAAGGTCGTTACCCTTTCTATATGATATTAGAATGGCTTAATTTCATAGGATCACTGAGGAACCGATTAAACATCAGAATACGATGCAGATCAAATGTTGCAAGATGAAGTTTACATTGTTGTAATAGTGGCCCCGTGTAAATTATCAGACAATTAAATCAGCTTAATGGAGTAAGAGTGACACTCTCAATGATGGTATTTTGAATTAATCACAGTAAGTATTCGCGCTTCATATTCTTCACGCTGGATTACGGAATAAAACTAATCAGCCAATGTCTCCTTATTAAGTTAATTCGCAGCACTTGAACACGCTTGAAAACTAGATTGGAAATGTGTATTCCATGTCAGAGTGTACAGTTTCCAAATGCGTTCTTTGAGATTTCACAATGTTCTCAATATTTTTGCTCAGATGAGAATTTAACGAGAAGCAAGCGAGTTGCGTTGTAAAATACATGTAAGTAATGTAAAGTAGTCGTAATTATAGTCCGATTTTAACCAAAATTGGAATCGGTCGACCACTTTTAGCGAAACTCTCCAATACCAAATTTCATTACAAATCGTCATGCGGTTTTCGGGATGAAACTAAGGAACATTGTAAACTACGTGTAGGTCTTCATGTAAAGTGGTCGTCATTATTGTCCGATTATAACCGAAATTGGAATCAGTCGACCGATTTTAGCAAAACTGCCCAATACCAAATTTCATCAAAATGTATCAAGCGGTTCTCGAGTTGAAACTAAGAAACATTGTAAACTACATGTAGGTCTTTATGTAAGGTGGTCATCATTGTTGCCCGAGTTTGACCAAAATAGAAATCGGTCGATAAATTTTAGCAGAACTCCCCAATACCAAATTTTATCATGATACGTCAAGCGGTTCCCGAGTTTTAACATGCGGACGGACGGATACGCCCTCCCCTATATGCGTTCACTTCGTGCACTTAGTGCAAATAACACATAATAATTCACAAAATGCGAGATATTGACTGACTATACCACAGAAACCCATGGCGCTGATTTAGCTCTTTCGAAGGAGTAACGGTAATTTAAATTTCCTTTGAAGACGGTTGGGAAAAATATACTGAATATAAGTGAAATTAAATGTATAAATTATTGAAAATTAGTGTAAATTGCGTTCAAAGGATTTTGAGAATTCAAATCCCTCCATAAAATGGTGGAAAAGAGTTCCAGTTTAAATCCCGTTTATTCCGCCACATTGGAAAAGTCCCTCAAATATTAGTTTTTGTTTGGTCTGGCCAAGCCCAACTAGGCAAACATAACGACGACGTGGCGGATTGCTTGATCAATTAAACGCTAGATAAAATGAGTACATCGGTAATGCGAGCAGAAAGAACGTCGCGTTTTCTGCTCTCCTTACAGTGGAGTGATGTGTACGTGTGATTGGTGTAATTTTGTTTTCCTCCTTTGCGCAGCCTTTCCCACATTCTATCTGAGGGTTGCGCTGATAAGTGCGACTAGAACAGCCGTTTATTCGTTTGATAAGAAAGGAAAAAGATCCTCAACAAAAGGAAAAAACGCACGGTCGAGCGATGTAAACATTTCGAGCCAAGTATTTCCCCTTGGATTCGTATAAAATAATCTCTCCTCTCTAAATATTATATTCTGATAGTCCACCACCAACTTATAAGATATCACTATGGTTATGCTCTTTCCATTTAGAAAACTTTTACTGAAACCAAAATTAACAGTAAAGAGTTTTTAATACCTTTGGCTGATCCTACACAAATGAGTACAAACACTACCGGTTTCGGTGAATGGTCAGGTGATGATGGTGGTCATTCACCGAAACCGGTAGTGTTTGTACTCGTTTGTGTAGAATAAGCCAAAGTCATAAAAAAAATTACTGGTAATTTTGGTTTCATTATGGAATTCCACGAAATCTCGGCCTCGTCCATTAACTACACCATCATTTTTATTTTCTAAATATATTTACATGGCCAAAAGTTGGGGAATTGAATTTAGATGCAAATTTTTTAATTGAATTATTTATTATGTTGTTACTTTTGTTCAGGTTCAGTACATTTCTGTAAGCGATGACGTAATTACTCATTTTCAATCCTGGTTAGCTTTGCAGAGACATTTTTCACAGATGTTTGTAAAACGTTCATTTCCTCAGAATGCTGTCCGCTGGAATACCTTATTTAAAGAACTCGTTAAGTGAAAGTCAAACGGTGCAAGGTGCAGACTGTACGGTGAGTTTGGCAATAGAACCCAACTTGCTCCGAGGGCATCATTATATGCCTCATTGCTATCGAAGAGTGCACATGCCGTTCGAGTGGTTAAAAAGCTCGTAATTTTCAGCCGTCGCACGGATAAATTCCCGTAAAACCGTTTTTGTACTGAAATAACTAAACTTTTTTCGAGATTTTCTTTATGGGAAGTAACTTCAGCTGATAGATATTAAATTTAAAGGTTTTCCTTGATCCGTCTGCTGATAGCACTGTTTTATCTTGCCTGATAATTGTTTTTTCCGTTAGAGAATCAGCGTAAAATTAGCGTTTTTAAGTTAGCTAAATATCTGTAAGTAAACATAATTTATTCTAAAAACAGGAAGAATGGCTTTGTATTTCGAAACGTTTTCCGAGAACTTCAATACATGACCTTGTCTTCGGAAGATTTGTTCATACGATATTGATGTGAAATAAACCTGCTTCCACCCTTTATTATTGTATTTTTTACAACAAGGCTCTCAAAAGTTACCTTCTGTCATCAATACCAGTTATACCGGAAAGCATCGTTGACTGTATCGAGGGGCGTATTTAGCATAATCAGCAACTGCGTCTATTCAGGAACTGTTTATTAATTTAAATAAGCTGCGCTAAATTTAGGATTTTCCCTTATGGAAGTTTCAATTTAAAAAATTTATCCATTCGAAGCATAAGATATTGTTTTCATGAAGTAAATCGAATTCGAGATTTCATCGTGTATTGCATTCCATAAGCGATTGTGAGGCAGTCAATCGTTGCGGAGCGGGGGTCATCGAAGAGAGAGGATTGACAAACTTTCTAACAGGTGGAACCACATTCGCTTTTGCGAATGCTTCGGGGGGCTCCGTTGGAAGTTTCATCTGCATGTCGGATAAGAAGTTAACATCAGAAGCTACCAATTATTCTGTAGTTTTAATACTACTGAAAATACAAGTTAGATAATTTTTCAGCGCCATAATTTCAATATAGAAGGCGTCATGGCCACGATTATGATATTTGCCTTTAATGAGTCCTGTTGATAGTTTTACATATTAGCTCCGCTTACCGTAAAAAATGTTATCGGGGGCGAATCGAGAGTTCCCGGGCGCATGGGAACCTCCAATCAAACGTTCCGAGCGCCTAACGAAGCGATTTATCAAAAAAACGAAATCGTTTTCTCGAAAACTGTTTTGTATATACTGGGACACTAGTCGCTTTCCCAATTCGAGGATCGAGGAAAAAACAAACGAGAGATATGGCTTGAAAAACCAGTTACAACAGAGTTGCCGGTGATAAGGTCTCCGATACATCGAGAGGCGCAAATGCAGAGGGGGGAATATCCCTTGCGGTGGAAGGAGTAAGGGAGGATAGGTGTCCGGCTATATGCTGGGTAATTAAACGATGACATCACTGCATTTTTCTCCGTGTGACCAATAGCCGCCGCCAAAAGCTTCATTCCATTCCTTTGTCTCCTCTTTCTCTTCCTCCCCTTCCTCCTGCAGGCCTATCTGGATCGCCCCGTAGATATTCCGTGGTCGAGGTGAGAGAGAGGAGCGGGGATTGAGAGAACGTCCAGGTTTTGTAAGCCGGAGAGGGTGGGAGCAGAAGGTGGAAGGTGAAGGTGGAAGGGGAAGGTGGGAGGGGTAGGTGGGAGGGGAATGTTGGGGGTGGAAGGTGGGAGGGGAAGGTGGGAGTGGAAGGTGGGAGGGGAAGGTGGGAGTGGAAGGTGGGAGAGGAAGGTGGGAGGGGTAGGTGGATGAGGAAGGTGGAAGGTGGGAGTGGTAGGTGGATGAGGAAGGTGGAAGGGGTAGGTGGGTGGGGTAGGTGGGATTGGAAGGTGGGAGGGGAAGGTGGGATTGGAAGGTGGGAGGGGAATATTGTAGGGGAAGGTGGGAGGGGATGGTAGAAAGGGATGGTGGGTAGCTGTCTGCCATCGAAACGTTGGGAAACCAAATCACCACCGGGCTGGAAACCTGAGAAAACTTCATTGCAGCCATTCGCCGGGAAAACCTCAAATCTTTCAACTTTTATATGGCTAATACTTTAATATGAATAAACTTTATAATATAATTATGATAACCTTTCAGCTTGCATAGGCGTAAAAAAATTCAAAAATGTCTACCTACTAGTTGTTGAGTGATGTGGGGGTCTCTCTATTTAGTCTTTTTACAGTTGAGAGAATGGCAGACGAGTAGAGAACTCAGTGGCAAACTTAAGAATGTTTGGTATATAAGTAGTAAGAAGTTTAATAGTATCTTTTGTTTCATTAATGGAAATACTAACTTATCCATTCATATTGCTTAAAATCAACGAAAATATACTGCTAGTTCAGAGTAACTCAGCTTTAGATACTAGTAGGAGTGAAATTTGAATATTTCATATTTTAGTGACCTAACTTAAATGACAAAAATAATAAATTGTTCCTTTCTTAACATCACATCAACCATCCATATAAAACACTGTATAAATATAGTTATCTGAAGAATTGCTAAGCTACAACACAACACTTTAAGATGGTTCATTTAAATTTGTTCAAATTAGCATCCTTTACAACAGTAGTACCTATCTTAAATAGTGAATAAAGACAAAAAGTATTTAAGATAATTAAAAACTTACTATAAATAACAAATACGATAAATAAAAACTTACAATCATTAGCAAAATATCCCTTCAAAAAACGTAGGAATGCTCGTATCAATACCAATTAAAATAAAGACAATTCTACTAAAAGATTACAGCATTAACAATGACAATAGTTTGTTTAATCTCGTTGCTATGATGAACGCTTGTCTATCTTCCCACTTGAATTCAAATACACATTTTTCTGGTGGCTTTATATATATATATATATATATATATATATATATATATATATATATATATATATATATATATATATATATATATATATAAAGCGAAGTTAATATAAAAGTTGGTAATAAAAGAAATCTCGAAAAAAGTTCTAGGTTCGACTCCAAGGTAGGCAATTCCATTTCCCGTATAACATGTAAAAATCGACTTTTTAACTTTCCGACTTTTATTCTTGTTGAGGTCTGATTTAGAAAGAATTCGCCTATTATCTTCAGATCTAGCCCATTTTAAAGAAAAAAACTATGAAGTTTCTTATTCCGTTCATCTATTCCCGCCTACAGTTCGAATTTCCTCATGTCTCGAATCACGGAGCTGGTAAGAGAGGTTACGGACCTCCGTCGGAGGGTGGCAAGAGCGGAGTCGGCCCTTGTTCGTGTTGGGAGAACGCATTCATCCCCGAGAACTCACCGCGCCATGATGGCGACTCGGGTGCGCTCGAGTGCGAAAGTCGGTGGTGTGATCGAGGGTGTTTGTGGGACCTCTTCGGGGGCTGGGGTCGCTCCAATCCTGAAACCCAACGATTGGAGAGTGGTCTCCAACCGGGGGGATCGTGGGGTGGTCCTGCGAAGGCTGGGAGCTGGGAATGCCTCGGCAGACCCTCTTCCAGTTTGCAATCGGTTCGCGGCGTTGTCGGAGGACGACACTTCGGCCGATGCTCTCGCATCCGCACCCGTCTCTTTGGCGGAGGCTGGATCTATGGGAAGTCGGGGTGGGAAGGGAGGGCTCCTAGTAATAGGTAGTTCTAATGTCCGGCGTGTTATGGCTCCCTTGCTAACTCGGGCCCGCCGGGAGGGAGTGGCTGAGCGGGTGTTCTCCAGGTGTATACCAGGAGGAACGGTCCCCCAAGTGACGAGGGCGGTACGGGAGTCGGTGGACTCAACGGGTTGCTCTAGGCTGCGGATGGTGGTCCATGTTGGGACTAACGACGCCTCGAAGCGCGGGTCCGAGGAGATTCTAAGTTCTTTTGAGGACTTGGTCGCCGAGGTCACTCGTGTCCGAGAGGAGTCGGGTTCTGATGTGCGGCTCACCATTTGTAGTATTGTCCCGCGGATTGACTGTGGTTCGGAGGTTTGGAGCCGCGTGGCGGGGCTAAACCAAAGGCTATGGAATTTCTGTGTGGGCATGGGAGTCGACTTTGTTGATCTCCGGCCGGTTCTCGGATCGTGTAGGGTACCCCTAAACGGCTCTGGAGTTCATTACACGACCGAGGCTTCACAGAGTGTAGCGTGTAGGATCTTCGACCATGGTAGGTCTTTTTTAGATTAGAGAGTAGGGTAGGGTGTAGGCGTATTAGGAGATTTCATAGGGGCATCGAGTGTAATACAGTTTCTGGTCGCAAAGTGAGAGAGTCCACCTGCGAAAGCCGTAATAGAGCAGTTAATGCTTCGGGCGATAACGAGAAATTAAATATTATAGTTTTAAACTGCCGCAGCATTCGTAGGAAGTCTGCCGAACTCGAACACGTAATTCGCACGTTGCATGCGGATGTAGTTATAGGTACGGAAAGTTGGCTCACTGAAGATATCGCTAGCCAAGAAATTTTTCCGAAAAGCTATAGAGTATACAGAAAAGACCGCGCCAATAGAATAGGTGGCGGAGTATTTTTGGCAATAAGTGAAAAGTACGATAGTTGTCAGATCCCTATTATCGATGAAACGACCGAGAGCGTGTGGTGCCGCCTAGGTAAGGATAATTCGAAAAAGATATATTTATGCTCATTTTACAGACCACCTAATGCCAAAGTTGATTATATTTTAAGTTTAGAGAGGCAATTAGCCGAGCTTAGATCTATTATGAACGACGGTTACGTGATAATTGGAGGCGATTTTAACTTACCGTCAATCGATTGGGAAAACCTATGTTTCGTTACGGGAGGTAAAGAACGCGAATCGTGTGAAGCCTTAATTGACACGTTTCATGAATATTCCTTAATCCAGATGGTACAAAAAGCCACGCGTTCGGGCAATGTTCTCGACTTGCTTGCTTCTAACATCCCGCATAGGATAACTAAGGTATCCACAGAGGAGGGACTTAGCGACCATCGAGCTGTGTATGCGGAGTGCGAATTAAAGCTCAAAAGACATCCTAAGCCTCTTCGGAATGTATACGCTTTCGCCAAGGCCGACTTTAAAAGTTTCAGCTTACATCTCAAAAGTACCTTTGTCAGTTATCGTGAAAATACAGAACGATTAGGTATGGAGCCATCATGGTTATTATTTAAGAATATACTAGGAAGAGGTATCAATAGATTTATCCCCAGTAAGTTAAAATCTGATAAGAAAGAACCTCGTTGGTTTAATAAGGAAGTCAGGATTGCCTTAAGACGACAGAGGCGTAGCCACGCAAAATTGAAAAACATACCTACCACCGCTTCCGATGAGTATCGCACAGCTATAGTCCATGAGTATAACAGTGCCCGCGTACTAGCGAGAAAAACCATGCGTAACGCATTTAACACCTTCCGGAATGAGGTATTAAATACAAAATTGAAGGAGGATCCAAAAGCGTTCTGGTCCTATGTAAGAGAAGTCAAGGGAGTGGGTCCTTCAATACCCTCCCTGCGATGTGATTCCGGAGACATCCTTCACGATGGGGAGGATAAAGCTAATCTACTAAACGTTTACTTCGCGAAGGCGTTCACGGCAGGTGGAAATATACTTAAAGATAATCTTATTCCCGATGGATGTACTCGGATGGATAATATTAAAATCTCTGAGGCAGGAATAGCGAAGCAACTGAGTGCGATAAAGCCCAACAAAAATCCTGGACCAGAAGGAATTCCCGCGCGTGTATTAAAAGAACTAGCAGAAGATATAGCTCCCTTCCTTCGGATAGTTTTCGAGAAATCTCTTACCCTCTGTGAGGTTCCTGATGATTGGAAACTAGCACACGTCACACCCATTCATAAGGGAGGTGACAAAGAAAACCCCGAAAATTATAGGCCGATTTCTCTAACATCATTATCATGTAAGATTTTGGAGCACATTATTGTTAGCAACACAATGCGTTATCTTGAGAGTAGATCGCTCTTAGTCAGCTGTCAACATGGCTTCAGAAAAGGTAGATCCTGTGACACCCAACTCGGTCTGTTTGTGAATGATGTTTTATCATGCGGCGAAAATAATAAGCAGGTCGATGCAGTTTTCCTTGATTTTAGAAAAGCTTTTGACAAGGTTCCCCACCGTAAGTTGTTATTAAAATTGGGAAATCTTGGCGTTAATGTTAAAGTCATTAACTGGGTTCGCGCTTTCCTTTGGAATAGAAAACAAAAAGTAGTCATCGATGGTAAGTCCTCGAGTGTGGCAGATGTAGTCTCTGGAGTGCCGCAGGGTAGTGTGATCGGACCTATGCTTTTCTTGCTTTATATAAACGACATCAGCTCAGTTGTAAAAAGTAATATCAGGCTTTTTGCGGATGACACTGTAGTCTATAGAGAAATTAGTGGTCCTAGCGACCATCGTCAGCTTCAGGATGATCTGGATGCGTTATCTGTTTGGTGCAAGGAATGGCAGCTAGAAATCAATCAGAAAAAGAGTAACGTTCTAAACTTTTGGAAATCTAGAAGCCCATCGTCCGTGTTTACCTACTCGATAGATGGTGAGATCATTCCTGTTTCGGAATCCGTGAAATACCTCCGGGTAACCTTGAATCGTGACCTGTCTTGGGACACCCACATAAGACGAGTGATAGGTGCGGCAAATAAGAAGTTGGCTTTTGTGCGTAGGATAGTCAGGAAAAGCACGGAAAAGGTGAGAGAATCCTGTTATTTATCGTTGGTTAGACCTCAAATGGAATACGCAGCAGCGGTTTGGGATCCATATCAGAGGGGACTCATAAAGGATTTAGAAAAAATACAGCGGCGAGCAGCTAGATACGTGAAAAAGAATTACGATAAAAAACAGAGCGTTACGTTACTCATTGATGAGTTGAGTTGGCCATCGTTGAAAGATCGTAGATTACAGGCGAGACTTAAACTTCTAGATAAATATAGGTCGGAGATATTCGTAAATGAAATGAAGGATATTATTCGACAACCAACGTATATCGGACGGAGGGATAATGACGACAAGATTCGCGAAATAGATAGTAGGACGGAGAGGTATAAGGAGTCCTTTTTCCCTAGGACAATACGTGACCACAATAGATAACAGTGAATAATAATTAGTTAGGAACTTGGTGCGCGGCACCCCCTGCCATCCACCGTCAAGGTGACTTGCAGGGTAATATGTAGATGTAGATGTTAAACGTTTGCTTCACACACTTTGAGGAAATCTTGCCATTTTAACGGGATGTTGCCATGCCAAGCCATTACATTGTTAAACCTCAAAATCCTATTGTTATTTCGAGTCTTATGGATGAAAGCGTGTTTTGAATGCTCTTACAATTAGTACGAGAGAGAAATTCTTTTCGTAACAACCAATGTAAACAACATTTGTTGCGTTATTCACGAGAAGGAGTACATTTGAATGTAGAATATTAATCATTCGCATAATTAAATTAGGTACTTAGAATCATCGTAGGAGGTCCAAACTTGAGACAACGAACACCTAAAAGAACGAAAGTTTGTTTTATTGCCATCCAAAGAAAGTCAAGTCATATTTATGTTCATTTTTTATTTCACAAAACCTTTCCCGTTGAATTTCAACGGGTATCTCCCTAGTGTGTGTGTGTGTGTTTGTGTGTGTGTGTGTTTGTGTGTGTGTGTGTTTGTGTGTGTGTGTGTGTGTGTATATATATATATATATATATATATATATATATATATATATATATATACACTAGTAGAAGGTGCATTCATACTGCAAGCATTTCATCTCACCTTGAAAAAACATTAATTTTTCAGAGAGATATTTCATCATGGTAAATATTTCTTTAATTCAAAAGATTTCTCCTCGTGACCAATTTTTGTTTTTCCTTATGGAACAATTATGTAGTAAAACAATTGCTAATTTTTGCAATATTATGAATATTATACGTTTTACACATTGGGTTAATAATTCCACACATTTATACCAAATTTTAAATTTGTAGCACATTTAGAAGTGAAATAATATTTTTCTAATTGTTTAAATTTTAAATATTTTTAACGGCCGCCGCAATCAATTCATTGAGAGATTCAAATGTTTATTTGTGCAAACGCACTACTCTGCAAATTACTTGAAAATTTAAGCTTCCTAGCTCATCCCGTAATGTCTAAACAGTTATCTATTTGTTTAAATTTTAAGAATTTTTAACGGCAAAAAAAATTAAAATATCAAAATTTGTATAATCCCTGTTTGTTTTTTTACAAATACTACCTCTAAAAAATATTTCAGCTCCGTAGCATATTCGAAAATACATAAACCTTGAAAATTTGTTTAAACAATTGCGAATTTATAGTGGCCGCATTGTTGCACTTTTTCATGATTTTCGTTTTTTCTGGTCGGTTTTGCACAAAATCCTACCTAAGAAAAAAATTTCGAATCTCCAGCTCATCTGGAAGTGCGGTAACATTAGTATCCTCCTATATGTTATATGTAGACCGCGGATTTTTAGGTTCTAAAAATTAAGTTTTAGGCGACTAAAATAGGCTCTTTAAGTACCTTAATTAGGCTTTATAAAACGTAAAATAGGCTCTAAAAACTACTTCCAAAAACTATGTCCTGTAAAACACAACATCATTTCTGTCAACTATCAACTTTAATTCACGAAAAAAGACTGAAACATGCACGCACGCAAAAATTGCCCGTCAATGAAACTTTATTGATTTGTGTTTTCAAAGAAGAAAAATATTTTACTACTATGCATTGAAACTTATTCTTATGGTTAATATCCCATGCGTTACCGAGAAAATACTATCTACATTACATATAGTAATACTGACTGAAAACACTATTCAAGTAAATATTTAAGTACTACGCAGAGTGTTTGACTAAGTGTTTCATTCGAAATTCCCATAATGAATTTGCCACCTCTTTGTGTTTATTTCACAAATTTCCCGTAATTGGCCTCACAACAAATAACAAGCACCTTTTCTAAGTTTTCTACCACAAAACTATGGCGTTTGTCAGTTAATATCATTTTGTAAGCAGAAAAAGAACGTTCGACATCAACTGACGTGACGGGGGCGAACTTCAACTTGGGTACATGTTGAAATGGAATTTTGCACTCAACTTCACTGGATTTTCCTGCCAGTATATCTGCTGCTGTACATAGGCTCTGCAGTCCTGAGTTCTTTTGTAGCAACTTTTCTAGTTTTGCTTTTACTTTTTCCCCCACTTCACCTGGAGCTTCCTTTATTTTTTGTTTCACTTCATTCAGCATAGCAGTTTTTTCGTAGATGGGTTTTCCTGAGCCCTCTAATTCAGCAATAATCTGCACAAGGGATGTATAGTGGGATCTAATATACGCCAAATCCTCGGGAATGGAGGGATCATCTAGCAACATTTTTGCCGAAGTGACGCAGGCAGCATCCTCGGCTAGATTTGTCACAACTTCCTTGACATGAAGGATATGCTCGCTGTAATATTCAGCTGCTTTCAGCCATGTGCCCCAGCGGGTGAGCACAGGCTCAGGTGGCAGAGGGACATCGGGCAGTTTTTCTCGAAAAGCCTGTATTCTTGTTGGTGCCTTGACGAAGACCTTCTTCACGGTGGAGATCAATTTGTTCACCTTGGGGAATTCCAGTCTTATTTGCCCTGCTACGCGGTTCAAACCATGGGCAAGGCATGTCACATGCACAAGGGAGGGATAGAACACCTTGAGTAACTGCATGTCAGCAACCATGTACGATGCAGCATCTGTGTATAGGAGCAGCACTTTCTCTTCTTCTAGATTTTTGGGATACAGCACTTTCAGTCCGTTGTTCACGAAGTGTGCTATTGTTTCCTGGTTTGTTTTGGCAAGTTGCTTCGTGCAGATGAGGTAGGCTCTGGATGGCGCATCTGAGTCCAATTTCCCAACAACCAAGTTGGCCATGTATCTGCCAAGAGCATCAGTGGTTTCATCGACCGATATCCAAATATGTGAATCTCCAATGTCCTCCCGTATCCTGCGCATTGCGTCATCGTACGTAGGTTGCACGTAATTCTTGCGTAACGTTGACTCGGAAGGTACCGACTGATGGCAGTATCGTTCTAGGAACTCGCTGAATGTTGGATTTTCCAGTGTTCTGAATGGAATGTTGGCCGCCACAATTGAGTGACACAAATCTGCATAAAACTGATTCTTCTTGCTGGATCCCTCAGAAGTTTTTGTTAAAAGCATTTGTTTCATCTTAGATTTGCGTTCAACATTTGCCTTATGTAGCACTCCTTGGATGTGCTGAGTTAGGTGGGATTTTTTATCACTTGAAACCTATAAAAAAAAATTATGAAGAAATAATTAACCTTAAAAATACGGAAATAATCTAATAAATATGGAAATGGGACAAAAATATAAAATTTACTTTACAGCTACGAAGGTCCGCAGCTGGATTGCTGGACATTTTGAATAACCACTTCTATAGTTACCATAAAATGGCTCGTATAAACAAAAGATGTGGATGGTTTTTGCCTCAAAGATGACAAGCAATTCACGGCCAATAATTTGTTGCAAGCCAGCATTATAATGTACTTACCTCCTTGTTGCATGCTTGACAGAAGATAATTTTTCCATCCGTTGTGAAGTACGGGAACTCTTGTAACCACTGACGTATTAAATAAGCTTTCGAACTTGATACTTTAGGCATTGCACTTTGACAATTTTCACGTTCACACTTCTCACCTTTACCCTCTGCAGTCTGGAGATGGACTGCGGGGTTATTCTCGTTTTCCCGTGTCGCACGATATGACAATGTAACAACGAGAAATAAACGCAACATCAGATTAAAGACATTGTTACATTGTCGTATCACGTGACACTGGGAAACAGAATAACCCCGCCGAACGCGAGACAGGTCCGAGCTGCTGTTCGCCACTTGATCGTGACCGTGGTGTGAAGGACATTTCCAACCCATGACTGAACATTGTACAGTCAATGAAAGTTAAAAACTCCAGCCAAAAAACACGTAGTAATAGCCCGATGCATTTCGCCCACTAAGTGGGCATCTTCAAAGGCGACGTTCCTTCGACAGCGACCAAAGTCGACTTTAAGTTTACGCCAAAAAGTTTTTTGAGCCATCTTTGAATATTGTACAGTCAGTTTAAAAAATATGAATAATACCAAAATCTGCTTTTATAGTCGATTATTTTAGAAAATTAGCCCTTTTTAGGCTTTTTTTGCATGAAAATGACAAAAATAAGCATTAACGTCGAAATAGGCATTTTTAGACATTAATGTCAAAATAGGCATTTTTAGGCACTATAAAATATACGTTTTCGGGGTTAATTATTCATGAAACGTATATATACAATTGTATATTGAGATATATACTCAGGAAAAAAATAGGTTTTTACCTAAAGATCCGCGGTCTAGTTATATGTTATCTCCTCCTCTGGAAGAGTCGTCGATATATAATGACTAGTAGTTGGTGCTTGCATTCTGCAAGCATATCATCTCAACATGAAAAGACATTCATTTTTCATATTTCATCATTACAAATACTTTTTTAATTCTAAAGATTTTACCTCCGAGGCGATTTTCGTTTTTCCCACATGTAAAAATAATACATTAAAAGATTCCCCAAACTTTGCAATTTTAAGAATTATATACTTTCTCCATTATGGGGTACTAATGCTACACATTTCTGCCAAATTTTAAAGTTGTAGTACTTCTAGAAGTGAAATAATATTTTTCCAATTGTTTAAATTTAAAAAATTTTTAACGGCCGCCGCAATATGTTTATGGAGATATTCAAATGTTTATTTGTGCAAATGCACTACTCAGTACATAACTTGAGAATTTCAGCTTCCTAGCTAATCCCGTAATGTCTAAACAGTTATCAATTTGTTTAAACCTTAAGAATTTTTAACTGCCAAACAAAATAAAATATCAAAATTAGTATAATCCTCATTTCGTTTTTTTACGAATTCTACTTATATAAAAAATTTCAACTCTGTAGCACATGCGGAAATACATAAACCTTGAAAATTTGTTTATACAATTGCGAATTTTTAGCGGCCGCATTGTTGCACTTTTTCATGATTTTCGTTTTTTCTGGTCGGTTTTGCACAAAATCCTACTTAAGAAAAAAATTTTGAATCTCCAGCTCATCTGGAAGTGCGTAAACATTAGTATCCTCCTACATGTTATATTCTCCTCCTCTGTAAGAGTCGTCGATATATAATGATATACACGTAAGTAGGCGTAAACAAATGTGTTTAGAACAGTCGCCTCTAGTGGTGGTAGCTAAAAAATGTTATTTTAAAAATATCTATTAAACAGTGCATTATTTGGGAAAATGTTTCTTACAAAAGTTGTAGAAAATTAAATTACTACAAAGTTTATTCCAGTAATGTTTTACACTGATCATATATTAAAGCAAATATTAGAAGGAAACGGATAAGTGACGAGTAAGCACCCACTTTCGTTCTACCGATTTTAACTAAAAACTAATCAACCTTTGGCCCATTAATTAAAACGTCAAACGTGAAATTTCTCGTTGATCTAATTAATAGTTTTTGAGTTAGAGCGCCCACAAATTTTCTATCACAGCCATTATCGAGAAAATGGTAAAAACGTTTTCAGGGAACCACTAAACGTATTTCCGTTGAAATCTCGAAATCGACTTTTTTCAGGAAAGCAATACTTTCTCCTATAGAAAGTAACATGATGACGCAAACGGAACTATGATGCCTTCTTTTCGACATAATTATTTTTAATTAAATATGGTGTAGCAATTATTTATATCGGCATTATTAGCGGATGAATTGCTCTTTGTATTCTTAAATTTTATATTTAGTGTTATAAATATTACAAATGCATTTGAACGGAAAACTAAATTGATCACGCATATTTGTGTGGCAAAAATAACGCGTGTATATATTAGAGTATACCGAATTTGAGTACAACAATAGTCGTTGCGATGGCAACACTCTCGTAATGAGTGATAAAAACTGCAAAGACGCCAGCATTTGCGCAAAATTCGAAGAAATTGCGATCGATAAGCAACATTCAAAGATAAAAATTAGAATTTCCATTCCTTTCCTCTGAGAATATTACAAAAGTCGCTCCGATATTTTAATTCTAATATATTTTAATTTGCAAGAGAAAATTACCCTGCACGATGGATTTTGGATTTCCCATGTAAAGCAAATGGGAAGAATAATTTCTGGAGTCAAACCCGGGACTATCAATATTCGCAACAAAAGCTATTCCCGGGATAGCAAGAGATTTCCACCAAGCGCCATGAAAATCGGTCTATTGGTTCAAAAGTTAATAGGGGAGACAGACAGACACAACGAAGAAAAGTAAATTGAAAATTACATTTCATAGGTGCCATTGTAAAAAAATCTGATGCGGCCACCACATGACTTTCTCCATATCTGTAATATTTCTAAAAAATACCAAATAGGTTGCATAATAATAAAAATTTTAAGAAACCGAGAAAATGGTAGACTAGGAAGAGCAGTTATAAACTTATGACATTGGATATAGCCACAAAGCTCCAACAATTAAAATAGAAATTGGAACGTTACCCAGACGTAACTAAGCGTCAATTTTTACTTTTTCCATATACGTATAGGGAAAAGTATTGTTTTCATGAAAAAAATCGACTACGAGATTTCAACGAAAATACACGTTTTGAGGTCCCATGAACACGTTTTGACCATTTTCTCGATGATGTCTGTGTGTGTGTGTGGTGTGTATGTGATAACTTTTTGTGGGTGCTCTAACTCAAAAACTATTAATCAGGTCAACGCGAAATTTTATATTAGCATTTTTATAAAAGTCACAAGAACTGATTAGTGTTTGGTAAAAATCGATCAACCGGAAGTGGGTGCTTACTCTTGTAACATATCCGTTATTTTGAAATATGTGCTTTAATATTTGATAAATATAAAAATGTACTGGAATAAAGGTCGTGGGAAATGTAATTTCCTTCAACCTTTGTTTGAAACAATTTTCCCTAAAATCCATTGTTTAAGAAATATCTCATATTATTAGCTGCCACCAACACGCCACCTACCGACGACTTTTGTTAACAATTGACGCTTAGTTACGTCTTAGTAACGCTCCTTTTTCTTTTCTTAATTGTTGGGGCTTTGTGGCTATATCCAATATCAGAAGGCTATGGTTTGAGTTTATTTCTGTTATTTGTCTAAAATTTTCTCGCAGTTTCTTAAAATATTTATTATTATCTAACCTATTTGGAATTTTGAGAAATATTACAGATATGGAGAAAGTCATGTGGTGGCTACATCAGATTTTTAACAATAGTCGTCGGTAGGTGGCGTGGTGGTGGAAACCAAAAATATAAGATATTTATTAAACAATGCTTTATATGGAAAACTGTTTCAAACAACGGTTGTAAAAAATTGAATTTTCTACGACTTTTATTCTGATACAGTTTTACATATATCAAATATTAAAGCAAATATTTCAAAATTACGGATAGGTGACAAGAGTAAACACCCACTTCCGGTTGACCGATTTTTATAAAAACTAATCAGTTCTTGCGACTATTATGGAAATGTTAAATATAAAATTTCGCGTTGACTTGATTGTAGCTTTTGAGCTAGAGCACCCACAAAAAAGCGATCACACACACACACACGCACGCACGCGAGCGCACACGCGCGCACACAGACATCGTCGAGAAAATGGTCAAAACGTGTATTTCCGTTGAAATCTCGAAGTCGATTTTTTCATGTAAGCAATACTTTCCCCTGTACTACATATGGAGAAAGTAAAAATTTCTTGGCTCCCGGGCAGAAGCTGCTCATTTTCACAATATCACAATCCTACAGATCTTGCTGGAAATTCTATTAAATCTTTCGATAAGAATTTTATTTTTTCCTTTTTTGACAGAATATAGAATTAGTATGTAAGGTGAAGGATAATCTCCGAAGCCTGTCAATTGAGAGATTTTCCTTTGCCTTACATTTTAATATTAGCCTGTGATAGCTCGTATTTTCTTTTTCACAAAGAATTAGTATATTTAATGAATTTGTTCTTATAGTATGTAAGTCAAAACAAAATTGCGTGTTTAGTATATTTTCTTCGATATTAGAACTTTCAGCTTTTGAAGGGAATACCGAGGTTCACGATTGCTGTTTGACTCGCGTGGAAATTGATTGACTCGCGGGAATGGAGTGGTCACTAGCAGACTAGCATATGACAACTCCACCTTCCTCTCTATCTTAAGACTCCCAGCCACCTCCTCTACCCAATGTTTACGTCCTCTTACAAGACTAATATTTTTACCGATACGGGGTGTTTGTAGGCCCTTGGCAACATTTTCACGTTATAGAAATTTAAGACCTTGTAAAAGAGAATGACATAGTAAACGAAATTTATCAAATATCATTAATAAGTTCAGGCTTCCCTCTGCAGAATTTACTCATGATGAAAATGAAAATCAACTATGTATCTTTCGTGGAAGAAAAATTTGACGACAATTTTTAAAGAGACGTCGACATCCAATAACTTCTGTGCAGAATGGATACTCCATAATGGTGGCAAAGTTAACCGTCACATTTGGAGGAAATGATAAGCCAAATGAAGTTTACCAGCAGAGGTTTAAAATCACCATTCCTGGACCGTTCTTCTACCTAATGGCAACTGTAAAGAGAAAGAAGTGATAGATTTTCGGTTG
Source organism: Tanypteryx hageni (assembly GCA_028673005.1). Lineage (NCBI taxonomy): Eukaryota > Metazoa > Arthropoda > Insecta > Odonata > Petaluridae > Tanypteryx > Tanypteryx hageni. The sequence continues at coordinate 224,521,828 of CM054112.1, read as the reverse complement.
GATAGTTCCAGTTTTCAGCAGGCAAAGTGAAAATATATATATATATTTTTTTCGTCTATTGTATTCCGAGTTTCCTATTATTTTTTTTATGGAGTAAGAGAAAATATCGATGGGATAATTGCGTGCGTATAGATTCCATAAAATCCGTCTGGAGCCTAAAGGAAGCCATGAGACTTTATCATGACAAATGGAGCTGTTTTAATTTTTCAGGTTGAATATAAATCTAATGTAATTTTCTGTAGTTATGAGAATGATTTCATGCGTCGCAGTAATCCAGGGAAGGCGTGACACGCGAACGAAACTAGAGTAGATGATTCTGTGCAATACGTGATAAAGGGGTGAAATTGTTGGAAGATGACGAGTGAGCAAGGCCGCCTGTACTGCATCACAGATCGTGACAACCTCTCAACGAGCGGCGCTCCTTCGCGGTGTTTGCGGAACGGACAAAAAGTCAAACACTACGGAAACGAGTTCTCACTCCGTTGCAGTCGGCTGTGGCGCTAATTTGATCGGTCAATGTTTTTCGAACGAATCAATTTCCGCAATTGAGTAAAACGCAGTAAACTTAAATCACTTGGCTCTCTGTCTGTTGTAAAAAAAAGCATCTTAGTGCGACTGTCTTTCGTTTTAAAAAGCATCGGTCGGTTTTTGAAACGTTCACGATTGGCGTTCGCTTTCACCTAAGCCGAAGAATTAAACTTGCATCGGAAAGCGCAACGACAAACAACAAGTAGTTATATCCTCTGCGGATGACGTCATCTCCGCGGTAAAAGAGGCGTTGAAAGCCAACAGCAAAAAGTGAGCGGCGGAAGCATTAGTCGAGGTAAGAAGACTGGTACGGTCGATATTTCTCGCTCGGTGACTCCATGTCCAAATTCCCAGGGAATGATTTTTTTCCTCTTAACCCTTAACTGATAAATAGCCGGGTCGATATTGACCCGTCTAATTTAGTTTAAATGATTATTACTTGTACTAGTAGAATCACTGCAGAATTTGTGTATTAATTACCATCACCGAAATGGTCTAACTTAATACTCAACTATGTATAATATACCAGAGCTATTCAATTAGCGACCCGCGGGATACATTCGGCCCACGAGACGATTTCCACTAGCCCACTAGTGGACAAATCATTAACAAGTTTTTTTAAGTGTTCGGTTGATAAAATATTTAAATTTGTTTTCTTTACAAGAATATCATAAATTGATTTTTCTGTCTAATCATACACTTTAAATGATAGCAATATTTAAATCATGAATGCGTGCATTATTTCAATAATTGCAATAAGGTTTATTCCGTCTAACGGCAGCGAAGCACTAGCGGCGCGATTCTCGTAAGTCACTATCCAAACTTGTTTACTCTTGTCAGTCGATAGTCAGCCTTAGTATCGTTCACATGCGGTAGTCAACCCCGCGAGCGGTTTTGTCTGTTGACGGCGTACATTCAATCTGACCATTTTTGTTATAAAACTTTATACACGTGTAAATGTAAAAGACTCTTAAGGCAGATTTATAAAAATCTGATGTAGCACCACATGACTATATCCATACCTGTAATATTTCTTAAAATTCCAAATGATAATAAATATTTTAAGGAACTGCGAGAAAAATTTAAAGGCTACAAAGAATAGAAATACACTCAAACCATAGCCTTCTGATATTGGACATGGCCCCGAAACTCCAACAATTAAGAAAATAAATAGGAGCGTTACTAACACGTAGCTAAGCGTAAATTGTTTACAATAGTCGCCGGTAGGTGGTGTGACGGTGGCAGCTAAAAAATTTGTTTAAAAATATCTCTTAAACAATACATTATATGGGAAAATGTTTCGAACAAACATTGTGAAAATGACTTCTATTCCAGTACTTTTTTACATTTACCAAATATTGAAAAAATCTGATGTAGCCACCACATGACTTTCTCCATACCTGTAATATTTCTAATAATTCCAAATAGGTTAAATAGTAATATTTTTTTAAAGGAACTGCGAGAAAAATTTAATGACTTTACAAATAACAGAAATAAACTCAAACTGTAGCCTTCTGATATTGGATATAGCCCCGAAGCTTAAACAATTAAGAAAATGAAAAGGAGCGTAAAGTGTTTACAATAGTCGTCGGTAGGTGGTGGCAGATAAACATTTAGTTCTTACAATATCTCTTCAACAATGCATTATTTGGGAAAATGTTTCAAACATAGGTTGTGACAAATTAAACTTCCTACAACTTTTACTACAGTACTTTTTTACATTTATCAAATATTAAATCAAATGTTAAAAAAATAGTTACATTGCATTATCTGTCGAAGTATATTGTGTGCCAAACTTTCATGTGAGCTTAAAGATGCGATGGATATGATCATGAGAATCGTTAACTTTATCAGATCAACGTCAAGTCTTCAGCATAGGCTTTTTCGAAAATTCCTTCCTGAAATCTCAGCTGAACATCAAGATCACTTGTTACACAATGATGTGCGCTTGTTCAGTAAGGTTAAGGTGCTGGAGAGATTTACTGATCTTAAATATGAAATAATAGAAGTTCTTGGAGTTTCAAAATTTTATATATATATATATTTTTTCATGATTTTTGGAGTTTGTTCTAAAAAAATGCTTTGAAATTTTAAATTATAATTCAAGACGATTATTTTATGGCGATTGTGTGTTTTCTGTGCGACATATTTGATCACCTTAATGTTCTGAATGGACAACTCCAAGGAAGAGGTAAAAGCACTGTTGATCTTGTTGAGAAGCTGAATGCCTTCCAAATGAAGTTAACATTGTTTTCCGCTGATTTAAATTCGATAAAACGTCTTCATTTCTCAAAATTGCGTGAATAGATCGCTTTTCTTTTTGTGAACGTCATCCCGATTATGACAGATTTCTTAATCGATCTGAAGAACTGTTTCAAGACTTTAAATCTGTGCATTGAAAATAATGATATTTGCCAGGAGCCCCTTCAGTACTTGACTAGGAGAAATTTTTTTGCTAAATGTAAACAACGTCTTCCTGGAATTGAAGAACGTCCATTACAGCTGGAAAACATTTATGTAAAATCGTATTCTTCGTTAAAAGAGGATTTTCAAAATGCGATGCGAAGCTGGGGATTGATGTTGATTTAAACGTATTTCCAAATGATAAGAAACTTGAGTATGCTCTTGCTTACCATGAGAATATTTATGAAACTAGAAAAAAGTCTACTATGACCGGGAATCGATCTCGGGTCTTTCAGTTGCCGGGCGGATATTCTACCACTGAACTATCGTAGCAGATCAATTTCCTGGTTTCTGAACGCCGATGTTTTCTTGGTTGGGATGGAACTAGCCATGTTAGTATCAACCTGCCCCAACGGATGTCCTCCAAGAGATACATCGAAGAAAACTCCTTCCTCTTAAATTGTGAGATTGCCAAGCTAGAAACTGATGGAATAATGCGATCTGAATATCCTATGCAGATAGGCATAAGCTGTAATTTTAGGAATATTTATGAAACTAGAAAAAATTGCAATATTGACTCTGATTGTCATATGAGTCTAGCTTCGCAAAGTTATCTAGAGATGGAAATGCCACTTTTCTCACTAATAAATTAAAAATGTTCGCTGTATTTTTGTGATGTAACTTTTATAAACAACTGAATTTCTTGCTTACTTCATTGAGTTTTTTCTAACCCCACTTATAATACAAGTCTAAATAAATGAATACCTAAATAAATACCAAATATCTTAATAAAAAATCTTTTATTGCAACATTGTAACGCAAAATGTTACGTGATACTTTCATGAGGCCCCCGAGAGCGCTTTATGCGGCCAGCGAATTTGTGATAAAAAGTGACCGAGAAAATTTCACGTGGGCAATTTCATATTTTTTGGCAAAATGATGGCCTCAAAAAGTTTTCTGGTGAAGTTTTAACGCAATTACATTATATTGACTTGATTTTCACTCATATGAGACTATAAATACTCTAGATCAGTGTTTTCAACTTTTTTTGATTTGTGGAACGCTTTGAAATGGAGAAAAATTGGCAGATCACCTATATACGTATGTACGTACCAGTACATACGCATATACATTTACAACGGCTGTGGGAACGCGCACGCGTACTGTAGCAGGTTAGAAGTTGTAACCTTCTACTTTCTGCTTTCCCGATAGATGTGTGTGTGAGAGCAAAATTAAAATACTTTTTATTTAAGAATTCGTTAAGAAATCTAAATTTAGGGATCATCCATAAATTACGTCACACCATAGAAGAAGAGGAGGGGTTTGAAATTTTATGACGTTTTGTGTGAGAAGGATTTAAACTTGCGCGACGGGGAGGAGGGCAAGATTCAATATTTTGTGTGACGTGATTTATGGATGATCCTTTATATAAAAATTATCTTCGATGGAATATTTCGCGGAACACCAGTATTGCGCGGAACACCGGTTGAAAAACACTGCTCTAGATAACCACTAATTTATTCACTCAACCGGCCCGCCGAGGCTTTCCTTGAGTTCCGATGCGGCCCTCCGAAGCATTCACAACTGCGAAATTGTGACCCGCCGCGAATAAAAGTTTGCCGACCACTGACAGACTATCGGACTGTGGCATTTCGTTCGATGATTCGGTCAGCGGCGCACTGTTGCCGTCGCAGTCTCCAACAGTCTCTCCCTCTCACCGCTGCAATCCAATGCGTCGCTTTCTCTCTCTCTCCCGTTATCTCCACGAGTTCTCCCTCCAGACTCCTTCCAGTGTCAAGGTCAACCGATGGGAGACAATGGCCGCACCCGCAGGTGCGCTCCTCCTTCACTCTCGCCCTCTGGCGAAAAAAAGGCGAACTAAAGAGAGCGAGAGGTACGTGGAGGAAGCAAGGGTGACGGAATGGGCACGTGACACTGAGGGGCGTGCCATCAATGGGTGCGTCCTCTTTTAGGGTGCAATTAAAGAGGGGAGCGGTGGCCTCAAGACGCGACCTCGGGAGCTCACGGCCGCAACGTGATTATGAGAGGTCAGGGAGAGCGGAGAGAGAGAAAGAGATAGTAGGAGAATGAAAGAGTGACGATTTGCGTCGCAATAACGACACCCCGGGGGGAGGAAATGGAAGGTGAGTAGAGAGGGAAAGTAAGGGGGAGAAAGAGTTATTTCCATTGCTTCGAAGACGGAAGAGAGAACAATTGCAGGAAGGAGTAATAGATTATGAAGGTATTTCTTTCTAGGCCTAACGATTGCCGCTGAGGACGGAAGCTTTGCAGCCGAATCTGTTTTTTCTTTCAAACAACTCCAAAGAGTACTATTGCGGCTGCGTGACTCAGTTTTCTTTTTGTGTTTAGTTCGAGTGTGTGTTCGCGCCTATTAGGTTCCTGATGGTGTTGAAGACTCGCTGATATCTCAGCACTCCTTATTCGAGATAGTAATTCCAGGATATGTTTTAACCATTTTCCCTCCGTAATTATTATTAGTTTTGTTAGTGGGTGGTATTCAAATTTATCGTCTTAGGTGATTTCTCTCATAAGTAATAATTGGAGATACAGATAGAGGAAGGAATGGAATGGGTGGGAAAGGTGGCGTAACAATGAAGTGGGAGGGTCAGGGGTTAAAACTCCCCTTCATGAGCCAAAGTTTATTTTTCTTTTACTCTGGTTAAATTTTCGTTCCATATTCATTTATTTAAAACGGCGATAAAGAATTATGTATTTTTTATGAATTATTACATTTTTACCAATTAAGTTATGCGTATGTCAGCGTTTTCTAAACGGCCTAAAGGTACATACGCTTGCGTCAAGTATTCACAAACTATGAAATTCCACGTCTTACTCCGGTGAAATATTGCGACGTATGCAACGTATTCAACATGTAGGAATCAACTCTTAACAATCAAAACAAAGGAAAATAGTAAACAAATACTGTTGTTACACCTTTGGGAAGTGTTGAAAAGAAGCGTTCAAGGATACAAATTCAGTAATGCAGTGCACTTGTTCGAAACTAGTCGAAAAGTGGAACGAAATTACACTCAGGACCATTGAAAAACTACTGCGGTCTATGCCGAATAGAATGCAGGCTGTTATTGACACCCAAGGATACGCAACGAAGTATTAAGTTAACTTGTGTTATTTATAACTTTAGTTAATAATTTATACGGACAGAATATTTTGTTAATTATCATGGGAAAATAAATAAAGGTGAAATACTCCTTTAGCCAAACAATTAGAGGGTTACAACACCCAATGCATTTCGCCCACAAGGTGGGCATCGTCAGGGGTAAAACCTGTTTCAACAGTGACTGGGAGCCAACTGCCAGGTTTGAAACGGAAAGTATTAAGAAGACGACCGAGAAACAAGTGAAACGCGGAAAGATTTTTCGGCGTGTGTGTCGTTTAAATCTGTCAATTTGTGTAGGGTCTTGTTAAAATCTGTGTCCGTGTTCATAAGTGTATCGCGGTTTTTGTAAATGTGAAGGTTTTCTAACGAGTTTAGTGAGTTATTGGCTGAAGTTATCAATGTTAAATCGTTTACGTGTATACTATGACCTGTTTCAAAGTTGTGGTTGGCAACGCTTGATTTTTCAAAACGATTATATTTATAGTGAGCCATGTGTTCCTTAAAGCGTGTTATTAGTTTCCTTCTTGTTTGTCCTATGTACTTTTTGTCGCAGTGTGAGCATTGTATTTTATAAATACCGGACTTGTTCAAGGATTCTGTTCTGTCTTTTGTACTGCCCAGTAAATTTTTCAAATTATAAGGATTTGTATATGTTATGGTATAATTCTTATGTTTAAAAATTTTGTTCAAGCCTCTGTTTAATGGTGGAAAATAAGGCAATTTTACATATTTGTCCTCTTTTTTGTTGTCTAATTTGAGGGAACATGAACATTTTTTATAAACTGAGAAAAGATCATATTACATCCACAGTAAAACAAATAGCCATCAACAAATGGTTTCAATTAGAAATTAGGAACCTATATGCTAAAAGGAGCTCTTTAGAAATTTCCGCCTATGAACTACTCTTAAAAATTACAAAAAATTTACATACTGTTGAATTTGAATTATGGAACAATTTTGAACATAAAATGCACGAGACCAACACTCATAAGTTTCATATTAAATCCATAACTTTAGATAAAAAATTATAGTTTCTTAAGAAACAAGGGGATAAAACTATTGACAACATACACAAAAAAACAAATCAACCCAGTATTACTTCACATACATCTGATTTTACTGAAAACTTGTCCAATCTACCCTTTTCTCAGGATGAATTGTGTCTTTTAGATAGGGGTTTGAAATTTGCTTTCCCACGAAGGAAACCACCTATAGATGATTTAATCACAGACATTGAAAAATCCATTGAATTTTTCGATGAAAACAATACAAATCCAACACAACTTGAACAAATTAAATAAGTTTCATTCTATAAACTATTCCAAAACCATGAAACAACTCAGAGATAAAGATTGTTTTTACATTAAGGCTGACAAGGGCCATAAAATAGTGATCATGGATAAGACACAATACTTTGACAACGTCCAAATTATGTTGAACAATGGACCTTACATTAAACTCAAGAAGAACCCATTAAATTCCATGATTCAAAAAACTAAAGACATCATTAAAGGATGTAAAACCATCATTGATAATAAATTAAGCTACAAGTTAAAAATTTCAAACCCAAACATAACAAAATTGTACTGTCTCCTCAAAATACATAAAGATGACAAAGCCATGAGACCAATTGCATCAGGAATAAATAGCCCAACCTATAACTTGGCCAAATGGCTTAATAGTGAATTTAAACAGATGTCCTTTCCCGACAAACACTCTGTTAAAAATACCTATGACGTCATAAGTAAACTAAAAAACATAACATTAGAAGAGTCTGAGATTTTGGTCTCCTTTGACGTTATAAGCCTCTTTCCAAGTGTATCTCTGGAAGAAACATCCCAAATTTTAAAATCATTGTTACTAAAACAAAATTTTTCTGATGAAATTGTCCTCGAATATTTACAACTTACTAATTTATGCATGTCACAGAACTTTTTTTCATTTAAAAATGAAATTTACAAACAAACTCAAGGCACTTCTATGGGAAACCCCTTATCTCCCTTTTTAGCCAACATTTTCATGTCCTCTCTTGAAAACGATTGCAAAGAAAAATTTCATTACTTTCCAGATATATGGTTGAGGTACGTGGATGACATATTCACAATCTTTGATTTAAAGAAACAAAATGTAGATGAATTTGTTAATCAGTTAAACAACATATATCCTTCAATCAAGTTCTCTTATGAACTTCAAGAAAACAACACCTTGCCATTTTTGGACTTGCTTATCATAAATAATAGACAACACATTGAGTTTGACATTTTTAGAAAACCTACACATACTGATAACTTTATTCCTAACAACTCCTTTCACCCTATGAACCAAAAAATAGCTGTGTTTCAATTTTTAACACAGAGATTATGTAACATCCCCCTCAATAAAATCAGATATGCAAAGGAACTTAAACTCATAAAACAAATTGCCGCTAAACTTGGATACGATAATAATTTAATTAATAAATTAGTGAGAAAACATAACTTTAATAAAACTTTGTCCAATGCCACTTCCCTTAAATTAGACACCAAAAAAGAGAGACCATCAGTCTGTTGGCGATTCTAGGGCCTAAACAGCTTAACAAAATCTAATGATATCTCGTATTTATGCATACTATATTTAGAATATATCTTCTAGGGAGCCGGTGGCGTAGTGGTTAGTGTTGGTCCCACCGTACGATCCGCTAAAAAGCGACACCCGGCTCGAATCCTTAAATCCTTATGAGGATTTTTCTGAGGACGCGTGTTGGAACTAAGGTGATGAGGACGAGCCAATGAGGAAAGGAAAGAGAACACTAGAAAATGAGGAGCGCGCTCAAATCAACACTCCGTCGTTCGGAAGGGACTTTAAGCAGTTGGTCCACCCCCTGGTGTTCTTCGTAAGAGCAGGGACATGCCCTCATCGGGTTTCTCTCCTCCCTTCCTTGCTATTTATCCTTACTCTAAAAAAAAATTTCAGCTCCGTAGCACATTCGGGAATACATAAACCTTGAAAATTTGTTTAAACAATTGCGAATTTTTTGCGGCCGCATTGTTGCACTTTTTCAAGATTTTCATTTTTTTTCATCGGTTTTGCACAAAATCCTACCTAAGAAAAAATTTCGAATCTCCAGCTCATCTGGAAGTGCCTAAACATTAATATCCTCCTATTATGTTATATGTATGTTACTAGTAGAAGGTGCTTCATTAATTCTAAAGATTTCTCCTCTGGACGGGTTTTTGTTTTTTCATTATGGAACAATAATGGAGTAGAACAATCTCTAATTTTTGCAATTTTCAAAATATTATACTTTTACCACATTGAGTTAATAATGCCACACATTTCTGCCAAAATTTAAATTTATATCACAATTAGAAATGAAATAACATTTATCTAATTGTTTATATTTAAATAAATTTTAACGGGCGCAATAACAATTTCATGGATACAATGAATTGTTTATTCGTTTATATATATTAAACTCTAAATAATATAAAAATTTCAGCTCACTAACTTGCAGTGTGGTGTCTAAAAATTTACCTATTTGTTTAAACTTTAAGAATTTTTAACTGCCAAACAAATTAAAATGTCAAAATTTCTATAATCCCTATTTCGTTTTTTTTTTAAATCCCACCTCTAAAAAAAATTTCAGCGCCGTAGCACATTCGAAAATACATAAACCTTGAAAATTTTTTGGTATTTTAATTTGTTGGCAGTTAAAAATTCTTCAAGTTTATACAAATGGATAACTGTTTAGGTACTACGGGATGAGCTAGGAAGCTGAAATTTTCAAATTATTTACAAAGTAGTGAATTTAAACAAATAAACATTTCAACTTTACCATATATGATTTGCGGCGGCCGTTAAAAATTATTTATATTTAAACAATTAGAAAAACATTATTTTAGTTCTAGAAGTGCTACGACTTTAAAATTTGGCTAAAATGTGTAGCATTAGTATCCCATAATGAAGATAGTGTAAAATTTTTAAAATTACCACATTTGGGGATTGTTTTAAACTATTATTTTTACATGTGGGAAAAACGAAAATTTCTGCGGAGGTGAAATCTTTAGAATTAAAAGACTATTTGTAATGATGAAATGTCTGTCTGAAAAATGAATGTTTTTTCAAGGTGAGATGAAATGCTTCTATATAGACGTTTCTTACAGAGGAGGAGAATATAACATACATATATATAGGAGGATACTAATGTTTAGGCACTTCCAGATGAGCTGGAGATTCGAAATTTTTTTCTTAGGTAGCATTTTGTACAAAACCGACTAAAAGAAACGAAAATATAGAAAAAGTGCAACAATGCGGCCGCTAAAAATTCGCAATTGTTTAAACAAACTTTCAAGGTTTATGTATTTCCGAAGGTGCTACGGAGCTAAAATTATTTTTAAAGGTAGGATTTGTAAAAAACGAAATATGGATTATAAAAATTTTGATATTTTAATTTGTTTGGCAGTTAAACATTAATAAAGTTTAAACAAATAGATAACTGTTAGACATTACGGGATAAGCTAGAAAGCTGAAATTCTCAAGTTATGTACTGAGTAGTGCATTTGCACAAATAAACATTTGAATATCTCCATAAACATATTGCGGCGGCCGTTAAAAATTTTTTAAATTTAAACAATTGGAAAAATATTATTTCACTTCTAGAAGTACTACAACTTTAAAATTTGGCAGAAATGTGTAGCATTAGTACCCCATAATGGAGAAAGTATATAATTCTTAAAATTGCAAAGTTTGGGGAATCTTTTAATGTATTATTTTTACATGTGGGAAAAACGAAAATCGCCTCGGAGGTAAAATCTTTAGAATTAAAAAAATATTTGTAATGATAAAATATCTGTCTGAAAAATGAATGTTTTTTCTAAGTGAGATGATATGCTTGCTAAATGCAAGCACCTTCTACTACTCATTATATATCGACGTTTCTTACAGAGGAGGAGGAGGATATAACATACTAGTAGAAGGTGCTTGCATTCTGCAAGCATATCATCGCACCTTGAAAAAACATTCATTTTTCAGTCAGATATTTCATCATTGAAAATATATTCTTAATTAAAAAGATTCCACCTCCGGAGTGATTTTCGTTTTTCCCTTACGTAAAAATAATATATTAAAACAATCCCCATACTTTAAAATTTTAAGAGTTTTATACTTTTTTCATTATGGGGCACTAATGCTACACATTTCTGCCAATTTTTAAAGTTGGGTCACTTTTAGAAGTGAAATAATATTTTTCTAATTGTTTAAATTTAAATTATTTTTAATGGCCGCAATAAGAATTTCATGGATACACTGATATGTTTATTCGTTTATATAGACTAAACTCTAAATAACTTAAACTTTTCAGCTCTCTAACTTGCCTTGTTGTATCTAAACATTTATCTATTTGTTTAAATTTTAAGAATTTTTAACTGCCAAAGAAATTAAAATATCAAAATTTGTATAATCCCTATTTCGTTTTTTTACAAATTCTACCTCTAAAAAAAATTTCAGCTCCGTAACACATTCGGAAATACATAAACCCTGACAATTTGTTTAAACAATTGAGAATTTTAGCGGCCGCAATGCCTAAAAACGAAAATATTAAAAAAGTGCAACAATTCGGCCGCCAAAAATTTGCAATTGTTTGAACAAAATTTCAATGTTTATGTATTTCCGAAAGTGCTACGGAGCTGAAATTTTTTTAGAGGTAGGATTTGTAAAATAACGAAATAGGAATTATACAAATTTTGATATTTTAATTTGTTTGGTAGTTAAAAATTCTTAAATTTTAAACAAATAGGTAGATGAACAGTTGTATAAAACTCCTAAGCCAAAAAAAAAAATTGTAGGGTAAGCCCTATGCATTTCGCCCACTAAGTGGGCATCTTCAGGGGAGAACCTGCCTTGGCAGTGAACAAGGTTCAACAATAGGTAGATGCTTAGACACTACGCCGTAAGTTAGGGAGCTGAAAATTTTAAATTATTAAGAAGTTAATCTCTGTAAACGAATAATTATTTCAATTTTTCAATAAAATTGTTATTTTGGCCGTTAAAAATTATTTAAATTTAAACAATTGGATAAATGTTATTTCACTTCTTATTGTACTATAAATTTAAAATTTGGCAGAAATGTGTGGCATTATTAAATCCATGTGGGAAATGTATAATATTTAGAAAACTGCAAAAATTACTGATTGTTTTACTCCATTATTGTTCCAATATGAAAAATCAAATACCCGTCCAGTGGAGAAATATTTAGAATTAAAGAAATATTTCTCATGATGAAATATATCTCTGAAAAATTAATGTTTTCTTCAAGGTTAGATTAAATGCTTGCAGTATGCAAGCACCTTCTACTAGTATGTTATATCCTCCTCTGTAAGAAACGTCTATACATAATGATAGGAGAATACTAATGTTTAGGCACCTCCAGATGAGCTGGAGATTCGATTTTTTTTCTTAGGTAGGGGTTTGTGGAAAACCGACTAGAAAAAACGAAAATCCTGAAAAAATGGAACAATGCAGCCGCTAAAAATTCTCAATTGCTAAAACTAATTTTCAAGGTTTATGTATCTCCGGATGTGCTAGGGAGCTTATTGTTTATGGGTAGAAGTGGTAAGAGAACGAATTAGGGATTATACAAATTTCGATATTTTAATTTTTTTGGCAGTTAAAAATTCTTAAATTTAAAAAAAAAGGTAAATGTTCAAATAGTACGGTACGAGATAGGGAACTGAATTTTTAAAGTTATTTAGAGATTAATCTATACAAACGAATAAACATTTCATTGTATCCATGAAATTTTTATTGCGGCAGTTAAATATTAATTAATTTTAAACATATTGATGAATGTTATTTCACTTCTAAATGTGCTACAAATTTAAAGTTTGGCAGAAATGTGTTGCATTATTAACCCAATGTGAAAAATTTATAATATTTCTAAATTTGTAAAAATTAGTTATTGTTTTACTCCATTATTGTTGCATAAGGAGAAAGCGAAAATCGGTCCCGAGTAGAAATCTTATGAATTAAAGCAATATTTCCCATGATGAAATATCTCTCTGAAAAATTAATATTTTTCAAGGTGAAATGAAATTCTTGCAGTATGCAAACACCTTCTACTAGTATGTTATATGTATGTAATATCCCCCTCTGTAAGAAACGTCTATATATAATGATATCATAGGTAAACATTCCGTAGACAGGCGCGTGATTATTCATGGTTAAACCTTGTTCTCCATATACTCTTATTTTCTTCGGTCCTCTTCATATCTTGATAACTCTCTTTCCCTTTCAAATCGTATATCAGCTGAAACCTTTTCCTGCCCCTTTCCCCTTTTCCATCTAATTTCCCATCTTACACGTCTTTAATTATAATTTCTCTCCTCAGGTATTGTCCAACCAAGTTGGCCTTCCTCTTTTTAATAGTCTGTATAATCAGTCGCTTCTCTCTACTCTTCGTAGCAATTCAGCGTTTTTCATCCTATTCGTCCATTAATCTTCAGAATTCCCCTCAAAGTCCACATTTCATATTATATATGCCGTATAAAACCTAAGATACTTCTAGAAGTGCTACAGAGCTGAAATTTGGCATGAGTATAGGTCATTGGTGGGGGTGTTTTTGATCCGAAATATCAATTTTAAACAGCCTAAAGAAAAGCACTAAAAACTGTGCAGGGCTATATAAAATTGCCTTTTAAAATTATTTATAATTAAGATACTAGGTCAAGACATGCACCATACTGTGGAAAAAAATGAAGTTTATTTTTATTGAAGACAGAATTCAAATCCATGCTGAATTATTGTAAAGATTTCATTTTAATTATACAAAAATGAAATTTTTTTGGTCTTTAATAATGAAAAATATTGTCTATCATACAAATAACAGAGGAGACTACGGCGAGTAAAATTTTGATCTGGAGAGTCGACTCCGACCGTAAACAAACAAAGGATTTAGTTAGAAGAACAAAGCTCTACTGAGAGCTCTGGAAGAAGAGCTACTGATGAAAAGAGCTTGGCTCTCGAAATACGTATTTAGCGCTTGGTTATTCTCAGTAAATCCTTTGTTTGTTTACGGCCGGAGTTGACTCTTCAGGTCATTGACCATCATAGCAACGAATCCTATGCCTTTCAATGGGAATTGCTTTTCTATACTTTAAGAGCATTGATTTAATGCTTAGACTGCATTATAATCCATTTGATTTCAGCTAACGACGTATACATATGATGACGTGATAATTGTAAATTAATTTTTTTATCCAGATGTGTACTAAAAGACACGGATGATGATACCATAATCCTAACACACAAGATTTTTACATAAATTTTAGTGTAACATATATGCTAATGTCTTAATGATTATTATAGTTATTTCTTAAAAAGGGTGATCTGAGCCATGAAACTCGAAATTGGAAAACTTGGACGCGAAGCCTAATGCCAGAGAATTTAGAAATTCCGGATAGATTCCTTATTTTCACAGAAAATGTATACTATTACCGCTACTACTGGGTTATTCCGTACCCTTAATAAAAATGCGATTATATTTTCATTATACTCTAGTATCCGAATCCAAATTAAGTTGCTGAGTGTTGGATTCGTTCCATTTTCCTCCCTCTGGGTTGAGTTAAGTGGTTGGGTGTTGGATTCATTTCATTTTCCTCCTCCCTGGTTGGGTTAAGTGGTTGAAGGTTGGATTCGGATACTAGGGTGCAATGAAAATATAATAGCATTTTAAATAGTGGTCCGGTATAACCCAGTAGTACCCAATTATCTTATATAAATGGGCTCTGTGTAGTTCAAATGCTATCGCGTTGGTTTATTTACGAGTTTATATCTTGGTGTGTGGTGATTTTTGAACGCTTGCAGTATGCAAGCACCGACAACTCGTACAATTGAACAGGTGGATTGAATCGAGGGAATTACAAATCTTTGAACGGGTAATTTGAGTCCCCAAGCGTATAAACAATATAATGGCTGCACTTGACCGCCAGAGAAGGTGTAATTTGTACCACCAGTAGAATATGATACTGCACGGTTAATTTTATCCATCAGAATTATAGTAGTCAGTAGTATGAACAATTGAACAGGTAAAGTTTACAATACTAAGTATAAAAATTTGAAATGGTATGTGTACAGCAGTATGTATAAACAATTTTTTGACGAGCAATCTGTAGTACCAGACGTATAAACAACTGTACGGGTCTATTATAATAGCCTTATTATGAACAACTAGACGGGTAATCTGCAAAAAATTATTAACAGCAGAACGGGAAATATTTACCACCACTAGTAAAATCGAACGTAGGCAATATATCGATTGTTAACATTTCCCGTCCATTACATCCTGTCCGCATAACGTACGTCGCCATAACGTCCGTTCCATGCACGCACACAAGAATTTACTTCGGGGGAGGGGGAGGAGGGGAGGGGGTCCGAGGCCAGAAACCAATTTCCAGCAATTGATTAAATAAAAGTCCTATTCAAATAATATAAACTTTTATAACGTTTTTAGTTGTCATAACTCAACGCAGCCAGTGGCAGCGTAGCAAGAGGCAGCGCAGCAAGTTTGTAGCGTGGTCATCGCAGATTCCACAAATGTCTGTACACCAAGGGGGGGTCCGGTTCCCCCCCCCCCGCTCCCCTCCCCCCTCTTGGTACGTCCTTGGTCCGTTCGACATAACGCCCGTCGGTATACCGTCCGGTACCTTTAAAATACACTTCACGCGTGCAATACTTTCATTTTTTTTCTTTAAGGCTTGAGAGATTATGTAGATAGAGGAATTGGGTGGTGGAGAGATGGAAGGGCTTCCGTTCTAACGGGTGAGAGGGCGCGGGAGGGGAGGAGGGAGGTCGATGGGGAGGAGAGGAGTGCTATAAAAGAAGAGGTGAAAGCTTAATGGAAATGAATTTGTATTGGAGAGACAATGAGAGAAATGAGTTGAAGGTGGTGACGTCACTCGACGTCGCCTTATCTTGCTCTAGGACTCTATTTTTGTAAATATTGTAATTACTTATATGACGAAAGGGTTAAATGTAAGAAGGGACTACATAGTCTCAATTTCGCCCTAATAAAGTCGTTTGTCTTTCTGTCTATTTCCGGTGCACAGGGGAGGAGGAGGCAAGAGGGGGAGGAGGAGGCGAGATGGGGAGGAGGAGGAGGCGAGAGTGGAAGGAGGAGGCGAGATGGGCAGGAGGAGGAGGAGGCGAGAGTGGAAGGAGGAGGCGAGATGGGGGAAGGGAAGAGTAACCCGCATCACCAGTGGAAGAGGCACCTCGCCTCGATTCATCCGAGGGTTAAATATATCGATGGCTCGCGGTCAGTTTATTCGGGACGAGATAACAGGGAATCTAAGGATTCCTCCTGTTTTTTCTTTCGAGGGCATTTTGCGGCTCAATGTCGAATGCGGCTTTGACGCGTTGATTTCTTCGAACGAGAATAATGACGACCTGCATCGCATTCAGGAAAATGAGACGGATCCGAGCGATTTCGCTCGAATTCATCCGTGGAAAAAATAGCTTATTCGGGTCGAACTGTCTCCTTGAGGATTCGAAACGATCTATTAGTTCGTAATTTACGTTGTGGAATGGAACTGCCATTGAAGCGTTGTGTTCGAATTCGGCGCGGATGAGCTGCCCGGTCGCGAGGTTTAATCAATTAACGTCATTCGGAAATTTATTTCGCTCTTCGCATGGCAAACGAAAAACCCCCACCGTTTGGTAGTTTCACATGTAATTACTGATAGCATTGGCGGACGGACCAAAAAACCAAGTAAACATGCGTTTTTACAAAACTGGTGACCAATATAACTGATAAGACTTTTAATTTACATTCAATACTAACAAGTTAGGAAAATGTACAGAGTATAACAAACAGGAGTGTTTCTTGCGCTGGAATATTTGAAACTAAAGGATATACGTTGAACGAACGCATAGTTACCATAGAACAACAAAACACCATGACCCCATTATGTCTCTCTGTCTACTGAAAATTTCTACCCCCTCCCCAAGTTGGTGCACTAATAAACGTATTTACGTAATTGTAATGACTAAATACTGCGAAACGATACATCAGAAATGGTGTCATGGAAATATTCAATTATTATTTACCAATCTATTTTCTTATCAGTCGTAATTAATCAAACTATCGAATATTATTTTAAAGATACTTCAGTTAAATAGTTGTAATATTTACGTTTATGTTATTTTTTTCGTCGTAGGTAGTCCATTTCATTCCGTTTACAAAATGCTACCTGCACAACTAAGGAAATTAAACGAATTATTGTTTTCTCCATACGTAGCATAGGGGAAAGTATTGTTTTCGTGAAAAAATCGAGAATTGATTGGAAATACACGTTTTGAGGTCCCCTTGACAATTTTTCACCATTGCCTCGATAATGTCTGTGATAGGAATTAACTCATCGCGAAATTTTATATTTAACCCTTTTATTAAAGGGAAAAGAGTTTTTGGTCAAATCAGTCAACGGGAAGTGGGTGTTAACTCTTGTCACTTGTCCGTTTTTAGTGCTTTTCGTCATTGCTGAAAAGCACTATTATCTTCGTGATGTCCGTCCGTCCGTACGCATATATCAGGGAAGAATTGGCTGAACCGATTTCAATAAAAATGTCCATTTTGCGAGAACAGCGATGACAGCGCTCCTAGCGGCAGGGAATGGTCGGAGTTATAAACAGATGACAGCTATATGCATTCCGTGAGTAAGGAGATATTGAAAAGTCTCGATATAAATTTGTACATACCTAGAAAATACAAAGAAAGTTCGAGATAACGAGGGCAATAATTCTGAATTAGCCGTTAATCAAATCCTCGAACAGAATGCTTTGAATTATGTAACTGGGTGAGTTCGCAGCAAAATCCTTCATAATGAGTGCAAATTGAAAGTGTATTCATATCAGGAGTCCCTGTTACATGATGCAGTGGCGTATCCAGCAATTTTTCAAGAGGGGTTATCGGCCTCATCACTAACATCTCCACTGACCTTTTTTTTAGAGATTCAACGAAATACGTCGCATAAATAGATAATGACACGATAGATTGATCATAATTACGTATAATAAACCAATAGATATGATATAACATTAAAATCCATCTACTTTCGCGTTCTTAGTCGATTTACCTAAGTTATAGAATGAGATTCTTATTTTGGCAATGATAAAATGAAAATCCAATCGTTCGTGCAATCCTACGTCAATGTCTTGATTTTTTATTTTTTAAATATTTTAATCTTAGTTTAAAAAAGTTCCTACGTGTCAGGAATTCCTGTGTTACACGAATTGAGAAAATCGTTTTGGGATTAGAACTCTGCCTAATGGGCCGACCAAAATACAATACAATACAAAATATGTTCAGCGATTTAATTTAAGAAAAATGCTTGGATAAATCATGCGCGGCGCGACATACAACCCTTAAAGGCAAAGAGGAGATCCTTCGACCACTAGCAATGAATGAATGACGAAAAGTGACTGGAAATTATATGGAGTGAGAGTACATGCAGTATCAGAGCATGAGACCTGCAGCTTTCTTCCAAGTTCTCTGTGTTTTATGTTTAGTTTTTGCGCTTCTATTTTCTATAATAATCCAAGAAGTTGATTAGCCAAAAATACACATACGCGCGCTTTGATTTACTAGCCGGGCAGCAGATGCTTAATGAACTCAAATCTTTCGCTTATGTTGAGCCATGTTCTGTGTTTATGGAGTGGTTTTAATAAATTGTTCGTTTATCTAGGCTCATCCTCACAGCACCAAATTTCTTTCCTGAGAAGACACTGAAATGGCAAGCATTTTTCCCCCACTAAGTGCCTTTCCCTCCAGCCCATATTGCATTTCTTTCTCTCCTAAGCCTTTATGGAAAAATATGATGAAGAGCTAGGTATAAATAAAGAGAGAAACAACAAGCAGAGCTAAGGCGTTTACATTCAGCAAATAATAACATGGGTCACATTTAAGGCCCGAAAAAAGCCTGAATATAATCGACCACTTAGCCCGAGAGATGCACTCCTCCGGCCACCCTACATCTTAGTTCGCTGGAGTGCCGTGCACATGGGTCCCTTTCTCACGAGACTGCTTCAGTTTTGGAAGCCCTGATCGCAGAACTCATCTTTTAAAGAAAGTTAACTTGTAGGACGCCAAGTAAAACACTAATGAATTTTATTTACTCGTTCCGACGTTCGCAATTATCTTAGGGCGTCAATACCATTTCCAGAGGATATTCTAAGTATACGTTGCTCATGGGGGGAGGGGGAGGTTATAATCCCCAAAACCCCACTGGGTACGCCACTGACATGATGGGGTACATATTACAAAAACAAAATGAATCAAACAGAACTTATGATCCCTACTTTTCACATAATTATTTCTTTAATACCAATTTTGGCTTTGATAGCTTTAAAATAACCGCGGAGGAGTTGCTCCTTGTGTTCCAAAATTTTGTAATTTACCGTTATAAAATATTACAAAAACATTCGAACGGAGAATTAAATTCTTCACAGGTATGTGTGTGGCAAAAATAACGCGTGCATATACTAGACTATACCGAATCCGAGTCCAACAATAGTCGTTGCAATGGTAACACTCTCGCAATGAGCGATAAAAACTGCAAAAACGCCAGTATTTGCTCTAAATTTGAAGAAATACAATCGATAAGCTAAATTCTACGATAAAAATTAAAATCTTCATTCCTTTCCTCAGTTTTTATGGAAAATGTGTTTAGTGTGAAGGCGCGCATTATCGAAAAGAAACCTTTAAATATTTCTCTGTGTGATGATTGTCTAAATGTGTTCATGCACAAGCTAATCAATGTAACCATTAATTATTTTATCAAAACTCTTAATGACTTGTACATCTGTTATAAAAAACAAAAAAAATGCCAAAGCAAAGAAATTACTGCATGCATGGAAAAGTTAAGGAGTTAACATCTTACGTAGATTTATGAACTGTAATCCTAAGCACTGACTCTGTAATTGCAATACAAACATAATATTTGCGTGTTGAGACTGGAAGTTGTCACATAAATACATGGAACAATTTTTGAAACGAGAAAAAAGTCTGCTATGACCGGGAATTGAACCCGGGTCTTCCACTTGCCGGGCGGATATTCTACCCCTGAACTATCGTAGCAGAACAATTTCTCTCGTTTCTGAACACGGATGTTTTCCTTTTTCTCGTTTCAAAAATTGTTCCAACTTTCACAGCTTATGCCTGTCTGCATAGGATCTTCGGTTCATATCATTCCATCAATTACATAAATACATACTCGAAAATGTACGGTATTCTATGTTTTTGGTAAATATTTTATGTACCTATGTTAAATTGTTTTGACATGTTATATAATAAAAGTATGCATTCATTCTTAGACTTGTTTCCGGAGGGAACCTGCCATATAATACCATCATTCCTGTGTGTGTGTTTTTGTGCCTTTTTGCAAGTTACATTTTTTTGGTGTCTACTTATTATGATTCTGAGTAAGATTTATTAAATATGGTTTTACACAGGTGTGTATATGTGTTAGTAATATCTAATGACTTCTGAAACGTTCATTCATTGTTAATAAACCTAACAATTTTCTAATCCAAGGAATGGGGGAGCAACCTTAGAGCTGAATTTTTAGATAAATAAATTCAACACAACATACTGCCGGATAACTTTCAAACGGTGCGTCCGATCTTCCGTTCTCGGCTCGGACAGCTTGTTTCTTCAATTCTGAGTGTCGATATTATCCCTAATGTTTTTAATAACAATGGGATAATCAATTTCTTGGCTTGAACGCGCAGCTGCTCGAACATTTCTGTAAATCTCGTCACTGTTTTACACTGCAATTTTCGATTGCCGCCACTCTGATCATTCCTTGCCGCTAGATGGTACTAGTGTCGTCGTTCGCACTCATTTCCCATGTTAAATGAGGAGAGCGGATGGTATTACTATTCTAGCGTATTTGAGGATACTACATGCTCACAAAGTTTCAACCAAATCGGCGACGAATATGTTAGCTGAAAAATCTCTACCATAAACATTTTGAAGAATTTGCTTGTTTGTGCATTTATAACGAAAACATTACAGAACGTAGAAGTAAGATGAAGGTGCCATTTTCACCGCAATAAAAAGTTAAGCAAAAGTGGGGAGGTATTTAAAACGATTTGAACTACATTTTTCATTTAAAATTTTTTTTTCTTTTTTAATTTTTACCATAACACGGGACTTAGCGTATTGTTGGATTAACAATCTTCTTGTCAACCGATATAAACAATACCTAATATCATTATATATAGACGTTCCTTACAGAGGAGGATATATCATATCATTATATATCGACGTTTCTTACAGAGGAGGAGGAGGATACTAATGTTTAGGCACTTCCAGATGTGCTGGAGATTCAGAATTTTTTTCTTAGTTAGGATTTTGTGCAAAACTGACTAGGAAGAACGAAAATCCTGAAAAAGTTCAACAATGCGGCCTCTAAAAATTCGCAATTGTTTAAACAAAATTTCAAGGTTTATGTATTTCCGAATGTGTTACGGAGCTGATTTTTTTTTAAAGGTAGTATTTAAAAAAAAAACCAAATAGGGATTATAGAAATTTTGATATTTTAATTTGTTTGGCAGTTAAAAATTCTTAAATTTTAAACAAATAGGTAAATGTTTAGATACTACGGGGCGTGTTAGAGAGCTGAAATTTTTGTTTCTTAGAGTTTAGTCTATATAAACGAACAAACCTTTCAATGTATCCATGAAAATTTTATTGCGGCTGTTAAAAATTATTAAAAATTAAACAATTAGATAAATATTATTTCACTTATAAATGTGTTACAAATTTAAAACTTGGCAGATATGTGTGGTATTATTAAAGCAATGTGGAAAAAGTATAATATTCCTAAAATAGCAAAAATTAGCGATTGTTTTACTGCATTATTGTTCCATAAGGAAAAAACGAAAATCGGCCCCGAGGAGAAATCTTTTGAATTAAAGAAATATTTCCCATGATGAAATATCTCTTTGAAAAATTAAAGTTTTTTTCAAGCTGAGATGAAATGCTTGCAGTATGTAAGCACCTTCTTCTAGTATTAACTAAAAGAAATAATATATACCTAATATAAACTAAAGTAGGGAACAAAGGAACACTAAGTTTATTCAAAGAAGGACAATCACCAAAAAAGCATAAACTGGCTATTTATTTAAAAAGGTATGCGAAAGACGGTTTTAGTGTGCAATTTTTAGTGCTTTCGTTCTCTAAAACATTTTATATATTCTGCATATTCCCTATACTTTGTAAACAGCGAAATATGTTTTTCATTAATATTGGAAATCTATAAAGACGGAAAAATAAAAAAACTTCTATAACAATTCATTAATTTAGACCAAAATTTCTAATCGTTAATTTTCCTCCCTTGAATTTTGCTTTCCTTTCAACTGAACATTTTAATGCATCAATTAAGCCAATTATATTTATTAGATTGTAACTAGCAAATATACCCGGCGTTGCTCGGGTTTTTAAATCAAGACAAAATAATTTGAAGATTTCAGAATAAATGAAGTATTTAAACCAAGTTAATTTTTATTGTAATGCTTTTTGGTATACATTATTTCTTGTCTTCCCATCTTTTTCTCGGGTAAATAATTTTTTCCCCGCATCCTTCTCTAGACGTAGCTATGCATAATTGTCCCTGAGCAAAGCAGTCGTTTGACAATTCAATATCTTCATCTTGAAAAGACTGCCCTTGTCTGAGTCGTTGTGATCGAAGTTGAATTTGTCTTCGTTTAGAAGACTTTGCTGCTCTTGCTGTGGCTATTCTCTTATATTTTAATCTTTCGAAATCTGAGAATGATCTCTGTGGTCGTTTTGGCATTATGCTTGTTTTAAAACCTATGTTTAATTTCTTTGAAGTTTTTTTCTTAAAATAAATCTATAAAAGTAACGTAGAGTATTCAAAATGATAATTTAAACCAATATTATGAATTTTTATCTAGATATAGAATTTCGGAAACGAAAGAAGTCTACCTAAAATCAACATTTAAAATCTGCCAAACTTTGGTAGGCAAACGGTAATTAGGATTTTTTCTGTATAAACAAATTTTAAAAGATATTTATGAAGAGAAGAATCAGATAAGATTATTGTTTCGTTATTACTGTATGCCTTTTCAGATCCCGAAACGGTAAATAATACGTAGCTATTATAAATATTGTTGTTCAAGATTTGTTAATTAATTATTTGTGATGATAAATCCGGAGCCTCTGCTGCTGTTAAATTGGTTATTTTTATCCAAGTAAGGATTGAGTTATAACATAATTATAATAATACATTTAAGAGGCAAAGGTTGCTTTATGTAAAAAGCAGACAAAAACATAAATTTTGATTGCGTCAACACGTGAAATGTTTCTCTTATAGAATCTCTACAAGCACAATTAGAGCTGTCATTCCTGAAGTTTGTGAGGCAATTTATGAATTCTTGTCATTTTTAAAAGACGAAAACTAGGACGGGCTCTGTTCCATCATTGTTGTATCATTTTTCACCAAAGCCATGCGTGCGCATGCGCACAACGTCTTTAAAGCGTGCACACCTTCATATAAAAATGACAGCTTTTACATCAGTTTTCTTGTACAAGAAAAATGATGGGAAAAATAATAGTGTGTAACCGGCTTTAATGTACCTCCTGACAACGCATTTTATTATTGCACTTTATTACTGTCCGCTTACAGTGATTACAATTTCGGTGCATTTGCGATGTTAGCTGCGATCTTTTAGTTCCTAAGGAGACCGTTGAATAGCGCGATTAATGCCACAAACATTAGAACTCCGATATGCGTCATAAAACGTTTATGAATATCTAGGATAAATACCATTACCTGTGTTAAGATCGCAATTGCTGCTAGAATAAAAATAAGCTTCAGGTGATTAAATTCAAAATCGAGCAGCAAAACGACACTTAGGTTAATGTTGCACATAAAATATGACCCGCGAATGGAGACAAAAGGAGAAAAAACTGAAGGTAACAAGAAAAGAGAAACATAGTCATCATAAGCTTGGTCCTAAATGACCACAACTAGAGGAGGAAGTGAAAACATGGATAGTAGAACAGAGGCAAAAACAGTTGCAGAAGGAAAAGGACTAGTTGAGCGTACGTATCATTATTACATTTATTAGGAATTAAAATCTCATTTTGCACTTAAATTTAAAGAAGTATGCATTTTTCATATCAGACGACCGCACTTCATTCGAGGTTTCCTATACATACTTCGCTTTCTAATGTCCCTTATGTCATAGCGTTAAAGACCCATTCTTGGCTTCCGCGGGTCCAAAGGCACGGGTCCGGAAAAAAAACTTAAACCGTTTATTGCACTCAATCTATAATCTCGACCAAATCCCATAATCTCAACGTGCCTTGGGTAGTTTTCACGATATGATCAACCGCCATACATCTGTTTACGCAAAAGTCGAGGAATAGTCTCTTGTGTCTTATTCCGGCCTCCAAGGTGCAAAAAGAAAGGTTTTTGCTAACTGATAGATGAGTTTCCATATATTCCTATAGTATTTTCACAAACAATCAGAAAATTTATATTTTTGGTCGTTATCCCCACAATCCATCCTCCGAATTTAGTCGTCGATTATTTCAGAAAAACTATAGGTCTGTCCGTTGCAGCTGTGCTTGCAAGAAAGGACAAAGAAGGCAGAAAGAATGGAAGTTATGGAAGAAAAGAAAAACATAGGGCAGAGACTTATAGACGTTCTTAGGAAAATGATTAGAGACTACTGCCCTGTTGTGTATATCGGTTACGAAGAAGACTGTTATGGTAAACGACACCCATTCGTCACAAAATAGTGAGAACAAGGAACTAAGACAAATAGTTTCGGAGATAAAAATTGTCTAGAGAATGTTATACGCGCATATTCTATGAACGAAGGAAAAACTTTCTCTGGACTCGAACCCGGATATTTTTGAGAAAAGCTCGAAGAGAAGAACATGACGTTACTGAAATTCTGCTCATTCTTTACCACATACGGAAAAGGCAAATACTTGTCGTTCTTCTTCCTCCTCGTGCAATTGGTTTAGCGGCTGATAATCTTCTGCGGTTCTTTTCACAACGCCCAAAAATTTGTTTATTCAACATGGAGACGTTGCATTATGTCGCGATTGAGATTACAAAATGTATTAATAGTTTATTATATGTTATTTCCTCGTTTGAGAATGCAAAATATATTCATCGTTTATTATGAGAATTTACTTTCAAACCTTTTCACCTTATACGGAAAAGTCCCCGTATTTATGAACACTGAAAATGATACTTATAGTCTCTTGTCGCGTCACCGGAAGCTTCATACGCAACCACACTTTTCATATGTAAGATAAATTTCGAAAATTACCGAGCCTATGCATTATCCTGCACAAATTTTCCCTGCCGTATGACATATTGCATATTCCTCTTCATAACCTTGCTGTATTTTTAAAATCGCCGCAAGATCTCTTCTATAGTAAAACAAAATCATTTCAATAGCTTGCCCATTGAAAGTTGAGAATCTCAACGAAATGATTTCTTCAATTAGAAGTGTTTTTTGACATATGGGTGATCCAAAGATACTGATTTCTATTTAAAATGTAGTTTTTATACGTAAATTGTTTTGTAAAAAGTCACAATGTTTAAATACGTAATTCTTTGCACAGGAAATCCTTAAGCTGAACAATCAAGCAGGTCTCAAAATAATAAAGCGGCACATAAAAAATTATACTTTTACGCACAGAAAACCGTTTGGTTGGGAGATTCTCGAGCGAGTTCGATTTGGAGTATGACTCGGTTGTACGCAACGTCCAAACAAAATTAAAAATTTCAATCGAGGAAAAAATAAAGAATTCATTTTAATGATTCCTTCACATTTTCCTTATTGCAATGCAACAGGTAACGTAGTGCTATATGACGGCGCAAAGTGACATGGTGTCTTTATAGAATGTGTGGACAGGGTGAGAGATCTTAAAAGTATTTATTGCCAAGTTTTTCTCGTTTTTTATAGCTAAGGAAGCATTCACCCGTGTGATTATTTACGTCACTCATTGCCTTCCTTGGCTTTGACTAACTTGCGGTCACGTATTTTCCTCCAAATACATCGGTTACCTAAACGGATTCTGGGATATTTATCAAGGCATTACGATTAGGGAATAAAAAGAACACCATTGAAATTCTCGCCGGAGCGAGCAAGTGAGCGGGGATTTTTATTTTGACACATGCAGTCGCGACTCTTATAATTGGGTGACCAGAATCTTAGGGCGAAAAACCGGGACATATAAGTTATAAGGAAGAAAATCCAGGACATAATCGGGAATGATCGGGGACAAAACCGGGACTTGAACTTTCGTATCTTTTTAACTGCATGTACTTAAATTTAAAATAAATAAGCTTCGCAAATACCGAGTGCAATTTTGTTTAATGTATTAACAAATAATTTCAAATTAATGAATACGAATACAACATATATCACAATTCAAAGGTAACAATTGTTTTAAGGACAAATAATAAAGTTAAATATACGTTCCAATAGCATTGGAGGTGCACGTAGGTACATGCCAGTAAAAAAATATATTAAAATCAAAATCTAGAGTTTTAATATGATTTCATATCAATTTATATATTTTTTCCATTAATATTTTATACTACACTTGCTTTTCTCATTCAAATTTGTATTATTTTTAATCATCGGAAAGTTCTTGAAAACTCACATTCACTTTAAACACACATTGCATAATGGTATTGATTATTTTAAGATCAAGGTTGATTTGCTGGTCATAAGTTTATTTTCGAAACATCCATTCCAGTGACGGTCCTAATGTTTTTATAAAGATGTGCGAAGGAAAATTTGGCTGCCCCTACTTAAAGCTTAACCAGATATCTCTCGAATTACGCGTGTTCGGTTTATTTTATCTTCGCCTGGATACAGTTTATTAAATATTATTTAGCTTTAAAACCCAACTTGAAACAAGTTTATAAGTGAAATTCATTTTATAACCACCCGAAAGCCGCCCCTCGGAAGCCTCCGCCCGAATGCAGTAGCACACGTCGCACACGCCTAGGACCGACTCGGATTCATTCTATATGTGCATTATATGTGCCAGAAACACGAACAAAAAGATACGCAATTTCTCAGTCTCTGTGGTACGTTCTTGAAATTCAAATGTAGAAAAATAAGAATCTCACCGGTCGTAAAAAGACTTACTACGCCAGTAAACACTCCTTTCTTTAATCTTTCGAAATTGCATTTTATCGGCATTTCGAATTGATCTAGATGAGATCCAATCTTTATATATAATTACTCAATGTCTGTCCGTCTGATCGTCTGTCCGTCCGTCCCCCCTTTTATCTCTTGAGCAGTTTGTCATAGAGAAATGCTGTAAACGCCATATTGTTTCTGCCAACTAGGAGACCCCAGGAAAATTATTTTCGTTTACGGAAGTGTCCCGGATTCGATTCCGGGAGACGATTATATTTTTACATGTTTACCCAGGAGTTTCGATTTTTCAAGGTTTATTTCTTTCATTCATTAAAATACGTAGATATCGACCGAATTTTTTCATTTTTACTTTATTCGACGGCTAAAACTATAAAAGATGTTATTCTTGTAATTTTTTGGTTATACGGAGTAATTTCTCAGAAACACGCATTTTTTCGAAATTTTATGGCTTTTTCGTACTCTTTCCAGGTGTTGTCAAGGCGACCCGCATTGTTGCCTCCGATTGAATTAGCGTCTATTAAGCCTCCAAACAGACAAAATAATTGCGTTATCCGCTTCGCGCTGTTTATGAAAAATCAAAATTATAGTTGTAGCAATCTCAAACTAAATAGATTGCGACGTTATTAATTAAAGATTATTATCTATATAAATAAAACTAATTCTTCCGTCTGTCTGTGATTCTGTTTGTTCGGGAATCGCTTGAAAACGGCTGAACATATCAGCACGAAATTTACATAGTGTTTACAGTATGGCCTGGGAGTTTACACCGGGCTATTAAAAATTTTGTCCGCCATCTTGAAACTAAATGGCGGACATAAAACACACTTTTCTCTGGATGAACTCAACGAATTTTCATGGAACAAACTTTAAATAGCTTCTAACACTACATCAAAGTCGAATAGACATAGATCATTGTATCGGCCATCTTGAAACAAAATGGCGACCATAAAACATAATATATATAAAAATGTGTGTATATATGTATGTTTGTATGTCCCATATACGTTTTTACACCGTTGAAGCTATCGAATTCAAAAGTTTCCTGTGCCATCCTATGGACAAAAGAAAGAACTTGGTTTAGGTGTGCAGACCGTAGGGTCTCTTATATCCAATGGGGTATCCATTTGGATATTAAGCAAGACGTTAGTGCGTAAGTATATTAATGGAAAAACTTTACAATACAATACATAAAATATTAAATGTTAATGTAAACGTCGCTTGCGTAATTAAGGGATGGGGAACGAAAATTCCGGGCTTATGGTGCACTCGGAGTAATTTCTATTTTAATAAAACTGCTCGATTACGCCAAATATTCTTGAAAAAGCAGTCGCCTTGATTATATGATGGATTCGCCATTGAGATATACTCACGAGCACAAGCATGACTAAAATTTTTCAATGCTTTATTTAGGTGGTAGTTAAAATTCCGTGTGGACCTCTTCTCCGAATAACACATTTGAGAAATTTGGGGGCACCGACAGCGCGGGGCCCTGAGAAATAAGAATCATTTGCTACTTAAAAGAAAATTCTTTCCCGAGCGAAGCCGGGTAACTCCAGCTAGTTATTCAGTAAACTGCGTATGAGCTATGGGCATTTTTAACGATTGACCAAAAGAAAAAAATCTTATTTATTTATTTCAATACTTAAATGGGACCTTTTTCGTAAGGGAGAGACAATTAAAATTGCACATATAAATTATAAAATCAAATATAACATTCAAAATATCAGTTGTCTAATTTTATAAGGAGAAATGGGTTATTATTACTTTTAAACATGCAGATTTCTGACTGACTTTGCAGAATTTTTTGCGGGTACCAATAGTGTTTATAATTACTTGCGCGCAGTTTGTATTTCCTCCCAAAATGCTTTTTATCAGCATCCATTTCATGTGCATGAATAAATTTAAGGGTTCAGCCCGTTTTTCCAGATATGCCGGGATTGTTTGATGCTAAGTAATTACTTCATCTTAAAATCATCCAATTTTTTCTCAAAAATATTGTCTTCAATAAAAATATTTTAACATCGAGTATAAAATATTTTTCTTCATTTCATAATTTAAACGTATCACTCTTCTGTTTTGCACATATCATTACTTCTATTAAACTACATATATTAAAATACAACTATACTATTGCATAACATGTAAGTACGCTTGTTGGAAATTACGACAGCTTTTATTCTGAAATTAAAAACCTTTAGAGCTTTGAATGTTTTCGGCATTTGTTCAATCTCTAGGTATAAACATAACCAACGAGACTTCTAATAAAGCAATAATATAGCATATTGTATATTCTCAAAATAAGAAACTTCTTTCAATTTCACGGTTCGTATTGTATAAATTGAAGAATGGGATAGTATTTTAACAACTGCTACTTCCACATCACAAGACAATCTCTCGACTTCAGAGTGCACTGCGTTATGGAAAACATCAGCTGAGAATCACTTATCCTGCAAACTGTAATCGTTTTTTCGCGTAGTTTATAAGCAAGTTGCAATATTTCAGTATCAGCCTTCTCAGTAACAATGAAGCTTGTGAGATTTGCTGGAGGCTAGAGCATAGAAACTGCACCGAATTTTTATTCCATTTTAAATGATCATTAATACCTATCCGATCGTACTCCATGCCCAGTTGAAAATATAGCACCACATACACAGCACTCAACTTTCTCATCATGCTTTCTTTTCTTTATAAAAGGACATTCTTTTTGTAAATTGTCACTGAAAACACACTTCCTTTTGCCCAGGATAAAAATTTAAAATTTCTTCTTCTAATTAATATAAATCGTGGCGTGGAGGAATTTCCGGTACGTCTGGTCAACCTATTGTATAAACGTCATTATCAATCCGTTTGCGGATACTGTCATCCTGGAAGTCTTGCAACACAGTGGTGCGAACGATTCGTGTGGGTTGCATACGCGTTAAGGGGAGAAGGCGATGAGGGGGGGTAGGAAAGGAGCGGATCCCCTCTCTCCCATCCTACTCCCTCTTCCTTCTAACCTCCCTCCTGGGAAACCCACACCTGACTGCGGTGCTATCCTTCGGCCTCTCATCCTTCCTCGCCGCCCCCGCTCACCTCCCCCACTTCCCCGCGAGCTCTCGACTTTCTTCGCTTCCTCCTGCGCATGCTCGGACGCCGGTAGTAGCCTCCGCCGCTCGCAGCGGTCCCCCGTCCGGGAGGACGTGGGACTCTATGCGGGCGTCCGAGGAGGTCCCCTCCTTCGAGGCTGAGGACACCTTCCGCCACTTCTCCCCGCCACCCCCTCCCTCTCTTTTTTCCTCCCACACATACGCACTCGGACCATAAATAAGTCCTCCTCTTCCGCGGAAACAATCACACAGCGCTGTCCGCGGTCCGACGTGTTCTTTCGCGGCTCCGAGAAGCGTTAGGAAGTGGCGGCCATGCTCAAGTCGGAAGTTCGCCGGGGAAGCAGCGACCTCACGCTCTCCTCTTACATGGAGAGTGCGACAGCTCAGTCCGAGGATGATGGGGGAGCCACCGCCGCACCGAATGCACCAGGGGTGCTATCTGAAAGTGAGTGATCTTTGCGATGATGTCGGAGAGAAAGGAAATTTCGGGGAAAGGCGAAGAGAGAGAGAAAGGCCACCGATGCGTCCCTTCTTTGGAATTCACCAAATAATTTGAATTTAGTATTAGCAACCGAAAGTTATTAAGACGTTTCAATTCGGCACTGTGTTGGGATAACGATACTCGGGTTGTGGTTGTCGGTGAGTCTGTCATCGCGGTGGTCATTGGGTCATTCCGCCTTGGATAGCGTGCATCGGTTTCGCTAGGAACGGAGGATTCCGCCAGCACTAATTAAAACATAAGCATTTTCTCGCTGAATATTCGAGTGAGGAGTTTAAGAAAAACTGGAGTGAGACTGGTATCTTTTCCTCCTCTACACATAGTTTCAATGCTCTGGCCATATCTAAAGTAAGATATGTAAAAAAACTTTCTTGGCTATCGCTCAGAACGTTTCCAATTATTTTTTGACCTGTTTGCGCCGTCTTCTTTTGAAATTTCGTATGTCTGCTGCCCATCAGGAGCAATCGACGGGTAAAATAGAAATATAATTATGTGTAAAACGGCATCGATGCCGTGATTCAAAATATCCAGCAAATTTAATTTCATTAAGAATTCTTTTGATGGGCATTACACGCTTTGTTTGTTAAAAAAACAAATTCGATATTATACGACTTTATGAACTCATCACCCACCTTCGTCATGGAATAAATAATATGAAATTTTTAAGAGACGAATTTCACTCGGAAATGACTCTTTTAGCATCTAGTAGTTCTTTCAAAAAGTTTTCGATCCATATAGTATTAGTTTTTTGAAAGAAAATGTTTCTTGAACAATTTAAATTGAGCTTTTGGACATTTAACGTGGAAAAACGTTTTAGAGAAATTCACGCAAAATATATTTAAAACGTTTCACGTTCCTATGCCGAATCATTCATTTGAAAGACATCCTATAATAATTCGGTTTTCATTTCGAGAAATATACAGCGATGCTTAATAAAATGAAGAATATATATTATTTTTGTTATTTTGAAAAGGGTACTGTTTATTTTTATCGCATACTCTTCATTTTCCAGAATTTATTATTTATCGCGGTAACTCTATTTAAGAAGGCATAAAATTGTATTATGAATCTTACAAAATACAACATGTTCTGGAAGTTGATATTTTAATTACTTGTTCTTACAAATTCTCCTATTAGTTCAAGAATAAGCTTTTCCGTGTATTTTCAAAGAGTTTTCACCGCTCATTGTTAAGCTGGTACTCTAATTAATATACTCCTTTATGCTTTTTAGGATTAATCTACCTTGATTATGGTGAAAAAAACCTGTGGACCTGTGTGAAAATGTTACTATTCGTTTACGGTCCTTTATCTATATTATGGCGATTTCTCATGATATTTTATGAATCCACAACTGCTTATATCTTCTGTTTGATAGTGCTAATTAACTACCTGATGCAAATCGTAGGGTAAAGTTTTGTTCTGATAAGAGTTTTCATGGAGGGCGTAGTTTCAAAAATGATGTTTTAATAGGGATAAAATTACAGGATTATATGGTATTCATTGAGATGAGGTAGGAGCTGAGTATCCTAGTGATTCAATTGACTCAAGTGTGGCTAATACCGACATACAAAAGAATAAAAATTTAATTCTTAACATACGATTTTGTGTGTGATATTTTTTAATAGGTACAGCAATAGTGATGTCAAATTTTCATTCGAGATCGTACTTATAATTACATTTGCATAAATTATTATATAAGTTTAAACACTGTCTTTGTGTAATTTTTTTCCCTGCTTGGGGTGGTTACGTCAATCCGTGTTTTAACGTCAGAGGTGGCTGAATGAAGTTCACTCAGTTTCATGAAGGATGATGATAAAAATATCAAGGTTACATTAAATAAACAATCGTTTTAAGGACGCAAATTATATTTCACATATAAAAACATGAGAAAGAACAGTAGACTGAGAATTGTTAAAGTCGCATTTAAATGAAATTTCGATCAATGAATTTTCTAATTATTATATGTATTATAATAAACGATATATTGGCAATAAGGCAGATAACTTTCTAAATAACATGTTCCTATCTTTTACTCAACCGTTTTATAGCTACGTAGGCTATATTAATAATCAATTGAATTCTTTTTATAGTATTTTCCGTGTTTGAGCCACAGTAAAATTCATAAGATGGAGTATTGACTTTATCCTATAATTTGCTAACTCCCAAATTTGTCCTTATTCTCTTCCTTACTATCTCTTTATCGACTACTTCCTTCGAAATACTCTCAACCTTCTTTCTTCCGAAAACGCTCGTATTGATCAGAGTTGGTGAAACCATATTATTTAAAAAAACGAGTGATTTCGGAAATGTTTTAAAGAGAACGAAATCGCGCTGCACTCAAAACATTCGAAAGAGAAGTCGACACATCACCTTAATCCAAATTTTCATCTGCGAGTGCATATTTAGCTTTGTTAGAAGCTTTATCACACAGGATTAGCTTACAATATAACGATGGAAATAATGACTCGGAGACAATAGGGTGTCCTGTGACTTAGCTGTAAGATAAAGGATTAAAAAAAAAACAGAGCGCCCGCAAGATAGCGAAGGGGAAATGTCTGATCGAATCGAATGGACCCAAACAGAGGGAAAAGAAGGATTTTACGAACGAATTGGGTTAGACTTTATGGATTAAACTCGTTAATTTTTGCTAGGGCTATTAAATATTTTTCTTGCTTTGTGAGGAGAAACAATATCTGACGGATGAGAAACAGGTACCTTCTGGGCTGGTTACGTGAGAATTTTCGGGCGCCTGTTCGCAACGACTATTTGGAGGTGCGATTGCGAAGAGTTCTAGAACAGGCGATGAGGGAATTTGGCTTCCGGCCAAGCAAGTTGCGATAAGACAACGAGCCGTGAAATTTAACTCGGAAAATTTCACAATTTTTTAAATTGAAACTCATGCCTCATTGATTTCTGTGCTGAAGTTTCAGCACTAAACCATTTCGACTTGTTTTTTACTTTCTCCATACGTAGTATAGGGAAAGCATTGTTTTAATGAAAAAGTAGATTTTGAGATTTCAACGGAAATACATTTTTAGGTTCCCTGAACACGTTTTGACCATTTTCTCGATTATGTCTGTGTGTGCGCGCTAAAAGAATGAGGTTTCTTATTTTTGAAGACTAAATTCAAATCGGTGCCGAATTGACGAAGAAATATATTTTTAATCGGAATAATGCAGATGCTCAACAAAGAACAGAAGAAGAGCAAAAGGGTACGTATTCATGCAGAGGTAGGGCGAGTGACCAAAACTATATAGTGTATTTTTTTTACATACTTCCACATTTCTATTCCAACCGCAATTTGAATTTTTTTTATATATTCCGATATACGCAAGGATGATGACGTACTTAAGGTATTTTCCGTAATACTCATTTCCTCCAATGATTCGTAATCAAAATTACATCGTCACGGTGTTTACGAGAATACTATTAGCTCTCCAAGTAATGTGTCATTAAAATTATCCAAAGGAATTGAATCGCGAGTGCTTCCGTAAAAGGAAGGATATTTTCGCCGTTCGGAACTCTTTTCGATGACTTCTCCTGCGGAAGTCCCTTCCGAGATTATTTAATTTCGCAATCAAGCGGAAGACGAGTTCCGATTGGGGAAAACGTAAATATGACGGCCAGCAACGATAAATATTTGGTTTCCTACTTATGTTAAAGTGCATTTGGTGTTAATGAGCTCCTTAATTGGGATTCTTTCATAAATCTGAAAAACACACATTCGCGTTATTTAATAGTTTATTAGTAAAATACGCATTAATTTACGTGCATGGGCGTTTTACTACTAAAATTTCAAAACATAGTCTTATAATTCTAAATTTTTAAAATGGTTAGAAATGAGGTATGAAAGAGGTACTAAAGACGTTAACAAAACATGAGACATTATTAACTAAGAAAAGCATCCACCTTCAGAAACAAGAGTAATTAGTCTCCCATGATAGTTCAGTGGTAAAAAATCCACCCGGTAAGTGGATGATTCGGGTTCTTTTCCCGGTCATGGCAAAATTTTTCTCCTGTTTCAAAATTATTTCCAACTTATGTCTATCTGCAAAGGATCTTATGATTCACTTATCAAATCAATATCTGGCTAAGAAAATCTCACAATTTGAGAGAGAGGAGTTTTTTTTCTTCGATGTATCTCTTGATGAGCATTCGTTGGGGCTGATTGATACTAGCTTGGCTAGCTCGACTCCAACCAAGAAAACATCCGCATCCAGAAACGGGAGAATTAGTGTGCTACGTTACTTTAGCGAAAGTAAGTGAAAAATTGTTCCTTACGTTCCAGCTTAGGTTTGTCTGCATAGGATCTTATGAACAATTTATTCCATCAGCTTCTGTACTATTATTTCTTGTTATTAAAGCGGCAATTTTACTATTCTAACATAAATCATTAAATGACAAAGCTTTCATAATATAAAAAATCTGATGTTGTCACCTCATGTCTTTCTGCATAACTGTAACATTTCTAAAAATTCCCAATAGAATAAATGTTAATAAATACTTTAAGGAACTACAAGAAAAATTCAAAGACTCCAAACGGCACGAGCACTCTCAGTTTGAGTTAATAAGATCAGTAAATGTATTATAAGTTACGGATGGCAGAGAGGTGGAATCGGGAGATATGAAGGAGTGGAAAAATGTTCAAATAAAAACGCCATTAATGAAAATATTCAATACCTGGGATAGTGTACAACTTTCTTAATTTTTCCCCAAAAAAAATCCAGCTAAATATGAGGTGCGACCTAAAAATTAACTAATATTGGAAACCTCCGACGAACACCAGCAGAACCTTCGCGGACAACAAGTGGTCCGCGGACAATAGTTTGAGGAACTCCGAGTTAAATGATAATAAACATTTTAATGAACTACGAGAAAAATTCAGACCTTCAAAAGCACAGAATTAAACTCGTACCATAGCCTTCTGATTTTGGATAAAACCACGAAGCTCCAGCAATTAAGCATAAAAAAGAGGGTTACTAGGCGTCAAGTGTTTACAAAAGTTACCTCCAGGCGGCAGAGGCGTAGCTAGGTTCTCCTTCGCCCGGGGTAAAGTCACAGAAATGCGCCCCCCTCTCTTTGCTTCCTGTAGAAATTTCCAGACAAATTTAATTGGAGAATATGATTGAACCCAAACATAATATACTAACATTTAAATTCGGCATATCTATAACAAGATTGGAAAGGTGTACTCCATGTCGGAGTACACAGAGTTTCCAAATGCGTTCTTTGAGATTTCACAATGTTAACAATATTTTTAGCTCAGATAAGAATTTAACGAGAAGAAAGCTAGGTACGTTGTAAAATACATACAGGTCTTCATGTAAAGTAGCCGTAATTATTGTCCGATTTTAACCAAAATTGGAATCGGTCAATTAATTTGAACAAAGCTCTCAAATACCAAATTTCATTACAATACGTAAATAGGTTTCCGAGTAGAAACAAAGAAACATTGTAAACTACATGTGGGTCTTCATGTAAAGTGGTAGTCATTGTTATCCAATTTTAACCAAAATTGGAATCGGTCAACCATTACCAAATTTCATCAAAATACGTCCAGCGGTTTCCGATTTGAAACAAAGGAACATTGTCAACTACTTTTAGGTCTTCATGTAAAGTGGTCGTAATTTTTGCCCGATTTTAACTAGAACTGGAATCGGTTGACAAATATTAGTAAAAGTTCTTAATACCAAATTTTATCAAAATACGTCCTGCGTTTCCCGAGTTGAAACGGAACATTGTAAACTACATGTAGGTCATGAAAAGTGGTCGTAATTGTTGACCGATTTTAACCCAAAATGGAATCTTTCGACCAATTTTAGCAAAACTCCCCAATGCCAAATTTATCAAAATACGTCCAGCAGTTCTTGAGTTGAAACAAATGAAAATTGTGAACTACATGTAGGTCTCCATGTAAAGTGGTCTTCATTGTTGTCCGATTTTAACCACAATTGTAATCGGTTGACCAATTTGAGAAAAACTCCCCAATACCAAATTTTATCAAAATACGTTCAGCGGTTCCCGAGATGAAACAAAGGAACATTGCAGGTCGTCATGTAAAGCGGTCATCATTGTTGTCCGATTTTGACCAAAATAGAAATTGCTAGACCATTTCAAACGTCCAGCGGTTTCCGAGTTTTAACATGCGGACGGACGGACAGATGGACGTACGGAAACGACCTCCCCTATATGCGTTCACTTCGTGCAAAGAACGCGTAATTATATAGCTACTTGTGCCTCACTCACTCACTGACACATAACTCATAGGTACTTCTAGAAGGGCTAGAAATATCCAATTTGGTATGTTGGTATGTAGGTCGAGTGAAACAACCGAAAAGAAAAATCGAAAATCACAAAAAAGTTTATATTTAAGGGGTCTTTTTAACCCCAATGTTCTATTTATATACCCCATAAGAAAATCATGGGGTTCAGTGCAAGGCTTTCTAAACATGCATTTTTAAATTACTTAAAATTGAGATACTGTACTGTGATTGAGGGTATCTTAGATAATTGCAATTCTCACGTGCTACTGAGAGCACAAACATGACGATTATCGACTGTAGGAAGGAGCGAATAGCTTTGTTTTTCTCCAGGGCTATAAGGGATCACAATAGGAGAAGCAACCCTGATAGCGCTGACTGTAAAACATGAAAAGTATTTTAATGTTTTGTTTCGTATTTTTTCGAAAAATTTTAATTCTTTTCAATTGTTAAAATATAATGACGTCATATTTATTTCTCGATAGTTTTTATCGAAATACGTGCTAAAGACGTGGATTATGTTGCCATAATCTTAAGAGGAAATATAATAATTTTTCCATAAATTTAATGTATAGGGCAGTGTCTTAATGATGATTATTCTTCTTGCTCATGCATGGCGATCTGAGTCACAAAACTTGAATTACAAAAACTTGGACACGAGCCGATTGCCAGAAAATTTGTAAATTATGGATAGCTGCCTTAATTTCACGGAAAATTATAAATATACTGCCATTACTCATGGAATTTATTATTTAATACATATAGGCTCCACGTGACTGAAGTGCTGTTGCCCTGGAGATCGCGTTGGTTTATTTATGAGTTTAGATCTTGGTGTACGGTGATT
Organism: Tanypteryx hageni; assembly: GCA_028673005.1. Classification (NCBI taxonomy): domain Eukaryota; kingdom Metazoa; phylum Arthropoda; class Insecta; order Odonata; family Petaluridae; genus Tanypteryx; species Tanypteryx hageni. The sequence continues at coordinate 224,483,874 of CM054112.1, read as the reverse complement.
TTTTGAAGCGCTTGAATTATGCAAGCACCGACTACTCGTATTATAATAAGATTATTGTTTATAAACAGAAACGTTAATTTTTGGTCCATGAGTTTGCGCCCCTTCAGCACTGCGTCTGGGGGCAACTGCCCCTTTCTGCCTCCCCCTCGCTACGGCACTGCCAGATAGTGTGATGGTAGCAGCTAAAAATATAATTGTAAAAATATTTCTTAAAAAATGCATAATATGGGATAATGTTTTGAACAAAGGTTGTAGAAAATTAAACTACCTACAACTTTTATTTTAGTAATTTTTACATTGATCAATTATTAAAGCATATATTTGACTAAACGGATAAGTGACAAGAGTAATCACCCACTTCCGTCGACAGATTTTAATCTAATAATTTCCTGACTCTAACACAAATGCTAAATATGAAATTTTTTGCAGATCGGATTATTAATTTTGGAGTTAGAGCAGTGGGTCTTAAACTTTCAATTGCATTTCATCTTGCATCCAAAATAATTTTGCGACCCCCTAGGGGGCCCACAGATCGAGAAACACTGAGTTAGAGCGCCCACAGTATTCCGGTCACAGACATAATCGAGAAAATAGTCTAAACGTGTTCATGGGACCTTAAAACATGTATTTCCGTTGAAATCTCGAATTCGATTTTTTCAGGAAAACGATACTTTCGCTATACTTCGTACATGGAGAAATTAAAAAGTTATTCAGTACATCTTGAAATTGCTCCGAATTTCAGTTTAAAATCTACTTAGCTTCTAATTGGCAAGTACTGTTTTTAATAATGTATTTATTCATGCATGTGCACGTGGGCCATTGCTCCTGCCTTTAGTTAGGGAGATCTCTTAGTTCTGTAGGTGTAATTGTTCTTTTTCCACCGTCCTTCCTCCTTTATTTAACTCTTAACATCTTAATCGCTTCGTTGTTTTCCTCAACTCACATTAAAGTGATTTCCCTTTCATCCTTCTCTCAAGATAGTCCATTCTCGATTCCAATGTAAAGGCGGCGCAGCGCTGGCTTTTATGCCGACCCCTCCTTTCTACCCTTCCCCCTTCCCTTCCCCCTCCCTTCCCTTCCCCCCTCTCTTCCATTCACCCTCCCTTCCCTTCCCCCCTCTCTTCCATTCCCCCTCCCTTCCCTCCCCCCTCTCTTCCCTTCCCCCCTTACCTTCCCTTCCCCCCTTCCCTTCCCTTCCCCCCTTACCTCCCCTTCCCCCCTTACCTTCCCTTCCCCCCTTACCTTCCCTTCCCCCCTTACCTTCCATTCCCCCCTTCCCCCTTCCCTCCCCCCCTTCCCTCCCCCTTCTCCCCTACCTTCAGTGCGTAGTTAAGATGCACTTCGCGGGGAACTCGGCTTGTTTTGGACGTAAACACGATCTGAGAATAATATGCATTTGAGAGGTGGAACTCGCAGTTTCTTCAGATCAAAATCTCGGCTCAAATGGATTGGTTTGTTATTCTCGAAGCAACGGGGAGATATTATGCACAAAGTGACCAAATCTACTGATTTATTCATACTGTACTAATTTAACTACACTTTGCCCATGAACTTTCTACACAGATTTTGTCAATATTTTTCATTTCTCATTTCATAATTAGTCTTCAAGCGATCAAATAGCGCACTTTATGGTCATTCTGATACCATTCGTTTCTTTCAATTAGCCTATAATACCGCTTGTACTGGGTTTGTCTCGCAAAATAGTGGTCACTTGGGTAAATGTACACCGTTTCCCTCTCGGTTGAGGTTTTAATCAAGTTTTGCAAAGGGCGATCACGTCACGCGAATAACTGCCCGCGGGTCATCCAAGTTCGCCGTGAGAATCAGTTTCCTTCGCCTTGAATTTTGAACGTCATATGTGTGGTCGACCTGGCGATTGCAAGAGCCGATTTCATTTTCACGCGCGGGCGAAAACGCTTTGCCAATTCCTGCTCGTTTTCTTATCCTTCTACTTGGCGATAATTTGCGCTTCATTAGCAGAACGAGTGCCCTCTGACATAGACAACGCAGTCGCTAAGGGGCGAGATTTCAACGGCGAAGTTTCGCTCTCCAGCTGCTATTGTCCGTTAAAATAACCATTTAAATAAAAAAGAAACGATCGAAAATTATTCTTCATTCAAGTTTTTTAGGGCAAAAAAGCAAAGAACCTTATTCTAATCTTCAATAACATTTCGGAAACTTTTTATATTTCATTCAAATATAATATATAATATAAAATACAGGTAGTTGGTGCTTGCATTCTGCAAGCATATCATCTCACCTTGAAAAAACATTCATTTTTCAGACAGATTATTTCATTATTAGAAATATTTTTTTAATTCAAAAGATTTCATTTCTTCATCTATTTTCGTTCTTTCCTTATGGAAAAATATTTGATTAAAACAATACCTTAAATTTCCAATTTTAAAAATATTATAATTTTCCAGTGTGGTTGGTACCTTAATGCCACAATTTTCTGCCAAATGTTAACGTTGTAGCTCATCTAGAAGGGAAACAATATTTATCTAATTGTTTAGTTGTTCAACATTTATAACGGCCGCAATAACAATATCAAAGGAATATTCAAATTATTATTTGTGCATTTGCACTAACCTCTAAACAACTTTAAAATTTCAGCTTCGTAACTCCTTCTGTAATACCTAAAGATTTTCTATTTGTTTAAATATTAAGAATTTTTAACGGCCAAACTAATTAAAATATCAAAATTTCTATAATCCTTATTTCGTTTTTTATTTTGCAAATTTTACCTTTAAAAAATTTCGTCAGTATATATGTTACGGTAAATGTGCGTAATCGGAAAATGGGTGCATTTACCGGTAAATGTGCACATTTACCACCAAGCTCGGTAAATGTAAGTTTAAATTTCCAGAAATAAAGAAATAAATTTTTCAAAATTTAAACAGTTAGATAAATAGTATTTCACTTCTATATGAACTACAAAGTTAAAATTTGGCAGAAATGTGTGCCATTAGTGCACCACAATGAAAAAATAATATCTTTAAAATTACAAATTTTAGGTATTGTTTAATCAAATATTTTTTATAAGGAAAGGACGAAAATTGGTGCAGAGTTGAAATCTTTTGAATTAAAAAATATCTCTGAAAAATTCATGTTTATCAGGGTGAGATGAAATGCTTGCAGAATGCAAGCACCAACTACTTGTATACTATATAGCTATATCCTCCTCTGGAAGGAACGTCTATATATAATGGTAACATCTATTATATAAACTCTTCTTACAGAGGAGAAACATATATATAGATGACATATAATGTATGATATATATAGGAGGATACTAATGTATAGGCACTTTAAGAAGAGCTGGAGATTCGAGGTTTTTTTATGACGGTAGGATTATGTGCAAAATCGAATAGAAAAAACGAAAATCTTGAAAAAGTTTAACAATGCGACCGCTAAAAATTTGCAATTTTTTAAACAAACTTTGAAGGTTTATGTTTTTCCGAATGTGCTAAGAAGTTGAATTTTTCTTTCAAGGTAGAATTTGTAAAATAACGAAATAAGTATTATACAAATTTTGATATTTTAATTTGTTTGGTAGTTAAAAATTCTTAAAGTTTAAACAAATATGTAAATGTGTAGATGTTACGGGGCGAGTAAGGGAGCTGAAATTTTAAAGTTAATTATAGCTTAGTCTATATAAACGAATAAAAATTTCAATGTATCTATGAAATTGTTATTGCGGCCGTTAAAAATTAATTAAATTTTAACAATTAGAAAATGTTATTTCACTTTAAATGTGTAAAAATTTAAAATTTGGCAGAAATGTGTGGAATTATTTACCCAATGTGGTAATAGTATGATATTCCTAAAATTGCGAATTTTCGGTATTATTTTTATCAAATATTGATCCATAAGAAAGAACGAAAATTGGTGCAGAGATGCAATCTTTTGAATTATAATAATATTTCTAATAACGAAATATCATTCTAAAAAATATTTTTTTTCAAGGAGAGAAGAAATGCTTGCAGAATGCAAGCACCAACCACTTGTATTATATATAGATGATTCTTACAGAGGAGGATTGACATAAAATATCATTATATATAGAAGATCCTTACAGAGAAGGATATAGCTATATCATATAATAGGAAGATACAAATTTTAAACCCAAACTATAAGAGCTAATTAGCTGAATGTTACTGTGTTTGTAGATATCATGGAGAAACCTCCAGAAAAAATGAGACTTATCACCTAAGTGGCATGGGTTCGACTCCAGAAATTCCGAAATTTGCGTTTTTTCCCCCTAAGAAAAGCATTGTGCCATTTTTGTAAATTAATTTCGGGCACTTGCCGATGAGCTAGAAAAATGAAATATTGAGCGTTGCTAGGTGGCCGCAATATCTATTAAAAATTAATATTATTTTTGCCTACAGTGTTCTGGGTTCGACTCCAGATGCCCCGGAAAATCTCCTATAAGAAAGCATGGAGAAAAGTTATTCAAATGTGTAGACCAATCCAATAGGTTAAGAGAGCTGTAATTTTGCACGATTATAGAATTGTACACAACCAAGCAGAAAAAATAAAAAAGTTCAAAATTGTTAATTTTTAAAGGTTGTTATTACTCCATTTGTACTTTAAAGTTTAATAATTTTTATCTCGAAAACTATTCATCATAGGTACGAGCTTTTGCATCCATTTTGTATCAAATTCTATTTTCCGTATGGATAAAGTTTTTAATCAATACCTTACATATCATAAAAGGACAAGGGAATAGAATTTCCGATCGCTACAGGTATTTTTAACGATTATGACGTATTAATAATTTTTATCTCTAAAACTATTAATCGCAAGTATGTGGTATCGGAATATATTGTAGCAAATAATGTTCTATATCCGAATATAAATTTTAATGTATTACTTACAGAACATATGAGGCCGATTTAGCTAGTTTAATCACGCCAAGATCGCTAAATGCTGTGGAGGGAAATGGCGGACCAATTGGGTGTGTGCACGCTTCTCTCCCCCTCTACCCTCCCCTTCGTCCCTACCTTGTCACTTCCACCACTTCTCTACGACGGTTTATCGCGTTACAAATTTCGGCGCGAAATTTGAGTGTGATTCCGTTATTTTAGAACGGTATTATAAAGGTGATTATAAAAAGTGTGTGGTTGTGTTGTTATTTTTTGTTGTCTTATTAGTTTGTCTTGGTTCAGAGGGGAAAAGCTTTGTATTAAAAATATATCTAATAATGAAATGTCTGAAAAATTAATGTTTTCAAGGTGGGATGAAATGCTTGTAGAATGCAAGCACAAACTACTTGTATTATATCATGTAGCTCTGTAAGGAACGTCTGAATGATGTTAATCATCCATCATAAGTAAGAAGCGTCAATATAGTATATATATATATATATATATATATATATATATATATATATATATATATATATAATATCATGTATTAAGTATCATGTATAATGTATAATTTATAATGTATAATATATAAGCATATGAAAAGAATTTTCGGAAGATAAATGGAATAATTGGGAAATCCTGCGTCCATGAGAGATTATTTCTATTATGGTCTTGTAAGAGCTTTATATAACCAAGTCCATTTTTTCTCAAAACAATTATTTTAAAGTCGAAATTTGCGAATTTATGAAAAATTGAGTTACGAAAAAGCAACTTTGGACCGATATTTTAAAATTCCTGATAATTTTATCCCAATTTTTTTTATACATCTAAAGAAGTTGGGCAGGAATATTTTATGTATGACTCAGCTCAATTCTTCGATCCGTAGGTCCGCTTTTCTGTAGTTTTTTCCCGCCGCTTCTTGACGGGATTTTCGAAAGGAATCACGTATCCGTTAATTGAAATGTTTGCGGCAAGGAGAATCGCATATTACGCGTCACTGCGTTGAAGGTATTGCTGAAGTTCCTACGAAAGAATTGGGCGTTGCGAAATCCTACTCGACTAACAAGCATCACTTTAGGTCATTGAGCTAAAGTATACACAAATACCCTAAACACACCGTGTTCAATTTGTTCATGACCTTCAGCAGAGTTACAAAGTTTTTCTGATATAAAACTTTTCAAATATGCAATATTGTTACAGCAACATGTATTGGTTTTTCAAAAATATTAGAATTCCAATCAATTATCAAGTTATATGACGATTGTTTTAAAGTATCGGAATAAAGAGAATCTTTAATTTATCAAAAAAATGTATTTTGTAATATAGTGTTCGACACGAGAAGAAATTAATTTTTAGAGTTGCTGCTTCTAAAAAATTAACGGTTCCTTCGAAAATTGGCGATACTATAAGCGACCCTTTTATCAATCTCAGATTAATTAACTTTCAAGAAATGATTAACTTTACCGTCCGCACGCTAAGGAAAATATTCTTTAGAATTACTAGATTTTCTTCACTTTTTTATCTCATTAATAATATTTATAGCGAAATGGCGTCATTTCTTGTTGCTAAATGTCTTCCGAAAGATAATTTACAAGCGCATCTAACTTTATATTTTACTCAGAAGTGTAGTAATTTCTCTAGAATTCTATAATAAACACGATCAAAAAAGCACTTATTTTTTAATTTCTTTTCAGTCATAAGACGAGCTCGTTAATTGTTTAGCGAATTAATATTTCTCGAGATTTGCGGCTGGAAGATTATGGATGCTCATGAAAGTAGTCACCTCTACCACGCCAAACCATTTACACATCGTGCATGACAACTTCTTTTTCTTACTTGTTGGTAGTAATTGAGATACTTAATTTGCGTGAGCGTCGGTGGTATGCAAGAACCTCACGAAAATATTAACTTACCAATTCAGAATTCATAGCGTGTATATCATATGCCAACATATCCTCATTGGGTAATATTTATGGATATATTTTAGCCTTATAGTGAAAATTATTCCCCTCCAACGTGGGTTACATCTGTCGCCTTGGTGGAATATGTTAACATAATACTAATTAAAGGTACATATTCTCTGAATGGTGTTGAAATTAACTTATTGAAACAGGTGGATGTTTGTCCCGTCTTTCAAAACATTACAAAAGTATTTATGCCTCATTTCAACAGTCTATAATAAGGGTATTTTCCAATGTTCAGGAAATGTCATAATTATCAAAAGTTATATATAATACTTGATATTTACTCTGATTTCAATATGCAAGCGTCAACGAGCGCAGTTTTCGCACAACGTTTGCTGTCCTAACCTAACCTTTGTCACTCAGTTATCAGCGGGGAAATTTGCACATTAAGGCCGATTCACAATATACGGAACGACAACGAACCGTCACGGACCGTCTCCTTGACGTCATTTTTCATCGATGTTCGCATTGTACGTTGAGATTTCAACGCGGAGGATCACGTTTTCAGTTGTGGTTAGAACTTTGGGTCTGTGACTGGAATAAGTTAGTAAATATGTTTTCTGATGTGAAATTGGAAGTAATTGCTCTAGTTTTGGATGAAGAGGAGGAGCATCGACGGAAGCTTATCCGTAGTAAGAAAAGATAATTCTAGTTGAAGTAAAATGATCTAATGTCAATAAATACTTAACAAATTCTTAAATAAATATCTGATAAAGTATTGAATTTTACCTGACTTCTTTAATTCTTCTCCAGTTTCCCGCCCCAGTTTCTACTTATGTCCATTATCACTGTACATTTTATTTATCATATGGTACAATTCTTCATGTTCTATAACCAATTCTATCAGTTTTTCGTCTATTTTGATAAAAACGAAATGTTACTAACAGGACTGACGGAGGCCTGACGGGTTCGGTGATGACACTGTAAGAGAGGCACAGGAATCGACACGGTCGGACCGGCACCATCACGTCTAATATTCCTCCAGATAAATCGTGACGGAACAAAACGACGCGACGGAGACGTGACAGATGGTGCAAGCAACTCCATCTAAATGAATAGAAGAAATTTTGACATGTCGAAACGTTGACGTTACGTATAACGTGAATCGGCCATTAATCATTTCCGCCACGGCTGATCGGCTTCGCGGGTTCATTCGAAAATTGTTTTGCTATTCTACAAGGAGATTTAGTTCTGTTTATGAGATGCACTCTATTGCTATGGCACTTTTAAATTAAAATGAAAAAGTTCTTTTTCATACTTTTAGGATCGAATCAATATCGACATCAAATTTAGAATCGAGATTTCTTCAGACTACCAAGGGGGTAACAGGATTACCTCAGGCGTTAATTTTTTTTATATTTTCCTTAAAGAAATTTCCGATATTTATCTTCCTTTGAAATTGTTCTGTAATGTATGAAGAGCATAATTACATAAAAAACAGAAGGTATCTAACAATTCCTGAGAAATATCGAAAATTTTCATGCGGTCACCGAGTTACACCTCTTGGTTTATTCGGAACAATATTTCTCATCCTAGAAAATATAAAATTTCGGCTTAAAGAGGATGCAATAGCAGTAATATACCTGTTTGCCTTTTTAGGCGTTCTTTACCAGCGAAGCTGTAATAGCGGAATGTCGTATGGGCACATCTGGTCTGTCCGTCCGTCCGTCGTAACCTTTATCTCATAAACCGCTGGATGTATTTTAATTAAATTTAGTATGAGTGATCTTTATTAAAATTTAACGCCAAATTGTAATTTTGAACCTAATCTGTCAGTTATAACTTAAACTTTACATAATTAGTTTAATAAACTTATACCCGTATCTCGTTAAATGGCATCTGTCAAACAACAATAAAATACCCAACTTGTCTCTCCCTAGCTCTTATATGATCTGTAAGGTATAAATTAAAAATTTATTCGGACAGAGAACAACATTTACTACAAGAAAGTCAGCGAGACCACATTACGAGTTATATTTTCGGAGATAGAAATTGTAAAAAATCCCGCGTAAGGCATCGTATATTTTGTTTACTTCGATCTCTAAGACGGTTCTCTCGGCAAACAACAATTAAAATCCATATTTTCTATAACATTAAAATCTCTGTGTATTCCATTTATGGAGTATACTTTTACATCTTGTTATAAGCCTATTGTTATCTTCTAATTGCCGTATTTGTTACTACAGATTAATGCACATTTCAGACTGTAGGTGCAGTAAAGTCGTCGAAATCGATCCATTCACGGGACAAATGTTAAAGTCATGTGGTTACATGTCTTATGTTATTTTTGAAAAGCTTTTGGAAATGCTGTTTGATAACTTATTTCATTCGTTTTGCGTTCCCGCATATTTCTTTTTCATTTATCATTTAAAACTTTGCATTTGTCTGTTAGACCCTCATGTTTTTATTGCGTCTAAACCTTACTTCTTAATTACTTGAGCACTTTTATTTTTGTTCGTTAATCTCAATTCAACTGGATTTTTAAAAACGTTCTTCGGTCTTAACGGAAATATTTGTACGTATTTTTTGGATCACACAGCCCACGTACTGTTCAATTGTAACCGATTCTGTTGCTAGCTCGCGTACTAATCACCAAACTGAAGCCGATTACGAGAATGTTTTGCAAATGTGGCCAAATGATGATGATGGTGAGATAAGTAAAGTCGATAACCCAAATATTGACCCGGGTTTTGTAAACAAAAGATAACATGATATCTGATAACAGCGAACATTCCGAGGGCACTTATGAGGGCTAAGACAAATAAAGGTCAATAAATATTACCGGGAAATGCCGGAGAATGGCTCTTTCATGTTTTTGTTTTAAATATAAAAAACAACTTCCTGGACCGCTGTCTTATGTATATTTCTAATAAACTATGTATACTTTTTAAGATTTTCTCATTTTATGTAGATAATTTTTGTTTATAATATTTTGTTTATATCTTAATATAATAAAAGGCCATGTTTGTCCGCCATGGTTGAAGGTTACATTAAATCGTGAGAGACGACGTTCTCGGGCGTTTTTAAATTTGTAAACACAGGCGGTTTCACTTCGTGCGGTAGTTTTTTTTTAGCCGAGCAGTTTGTCGAAAAGGAAAGGATGTTTTCCGCTTCGGATTTGTTCATTTTGTATTTGTATCGGGTGTAACTATTTTTTGTGAAGTGAGAAAATGCCATGGAAAACTGATTGAAGAAGTTAGAAAATATCCTTTATCGATGAACTGCTTGCCTAAAAAATGACCACACGAAGTGCAAATATTGTTTACATAATGATAACGCCCCAATACGTCCGTCTTTTCCGGTCTGAGTTTGCCGTGAACAGGAACTTGGATAATCACTTCGATTCCAGGTGCGTTTAATTTCTCTATTACAATGACATGGTAATGGGTGCAGCGTATTTTTTATTTAAATTTAAAAATTGCTCACAAACAGTACAAATTCGAATCCTGAACCATAGAACGCCGAAAAAGGTTGAAAAATAATTTTTCTGCAGTCAATTTCCAAACACGCATTGAATAAGTCCACAGATTTGTTTACAACAAGAAATCTTTGTTTTCTGATGTGAAAATCTTTCGCCGTCAATGGATTCCGCATTGTTGCTGATTTAGCGGAATTACGTACAGTCAGACCCCGATTTAGCGCCACCGTTTGCCCATCGCTGACGTTGGCGCTATAGCGGGTGTGGAGGTAAATCGAGGTGTATGCTAGATGAGATGGAAGTTTAGTTCACTATGATTCATGGAGGGTATGCGGGGATGGCACTATATAGGGGAGCGCTAAATCGGGGTTTGACTGTACATTAAATGGAAAACGAAAAAAAAAAACGATATTTTGCCAGAATGATTCCCTCTATATATATATACACACAAATATTTCACGTTTTATGAGAATTTATGGTTGTATTATTATATTTAACATATACATTTTGAAATTATCAGTACACTTTTATATGAATCCGCAAGTAGTTTTATTTAGAAAATAATTTTAGAACATTTAGTTTTAGCTTTCCTATTCATACTTTAATATTATCTCATCAGAAAAAATAGCAATAAATATATATCTTTTTAAATTAAAATGTTTACTTTCAATGAGTGAGTCCATTAAAAGTATGGGTTCTACTAGCATTAGCAAATGTGAGGGAGAAAGGGAGGAGAATGGGAAGAAGGAAGAGAGAGGGAAAATAGGAAGGAGAGAGAGAGAATAAGTGGAGAGGGAGGGAAGGGAATGGGAGGGGGAGAGAGAGAGAAAGGGAGGAAGAATGGGAAGTACCTTAATTTTAATACCTAATCTGCACATATCCGTCGTATTTGACGGGCAATTACGCTAGTTATTTATGTTTAGACGCAAGTAATATTAAATTTGCTAGATCATGATATTTTCTTTCATGAAAAAGTTTACCCCTGTCTGTCTTTAATTTTATCTCATTTGTCAAACGGGAATCTGTCTCGTATTATTGACTGATATATGGTAGCCGCCCGTATGAGATTGAACCACTGAGAATCTCATAAGACCAACGGCAGCGTTTGATTCGATTAGATTAAAATAAAATAGTCAATGGAATCGGAGTTGCTTTAATCGATATTTGCTTTTTGTTAAATGATCGTCCCATATTCTATAAAACTAACAGAAATTGTAAATTATCCATATTAATGTTTGGTAGCTTATAAAAACATATTTCAAAAAAATGCTTGTTAAATCGTAAAAGTGTAAAGCAGGGCAAACTGCAAAACCATTGGCACATCACATCGTCCTACTTCGCGCTTCCCAAAATCAAGACGTTCTGCAGTTCGAGCATGTCTCCCTCTCCGTCGTCTGAATTCTTTTTCCTTATCTCTCGACAGATTGTGGTAACCGTATTCCGCCAAATGTGGGAGAGATTTTCTTTCGAAACTGTAACAAAATGCTCTCAGATATTAGGTATTTTAATTTTAGATAACAAAAAACTAAAAATAATGTGCTTCATATGACACAAATATATTAGATGGTGGAAATTTTTGCTCTGGTTGACACTTCTTATTAAAAAATAAAACATTCCCAACTGAACTGCGTTTCGATAAAATCAAAATGAATACAAGTGTATAAAATGCAGAGGGAAAAAGTTTTGCCTTAAAAAATTGTTATGAAAAATACGAAAGAACTATTGCAAAATATCCTTGAATAAGAAAAATATTGATGTCAAACATTGCTATTATTTCCAAATAAAAAGTTATTCTTCGAAGAGAAACATAGCATGTTATTAAAAATGTGATTATATCTTTATAGGGAAATATCTTGATAATCACACCTCCATACACAGGTCAATTTTGCAGGCGTTCCGTTCCAGGCAAGCCCCGCGAATCGCCAAACTGTGAACGGCAAATAAATCGGGCAAAGTATACCAGCTATATACATATCCCGGTATATATATATATATATATGTGTGTAATATGAATTCATTGTTTATAAAAACACTTTAAGATATTAAACGGTTTAGTGATGTTATATATTTGTTTTTTCCTCCATTTTCTTCTTCCCTAACCCACCATCATTTAATGAATCTAAGTGAGTGCCCCGTTATTGAAACTCGTCTTTCTGCTTCCTCTCTCGTTTCACAGCGACCGAGGGCATTGAGGGAGTGGAGGAGGGGGGAGGGGGAGAGGGGGAGGGGGGAGGGGGCGAGGGGAAGGGAGGAGGGGGCGAGGGGAAGGGGGGCGAAGGAAAGGGGGGAGAGGAGAAGGAGGAGGGGGATTCCGGGAACGCCGGGGGCGGATTGGGCGAGAGAGTCGCATCGTGGGCCAAGGGCAAGGCCCGCAAGTTCTTCTCCTTGAAGACCCTGAGGCGCCGGGTGCCCATCACGGAATGGCTGCCGCGTTACAACTCGAGGGACGCCGTTGGAGACATGGTCGCCGGAGTGACCGTGGGCCTCACCGTCATTCCCCAGTCCCTCGCATACTCCTCTGTAGCCGGCCTCCCTGCTCAGGTGAGAATCCTTCCCACGCACGCCCCTCGCTCAAACGACCGAATCTTCAAATCGAATCTCCCTCTGTTCCAGTACTTTTATCACTTTTTTCCAGCGACCCATTTGAGAGAAACGGTGAGATTCTCTCCGTTCCTCAAAAATTAGAATTTCCATAAATTTCCTATTAAAGCCGATGGATGCTAACAGTAAACCATTTCAGTAATCCGTTTTGGTACCTTTCAGATACATTAATCAACGAATGCTCACGTTTTTTGTCATGGCTATCGCGATCCAGACTATTTTCCACCCTTAGGATGAAAATTGCCTATATTACCTACCTATATTACCTACCTATATTACCTAATTACCTATATTTCATTCACTTCCCTTTTCAAGCCTTTTGCTAATGCTTTATTAAACGATGCACTAACGCGAAGTGTATAATTAGATTATTTAGCCTTATTTCACTACTTATGTCCATATACTTTTGCCTATCTTAATAATAATATTTCGTGGAAACAACTATTAACTCTCTATTCACATGAAAAATAATTTTATAAATGTATAAAAAATTAGAGTCAACTAAAGAAGGTTAAAATAACGAAGTGGTAGTGGAAGCGCTAACGTGTTAACTAGTATTATAATAAAATGATCTTTAATGAAGCGAAATTTTGCAAGTATCTATGATTTGCGCAGCACACTCATGAAACCCAAGGTGAAGACGCGTGCATTGGCGTAGCGATTCAATCGCAATTAAACCTGGTCTCATCGCACCTCAGAACCATGACCGCCGTTTAGATATTCAAACGCCTGACTTGACACGGTTTCTCACCGTTGGCACTGGCACTCGTGGGATCTTCTAGCGAGATCTCAATGCAAGCGGATCGCTCGTTCTTTTCGTGAAGGTTTTTTTTCTTCTTCTCTCCGCCAATCAGACTCGGGCGAGCGATATGGGCGCTCGATTCTCTTCTCCCGAGCATCGTCCGCACGCGTTCGGATTAAAAGAAACGTAAACGCCAATGCCGTTCCCGTTACTAAGTTACGCAACTCATCATTAAGGTCGCAGAGGTTATATATTTAGCACTTTGATGTATTTATCTTAATCTACTCACTTGCATGCAATTATAGAGAAGTAACATAGATTAATTAAACCATCCCACTTGATGTTTAAAGGTTTTAATATGACAAATATATCCAAATACACATTTTAGACGCGCTCCACAGCTATTTCATGAGTAGGATTGGTAGTTTTCAACGTTTATTTTTCTTAAAATTTGACAATTAAAATCGACGATTATTTTAATACATTTTAATAGGCTTGATAGTTATCGAAGTTTATATATCTTAATAAGCGAAGGCTATTATCGTTTATTTTTTCTAAAAATCGGGGACAAATATCAACGTTTATTTTTATACATTTTATCGATTTTTATCAATAAAAATGACGGAAATTGAATTCTTCCAATTAAATTTCACTAAAACTTTATATATTAAAATAAGACTTCTCGCATGCCAGGTTTTTTGTTGCTCTCTAAACTTTGGTGAATGTGTTGTTGTATTCGCCCACCAACCCGGAGCAGCTATTTTTTGGAATAAATCACAAGTAAATTTTATTCGTTAAATTGCGTCTCTTATTCAAGAATTTGTGACCATTTAATAAAAATATTAATGCGACGTTAATGTAATGCACAACCAAATACTAATATGAATATTTTGAAGAAAAAAAATCTTATTTTGTTGAGTGACAAACGATGATGAGTGTACTGTAAAGTCCCGAGTGCTACAGCATTGCAAGAAAAGATAAGTATGAGACTCTCTCACTCGAAAAATCAATTGTGAGTACGTCTACCAAAAATAGAAATTTTATGACAGTTTTTGAAAATATTATAGGACAGGAAATATACTCGTAGTAGTAGATTTTTAATCTAACTAATCACGAAATGAGTTACGGGCGAGTGGACTTTGTCAAGCGGGCACTTTTGAGATCTGCTATAAGGATATTTGGCGATCAGTTTGGAAAAAATCTTTGTTTTCCCATCTTGGAGTTTGTCGGCAGAAGTCATAAGACTTTTAAGTAAATTGAGTATGGAGGCTGATTATTTCGTGTAATCGATCAAATGTGCGTAAGGATTATCAGATGTGGTCGAGATTAAAGACAGAGTGCAATAAACCGGTCACATTTTTTTGTCCCGTACCCGTTTCAGCTCAGTATGGATCCTTACGACATAAGGGATCTTAGAAAGGGTTTGGAATGCCGAATGAAGTGTGGCGGCCTAGAATGACAAATGCCGATAAACACATTTATCGATTTAAATCGAATTCTACCAAGCCTATCCATGAGTTAGGATGGATAAAATTTTGTAATTTTTGTCGTAAGTACATTTATTAACCAAAAACATATACTTGGAAGGAAATAAAACAAAAATATATACGTGGCAGAGGACTGGTTTATGTCAGTCGAGGCATATTTGAAACTTACGTCACAGGTTCCGAAAATGAATTATCAAGCAAACGTTATGGATCGAATCCAATTAGCTAATGAAGATAACTCTTGTCACAACAACGTTTTTGGATATTGGAGTTGTGTTGATCGTCAAAGTGATGGTGAAAATATGAAATTTCTTGCCGTTTCCATTGATAAGTTTGCTTAGAAGACAGATTCTAGCCGCATAATACGTATTTCACTAATTCCAGTTCACATCATTGTTTTGCGTTCGCATTATGCATATTTTCTTGTAAAAAACGTACTTATTGACCTATATAAAGGATTAAAAACACGTTGTAGATTTAAACATAGTGAAACTATGGAAAATTAGAGCAGTATTTTATCTGATTAATGCGTGCCTCAATTTCAGTGACGTGCAAACAGTCAAACGAAATTCGTTTCTTATTTTGTCTTTTACCTTCCATTTGCGTCGAGTTTATCTAATGTAAGTAATACTTGTTTGTGGGAGCGAAGCAGTCCAGTTTCAAACGCCGAGTCAACAGGGTAAGTTATATCTAAGGCAATGGCGTCATCGTCTAAAAAACTTGTCCTAGTGGTTTTAAATCCCGTTTACGATATAGAACGGATTACGAAAACCTTTCGTTCGAATTTGGTTTTAATTTAGGGGGCAGTCCTTAAGTTAATATTAGGCAAAAACAATGTTATGCCATTATAACTCTGCAGTGTGCCATGAAATTATACCTCCCAAATATTAATTTCCCGTTTTTCTCTCATCGATCATCCCAATTATACGCGAGTGAAGTCCGAATCTAGGAACAAACGCGGAATGCGCATTATTTTCGATGGCACAGGAGTCAAGGACCCCGGCGGTAGGCTTGGCTATGCAAAACTTGGTTCTCCGCTGAATTTGAATGCGCTCGGCATTATTGCTCTTCTGGACGTGATCGAGAGGGAGGTAAACGAGCGAGCGAAATCAATGGAGCTCTTTTGTGTCTTCCTTGTCGGCGGCTGTGGCAAAAGTTAATGGACGAATGGGAGAATAGAGATGGGAACGGGGCCACGGGCGATGGAGAGGGGAGGTGGAGGGAGGGGAGGGGGTGGTGGAGGGAGGGAGGGGAGGGGATAGGGAGGGGGAGGGAGGGAGGGGAGGGGATAGGGAGGGGGAGGGAGGTGTGGATGAGGGGAAGTACGATAGGAGGATGTGCGTGAGTGGGCGGCGAGTAGATAGTGCTCTTACCCCCTCCGTCGCCTGCCTTTCCTCCTCGCCCCATCCCAGCTGACTCTCCTCCTATTCCCCTTTCCAATTAATATTCGTGGACGACGGCACTCTTTCGCGGCTATCGCTCGATCACCAAGGAGACCAGAGCCCATGCACCGCCGTGACTCAGTAGCTCGTTGCGATGGAAGGGGGGAGAGGAGGAGAAAGAGGCGGAGTGACTACGGTGCGTGGAGAAGTGAGGACGGGTGCACGTGGAAGGTCGCGGCGGAGGCGATGAAGGGGGGCGGATTCCCTCGTCGCCAGAAGGATGTCCACTCGCGGTCCCGCTCCACGGCCACGAAATCTTCTTCCCTCCCCATCCTATCATTCCCCATTCCTACCCTCCCCCCTTCCTACCCACCCCCTTCCTACCCTCTCCTCCCTTTCCTCCCCATATCCCATTCCACTCCCGCGCTGTCCTTACGCCGCCTTACCTGGATCGCCGCCTCGATGGGCAGCGAGGCATTTTTCCTGAAAACGCCTGTGATGGGAGCGGAACCAAACAGTACTTCTCCCTCTTGCCTTCATCCCTCTCCCTCCTCCCCCTCCCCCTCATATAAGCGCATATTTACGTCGTGCTGAGTTTCCCCCTGACCCACACTGTTCAAGGGGTCATTATCCTCGCGATGTCGCGATTAAAGAATCTTGGGTTTTCTAGCTGAGGTACCGGTTTTGCATCCCGGCGGCGATGGATTCTCAGAGCGAGAATATCCAGTCCCTTGCGTATTTTAAGGAGGACTTGAAACAGACTTGAGAATCGTGGAAAATGGGTCGTTCGGTGCGTCTCCCCGATAGAGGCGAAGGAAAGGGGGCTTATTCTTTCGCTCAAACAATACCGGGATTGTGAAACCGGATTTTTGGGAATAAATGACCGAAATATTTTCCAGTGCCATCCGCGACAGTGGTGAATAATCAGAATATGCTCCCGGGATAACTTTAATTTTCTCCTCAAAAGTTCTTTTAAAAAATTTGTTTACTTTAAAATGAAAACTTTTCAACTTGAATTATTTTGGACTCTTAAAAAACGGGCTAGTTAAAATGTTATCGAGTAGTCATTTTGATCATCCATCCCTAACATCGATATCGTGAAAATAAAATAATTCAATTCAGAGGTTTAATGTGCCATTAAAAATAAGAGAAAAACTAATCAAAATAAACAAATATGCAAGGACCTTCCTGTTACTAAAATATATCGAAAATCGCTTTTTGTACCCGTACCAGTTTTTTCTGCCTTTATTGAAACATATTGCTACAAGATTGGAACGAAAGAATAAAAATACAATTACAAATTGGATTAGTCTATCTGAAGTAAATATGCGCTAATGAGTAACCTAATTATTTTACATACCTTTATCGTCCAGAGCTAAAAATGGAATGTGATATATGTTTTGTTGTTGTTAATCTTGGCGCTATTTAACACGGTTCCACTTAGTTTCTCTTCTTAAGTCTGGGCAAAACACTCTTATATTCTTTTGGCCTTCAAAATTATTCCGAGGTTATTCTCGCTGTCGAGCCATCACTATTCAAATGCAGAAGTCCTTTCAGTCGCTGGAACGATTACTTAGGAAAACTCTACTTAAATTGCTGGCACGTGTACGAAGACCTGTTCTCCTGCTTAGCCTTTCGATGGAGTTCGAACATTATTGTTTCACGAGGGCGAGGATTAGCATCTGAGAGTACGCAAACAAATGGCTCGGTTTGCCGCGCATCTCGACTTCCTTTTTCGTTTGTTTACCTTCACGGTTCATTGTATTCCTATTGTTTTGCGCTCTCATAGAGAGGAAAGGAGAGGGAGGGAAGAAGCTAGTGAGAGCGTATGGCAGGGATGACAAAAAGGTTTTCATTACCGTGTCAGGAAATGTAAAAATTTCGGTTGTTTAGTTTCAGGCGTGCCATAACTTTTATTAATAAATATACCTCCGTACTTATGATCATATTAATGCGGATTGATTCGATATACATACATTTAAGTATACAAAGGGTATTGCGCATTGATAATTTTCTACCTGACCTACGGCCAAAAGGGAAACAATCACAGAAACATAAAATTGGAAAAATACGTAAATTAAAATATAGCCTTTATTTATTCGCTTGAATTTTTTTGGATAACTTTTGAAGAAAATTCTTTAGTTAGGCGATTAATTTGTTTATCGAATCTTCCAATTATAATTGGTTCTCAAATTGTGAAATTTTTGCCAACAAACGCATTTTTCTCTAATTTCAAGTTAACGGTATTATCGTCTTAATATCCAGTATTCCCGTAAAAGAGAGCGAATTTCGGAAATATTACTCGAATCGTTCAAATAAACAGACTCTCTTCAAGACTTAAGTGCCGCCATACTCACTAATTAAGTTAATATTAATGATAGTCTGAGCACGAGTGTTCAATAAATTATGGCAGCCGCTTAGTTACATCTCATCTTTTATTCATCGCTTCCTGTTGAGACATTTGCGAGATCTTTCTGCTCGCTTCCTTTTCCATCTCGTTATCCTAGCTTAAATGGGAGAGTGGCCCAGTGCTTTATTATCCCATTTAATACTCTTTAAGCGAGGGCAAAAATGATGACGGCCACGCGAATAATATTCACGCTGTCTAACGGGTAACGTTCCAAATTTACAACCCTTCGATATGAATTCGTAGGCAAGAGTTACAAAATGCAATCTGGAAGCGTAATGAAGTGTGATGGCATTTTACCTGTTTTTCCTAAACTTAGTTAATATTTTGTAACACAATAATACCGCGAATTTAGAATGCCAATGCGTTCATTAAAAGCATTTCGTAAATGGAATGTTCTTTAATCGGGAGCGATTTTCGTATAGATTTTTATTCATTATTTAATTTAATAATAATAAAAAATGAATTTTATTTTTGTTTTTTACTTTCTCCATATACGAAGTATAAATAAAGTAATTGTTTTCATGAAAAAATCGAATTCGAGATTTCAACGGAATTACATGTTTTAAGGTACCCTGAATACGTTTTGAATATTTTCTCGGTGATGTCTGTGTTCTGTCTGTCGAATGTGATAAGATATTGTGGGCGCTCTAACTCAAATTTTATATTTAGCCAGAGTACTATATAATGAAGAGCTGATTAGGTCTTGGCAACAATCACTCAACCGGAAGTGAATGTTTACTCTAGTCATGTTTTGGTTTTTGGCAAATTACTCTTTTAAATCTTCATAAATGTAACTTTTATGTATTATAAACTTCATAGATAATATTATTCTCTATAAATTTTGTTTGAAGCATTTTTTTGTGGATCGCATTGTTAAGGAGATATTTTATTTTACTTTCTCCATATACAAGTGCAGAGAAAGTATTCATAAAAAAATCGGATTCGAGATGTCGACGGAAATACACGTTTTAAGGTCCCCTGAACACGTTTTGACTATTTTCTCGATTATGTATGTGTGTCTGTGATAGGATTTTGTGGGCGCTGTAACTCAAACACTCATATCAGTACAAAATTTTATATTTAGAAAGAGTGCTATATAATGAACAGCTGATTAAGTTATGGCAGCAATCGCTCAACCGGAAGCGGATGTTTACTTTAGTAATGTTTTGGTTTTTGTCAAATAACTCTTTTAAATCTTCATAAATGTAAATGTTGTATATTATATAAGCCTCAGAGATAATATTATTCTCTATAACTTTTGTTTAAAACAATTTTCTTTAGAATGCATTGTTATGGATATATTTAATTTAATTTTAATATTTGATTAATTAAAAAAAGTATTTGAATAAATGTTGTAAATTTAATTTTCTATAACATTTTTTTGAAACATTTTTCGATATAATGCATTGTATAAGAGATATTTTAAAGGTTATTTTTAGCTACCACCCCCACACCACCTACCGGCGACTAATGTAAACAATTGAAACATTAGTTACGTCTTCATAACGCCAGTTTTTATTTTATTAATTGTTGGAGCTTCCTGGCTATATCCAATATCAGATGGCTACGGTTTGAGTTTACTTCAGGACTTTTTCAAGTCTGAATTTTCTCGCAGTTTCTTAAAATATTTATTATCATTTAACCTATTTTGAATTTTTGGAATTATTACAGACATGGAGAAAATTATGTGGTGGCCACATCAGATTTTTCCTTAAATTTTAAAGATTTTTCCCTTTATGTACTAGTTTTCATTTGTATTATTATTCTGCATGCTAAAATCAAATTTTTGGTCAAAAAGCATGATAAATAAACAAGGGCTCTTATATTGTTTAACGCTATACTATATCCACCTGTGATGGCAGAAGAAAGTTAAGCCTGGGTAGAATTTTATATGTCGTGGCTACGCGCGCACTGCCAACTTCTTTTGAGCAATTATTTAGTTGCATGGATGAAACATATTGCTTTTTATGAGATTACGCACACAGGCAACTTTTTCGTTTGGTCAACTAAAAAGTTACAACATGATCCATTTTCGAGGCAACGAAGTTGTTATTAATTATTAATCGAACGTTCATGTTTGAGGCCAACCGCGTGCACTGGTGATTAATTAGTTGCTTACTGCCTATAGTGATGTAAACATCTCTCGGTTATTTTATCGCCGCCATGTCTGTTGCGGAGGTTGGTGACATAGAAAAGTTAATCTGTGAGGTGGAGAAAAGACCAGCGTTATATAAAAACAAATTAAAAGAATTCAGTGTTAGAGTAGGGAGTTGGGAGTCAACCCCTCCCATACACCATCCAATGTGTCCTCTCAAACAAAAATTTGTAACAAACCATTTCAGTTAATTGACAAACTAGAATACCTATACTTAGTACGTGTGTTTAATATATACATCAAATACGTTCAGTGAGAAGTTGAGTATTTTTGTACGTAATTCTTGGCCCAACAAGCACTAACAAATTATCAAAGCTTTCTGTTTTAGTAGCGTGAACTCCTTTAGCCAAAAAAACGAAAGGATTTACAATCCTTTGTTTTTTTTTGGCTAAAGGAGTTCACGCTACTAAAACATCGACTGAGCCAAAAGTTTCTGAGCTACCACATAAAAAGCTTTCTATACTCAATCTGAAATAGTTAAAAAAAAATTAATATATATTTTCTTAAATTCTCGTATAATTTATAGAACTTCCCATTTATGTCTTTCACTAATTATGGTATGTACCCAATATCGCTTTTTACATCGAACTCTCCGTATCCTAAGAAGTATAGCCCATACACAGGCTACCTCTCTGAAACCCATTGTGTACTGAAGGAAAAAATCACAAATATAAGCTACTTTTCAGTTGCAGTGCGCGCAAGACCACTGTGTAACCATCAGCAACTGTTATATCGCCACAACAGTTTAGTTGCCATGCGCGCGTAGCCTGCGCTCGGAACTTTCTGAATGAATCACCCAGAATTCTTATCACGTTTCAATTTATATCAGTCAAACTTGAAAAAATTAGTACTTAGTTTTTCAATTTTTATACCCAAATGCTTTTTCTTAAATCGCGTAGAATATTTAATATTGCGATGAATTATACCTCTAAATATCGCTCAGAAAATTTCGGCGCCTGAATTTTTCATTGCTTTCTGATAATTCGGATATTCTCTGTTGGGGTTGTAAATCAAACTTGTGGTATAAACGACTTTTTGAGAGATCGAAAGTTTGTAAATCAGCTTCTTTTAAAAGGAAAAAATGATTGTAACGCTTTGTAAAGAATCCACTTTAATAACTCACAGAACGGACGACCGGTTTCGACCAACACGACTACTATGTTTTAGTCGAAACCGGTCGTCTGTTCTGTGAGTTATTAAAGTGGATTCTTTACAAAGTGTTACATTCATTTCTTCCTGAATATTGAGTTCCATCACGTCAAGGCTGCATCCGTTTTTTTTTAATTTGTGAGATTTCTGCAATTAAAAATGAGAAAGATAAACACTATATCTTATGTTATTCTAAGCAAGTTACGACTTGCTTTTAAAATTCGTTAAGGATGACTGGCAAATTCAAACCTTGAAAAGTGTTTGACGAATAAAGATGATTTCCTAATCCGACGTATTTTTAACGGTTACCAAAATACTCCAATACGATCAGGAAGGACGTGTATTTCTAGCAATGTTTACATCGCATATTACTCTTGCATTTATATGCACAGATTTAACAATATTCTTTAGCAATAATAGCCTTTTTTGTTTTTAGCTGCTAGAGGAGCAACTACGGTAATATTGGCAAAAGTCACAAAGTGTGTCGGTGCGGATTCCCAACTCATATTTTTACGATCTTATCACTAACTTATCCCACAGCACACTACTGACAATAGCGACGCAGTTGTCAAATTTTGACAGACTAAATTTTATAAACTGAATGTTTGTTTATTTCGTCACGAATTACGATTTAGTTCATCTATTGTTGAACGATCGGATTCATATTCAGAGAAATAATTTTATGCAGATCCATAAAAAAACTACTAAGGACGCGAAGTTAAATATATGTTGCCTAATAAAAAATCAATCCTATGATTAAAAAATATTAATGATGTCTGGTAATACTATAAGAAAAAAATATCGAACGCGCCTAATGGTTGAAAAAAATTGAAAAATGAAGTTTTTTAATTTGACGGCTGATACCTACTAATAGTCGATTTATTCTTTGGAAATATCAATTGTCATTATTTATTCATATTACGGATCGATTAGGCCAGAGGTCACCAAACTTTATATCGAAAGCGCCTCATGAGGCTTCATGATCCACTGTGCAGGCCACATACGGCATTTCAACTGACTGACCGGGCCGTATGAAAATTTAAAGGGGCAAGTTTTGAGAATTTTTTTTTTCGATTCTGTAATATGTAATTCGCTTATATTAAAAGTAGATTTCACCCAAGTATTCGGAAAATGTCGTTTAGATGTCATAAATGATATGATCTTACTGATAAGGTGGGCCGGATTAAATCATTGCGCGGGCCGTAGTTTGGAGACTCCTGGATTACACTATACTTTCTTCCTCACCACTGTTTCATTTCCTATAGTTGTTTATCATGAAGTTTTTGTTTATGTGTATTCGCGCGCACTCGCGCGTCAAAGGAAAGAGGGAGGCTGGTAGTGAGAGGGAGGGAATGGGAAAGAGGGAGCGAGGAAGGAGAAGGGAGGTAGGTAGGGGGAAGGACGGCGTAGAATATGGCGTAGAGCGTCGTCGGTGAAGGACAGGCAGAGAGAGTGGAGAAACATAGCAGGAAGGTCGAGATAGTTGAAATGCAGTTAACACCTCCTCATTAACGTATCCATTCTTGCTGATAATATTACGCTAGCGTTTCAATCCATAAGCTGCAGTTACGATTCTATGTGCGGGCACAGCCTTTATCTTTCTTTGACTCTCATTCTCTCCATCAATCTTTCTCTTATATGAATGTTAAAGATGGACCATATTCTCGCGAATCTTTGTTAGGAGAAAACGATTAGCCTTCTCTTGTTACTTTCTCCACACGAAGTATAGGGAAAAGTATTGTTTTGATGAAAAAAATCGACTTAGATATTTCAACGTTGATACACGTTCTGAGGTCTCCTGAACATGTTTTGATCATTTCTCGATGTCTGTGCGCGAGTGTGCATGTAATAAGAATTTTTGGGTGCTCTAACTCAAACACTATTAATCAAATCGTCACGAAATTTTATATTTGACATTTTTATTAAAGGAAAAATAGTTGATTAGTTTTTATTAAAATCATTTAACCGAAAGTGGGTGTTAACTCTTGTCACATACTTTTTATTCAAATATTTACTTTAATACTTTATCAATGTAAACCATTTACTGGAGTAAATATTATAGGTAATTTAATTTCGTACAACCTTTGTTCGAAACATTTTCCCATATAATGCATTATTTAAGAGATATTTTAAGAATTATGTTTTTTAGCTGCTGCCACCACACCACCTGGAGGCCAATTTTGCAATCAGCTGACGCTTAGTTACATCTTATGTTAGTAACTCTCCTTTTTATGCTAAATTGTTGGAGCTTTGTGGCTATATCCAATATCAGAATTTTCTCGCAGTTCCTTAAAATATTTTTTATCATTTAACCTATTTGGATTTTTTTGAAATATTACAGGTAAGGAGAAAGTCTTGTGGTGGCCACATCAGATTTTTGTCTTAATATATTTTTTCAAGGATCTCCATCAGAGAATCCAGAAATTCTCGAGAGGACGCAAAACATCGCCACGCAACATTTACTTCAAAATGGGCGCCTTAGAAAATAAGGTGCCCCCTGTAAGAATTCCCGATTTAAAAGAATAATAGTAAAAGAGAAATTCTTATTTTTACTAATATACAGGGTGATTCAAAAATCTGTGCCGTAACTCACAGTGTGGATTAGATGATAAAAAACATACAAAAATGTTCATACAGCCATGGGTCCGATTTTGTTTCTTCAAGAGTTGAAGTTACCAAAGCCATGTGAAAATAAAACGCAACAGCAGTATCGTTACAAAGCATTTATTTGTACCTAAACATTTACAGCAGGTGTTTAATGTCCCTTAAAAAATAATCATTGGCGGGGTGCTAGTCCCAACAGCATTGCAGCATGCAACAACCGTTACATTTTCTCCACTTTCAACGCTGGTTAGAGAGACAACCTCTTTTTTCCTATTTCTGCCAGTATCTTCAGAGGCCCATTGTTGAGAGGAAGCCCACTTTCATTTATGTTATATGTATGCGCTGGTTTGTCATGGAGAGAAAATTCTCTCGAGAGTTCATTGAGCAAATTAAAATAAGTAGTCGTCGCTTCTTTATTCAGACCAGCTGCTCTCGTTCTTGATAGATCTTACGAGATTTAGGTGGTTCCTTTTTACAAACTTTATGTATCAATCCTTTCCTGCCATTTTTAGTTCTTCAGTTCATGGATGAGAAATGTTATTTGCCATAGCGCAGGGGCGGCCAACCTGCGGCACGCGTGCCACTAGTGGCACGCCTCCCGATTTGGAAAAAATAACACTAAAATATTATGAAAGTGATTTTCAAAATAGTAATACTAAATAATGAAATAACAAGATTGGAAAGGTGTACTCCATGTCGGAGTACACAGAGTTTCCAAATGCGTTCTTTGAGATTTCACAATGTTCTCAATATTTTTCGCTCAGATGGGTATTTAACGACAAACTAGCGAGATACGTTGTAAAATACATGTAAGTCCTTACGTAAAGTTCTTATTATTATCCGATTTTAACCAAAATTGGAATCGGTTGACCCGTTTTATCAAAATTCCACAATACCAAATTTAATCAAAATACGTCAGGCGGTTCCCGAGTTGAAACAAAGGAACATTGTAAACTACATGTAGGTCTTCATGTAAAGTGGTCGTAATTTTTGACCGATTTTAACCAAAATTGGAATCGGGCGATCAATTTTAGCAAAACTCCCCAATACCAAATTTCATCAAAATACGTCTAGCGGTTCTTGACGGACGGGCGAAAACGACCTCCCCTATATGTGTTCACTTCGTGCACTTCTTGCAAAGGACGCATAATAATATGTATGTATGTAATTCTTTACGTAGCTGGCAAAAATGTTAGATAGCACCAGGAGCGGATCAAAAAACTTCCCAAGGGGGCGGCGATTTTCCCCAAGGGGGGCGATCCTCATAATTTTTAATAATTACAAGTAAAGTAACCCATATAAAATCTAATTATGATATAATTTCGAAAGTGACCATGAGTTCAACGCCAAATACTGAAATATAAAGTTATGCTGCCAAGAAAAATCAAGATGTGGAGTACGTTTTAAGATGAATCCAGAGAAAGGAGGGGGTCGCTCTCCCTTGGATCCACCACTGGGTGGCAAGCGACTCATTTTCGACATAATATGTGGCACATTACAGAAAATGGTTGGCCACCTCTGCCATAGCGTATTTGTAGGTGGCCATACGTAATTCTGAAGGTGTTGCTCAAAATCCGCGTTCTTCTAAATACCTAACTCGATCGGTCAAGGATACTTCAATTTCTTTTGCGAACACTTTAGGGTGATCTACTTTTTCGAATTTCTGCACTATTACGAGATCTGCTATTTCCATCAGCTGATTCCTCTTCTGTTGGCTGCTCTGTAAAGACTTGTATATGGAACATTATATAGTGAAACAGCTTCGTATTCCGCTTGAACGGGTCTGTCCACTTGCAATTCCAGCAGCTGCTCTGCCAGCCCATGTGGCTTCTCTGGCAGGTTTTTGCGGGGAACATCTGAATGAGTTGATAACCCACCCAACAACTTCCTTCAGCATAGCTGCCTGCAGGAAGTATTCTTCAAATCGCTGCTTCAATTTTTCCAAGTGCTGAACTACCACGCCTTTGACCGACTCGAAAGAATGTTCGATGTCTTCGAGGCACTTCACGAGACGGCTGAAAGATGCAATTTTCCCTTCCGTATCTCTCATTCGCCAAATCTCGAGTTTTGCTTGAAATGCACAAATTTTCTGGCTGGCTGAAATGATGTTGTGCATTGGACCTTGAAGATTCGTATTGATTTCGTTCAAATGCCCGAACATGTCCACCAATTACGCCAACAGAGATGGCTACTTGGTGTCTTGAAAGTGGGTGGCCAGACAATGTTTCTTGTCCGTCAGCAAAATCTCAACTTCAGTTCTCAGCATCCAAAGTCTCTCCAGGGCTTTGCCGTGTGACAGCCACCGTGTCTCGCAGCGTAAGAGCAAGGTGGAGTACTCCGACTCTGCTTCTACACATAATGTGATTTTCAAACTTGCTTTTGCAGCGTCCCTCTGATCAAATGTCGCTTTTGGCATGAGATCCAGCCTCTCTTTTTTCACTTGTAGGCGAAGAATTCCTTTGGCTTGTCCGAAAGTTCAGGGTTTTTGCTACGCAGATACTTCTGCAGCTGAGACGATTTGAGGAACTGAACTGCGGACACAGCCAGACAGATGACGCATTGCGGCTTTATGACTCCTTTTTCTGTTGTTGCGATGAACCCATACTCCAAGAATTCATCTTTGTATACACGCTTTCTCGAACTCATTCTACATGATATATGTATATGTGTGTGTGTATATATATATATATATATATATATATATTAACTAAAGGAAAAGAAAAGGTAGAGATGAGGGTGGCAACAAGGTGTTGAGGGAAGCCCAGCGGACACTCACCAAGTTGAGGACCAAGCTGGCAGGCTGCTGGGGGCGTCGAAGAGATATATATATTTATATATATATATATATATATATATATATATATATACATATATATATATATATATATATATATATATATATATATATATATATATCAGTATTACAATCAATTAAATCTATTTTCATATTGTATTTGTATATCATATTATTATAAAATTATTATTAGCAGAACACTGGAATTGAAATTCTTTTACTGCAATTTTGGAAACGTACGTTGGCGTGAGTTTAGGTTCAGGGATCAGAGCACAACACGTTATGTTCGTCTCGCTCGTCTGATAGCCAAAGAGAAACTGTGAGTCGTGACTTTCTAAATAAACAAAACAACTACAGTGGCTCACTTTAATATTCGGAAAACACCAATCATTGCACTTTCGATTGAAATAAACACAATGTTGATTACCGGAATTGTTTTATTCACATAAACGTAATTTTTAATCATCTAGTTACATTTTGAATTGAATTTTGAGCGATAAAATATGAATTTTGCTACTAAATAAGTGCCGAAAGAAGTAACATAGTGAATATTTGGTTACAAAAATATTTGGACAGCTATAAAAGAAGGGAATTTGGGCATTCTTAGTTCAGAAACAATTATAAAGTTAGTCAAGGTCAACGTTTAATTAGAAAGTCTTTTCCTCGAATAACTTTTAGAATGTGTCGTGGCATGGATTAAACTAATCTTTGCATTAAGTCTAGTCCAATTTCTTCCAACTCCTCACTTTAATATTAGTATAGCAGAAGGTTAATACTTTTTATGTCGCTGAAAAAAACACATTGCTGAGTGTTGAAAATAAGATCTATTCACAGCAACATAATCATGAGACATAAGTTACATTTGAACTTGAATGTTACAAGAAAATAAATGAAGCGTGCCACTAAAAAGATGTCCCAAGAAGTAACATAGTAAATGTACGCCCGCAATTGGGAGCCCCGTCAGCACGCCAAAAATTGCTTCTCTCACTTTTTCTAGGCCTAAAGCTGCATACACACTATTGTAATCCGGATGTTGCTCGTTACCCCCAGAAAACCCCGCCGGGGTAATTTACCCCTAATTGCCGACCACTGCCTTACAGCATCTTCCATCGTGTTTGCACTCCATTGAAATCGAGCGTCCTTCTTGTAGTGTCTTACCATCTGAAAAAGAAACTAATCTTGTTCTACTTGCTTTGTGCTGAAGTACAAAGCTGTCTAAATAGCCCCAGCCATAAGTATTCAAATAGCCCCATTTAAAGGAATAAAATTAACGCGACGTAGTTCCTAAATGCATGAAAAGGGCGCAGTACTCTACAAGCAGCGCATGAGAGACAAACCAAGACGTAATATTGCAAGTTGAAAACGTTGGTTACTCGAAAATTTTGTAGCAGTACGGCCTTAAGTGTTACCTACAATATTAACAACAGAGAAATGCAGGTAGCATATTAGCTTAATTTAATATGTTAAAAAATTCCACAGATTCTCCTTTTAAGACCAATTCAACACGATTCGAAACAACGTGACAACATAACCGTTTATCCAACAGTATATTGACTGACCGCTTGGGGCGCTTTCTATCTTTCTGGTTAAAGCTTTATATCAATAGCTTCGCTATCAAAATTATCCCTCTCTATCCTATCTAAATGCAACTCATTTTATCTCTATCCTCGCAGTATGGTCTCTACGGCTCCTTCTTCGGTAGCCTGGTGTACATAGTGTTCGGGAGCTGCAAGGACGTCCCAATGGGTCCAACGGCCATCGTCTCGCTCCTCACCTACCAAACTGTGAAGGGAATGGGGCCGCAGCACGCTATACTCCTCTGCTTCATGTCCGGCTGCGTCGAATTCCTCATGGGAGTATTCGGACTCGGTAAGTTATACCACCAACCTCCTCTCCCCTCTACTCCCCCTTCCCTCTCTCCTCCTCTCCTATACTCCCCCTCCTCTCTACTCCTCCTCCACTTTACCACCCCTCCCCTCTACTCCTTCTCCCCTCTACTCCTCCCCTCTACTCCTCCTCCCCTAAATATTAGCAGCCATTAATATATCCCAAAGAATCCCGATCAACATAGCAAATTCAACTATACCTTATTATAAAGTGGTAAATAATCTAGGATTGCTTATGGATGAAACCTTCTCTTGGGCCCCACATTTTATAAATGTGTGTAAAACAGTAAACTCATCTCTTCACTCACTTAAGAAGTTAAGTAATAGTACTCCGGTTTCTCTAAAAAAGCATCTGGTAACTTCGCCGATTATTTCGCATTTTGACTATGTTGTTATAGCGTGTCAGGATATATCTCAAGAGCTATCGTTAAAGATTCAGAGAACATATAATGCTTGCATCAGATATATTTTTAATCTGATGAAATCAGACCACATTTACGAGTCACTCGTCAAACTAAACTGGCTAAAATTGGAGTCTCGGAGACGCCTCCACATGCTTTCCTTGCTATACCAATTACTTAATCCCAACAATCTGCATTATCTTGCCGCCGAATTTTGAAATATAGACACTGTACATAACAGTAATACCAGAGGGAGCCATAAACTCCTTATTCCACATCACAGAACAGTAATTTTCAACAAGTCCTTCATTGTAACTGCTTGCAGACTATGGAACGACCTTCCCCAAACAATAAAACATTAACACTCGCTCTCCTCATTCAAGCGACACTGCTTTCAATCTCTCTTATCCTTGCAAAGGAACAGTTAAACACGCTTAATGCTTCAATTTATTTTATTTTATTTTTTAATCTTTATTTTGACAAAACAATACCTATTGTACATGATTTATATTTTATTGTATTTTATTCATTTATTTTTTTTTCTTTCAATTTAGGTTAGTACATACCAAAGTTAATATCTACACATTTTGACATTTTTATGTTATTTTATCAATGATGTATTCGTGTTGAGCCATTTTTTTTCTTTAGGATTTTCATTTATTTATATTTTGTTCTAAATTTCATTTATTGATGTCTTTAGTGAATATCTGTAGGTTTCGCTGATTTTTCTTGCGGTGGGTTTTTTTTACATGGATTTCATTATTCAGCAGTGCATATTTTTTCCCCACGAAATCACATATTTTCTTTTCCAATACTTGTATATTTATTGTTACTTGTATTTATATTGCGAATGTTCTATGTATTATTATATGTTTCATGACGAAGGGTTAGGTGGAAGATGAGACTTCTTAGTCTCAATCTCACCACAAATGAAGACCACATCAATCAATCAATCAATCTCCTCCCTCCCATACTCCCCCTCCTCCTCCTCCTCGTACTCCTCCCCTCCTCCCTCTCCTCCTACTCCTCCTCTCCCTCCTCCTCCCGCCCCTCAACTCTCGAGAAACTCGCTTCCATTCCTCTTCTGCTTTCACTGCCATGTGTCATAGTCACATTTTTTACATAACTGCCTCTTAGTACAGTCATTTTACTAGTAAGCACTCGATTCATTCACTTTTAACTTTTTCGTGCCTTCGTGATGTCGCATGGTTCTACGTAAATTCGTAGCGGGCAATTCGTCGCGCATCAATTCGTCGCCTGGCAAATTCGTCGCAAGGTATAGTCGTCGCAAGGCAAAGTCGTCACATGGCAAATTCGTCTTTTGGCAAATTCGTCGCATGGGATATTCGTCGCAAATTCAGGAATCGCTGAGAAAATAGAAAATTCTTTTCTTCATTAATCCTGCGATACGCCATATTTAGTGTATGGGAAGAGTTGACGATGCCTTATAATTTCCGAATAAATTATAGAACTCCTGTGAAAATTATTCACAAAAATTATCCTAATAAAATTCCTGAAATTATAATTGATGACATAGTAGTATCTTATATGGTCAGGATATTAATAAAAGACATTCCTTTTGTCACTTTATGTATGACGGTTTTTATACCTGTTATAACAAACTTCCCGTTTATGTAGATGATTGAGATTTCGCAGGAATCCAGCGCGTGCCCACTGCAACCACCCCTCTAAATCAATTAGGGAAAACGTTTAATCACATTTAGCATAAAATTTATTATAAGATAACGTTAGAATTTGAATCTGTCGTACATAAAGACTTTTTTTACTCGCATTCGCATTAAGCGAGCTGAGACTTCTTTGCGAGTTTTATAACAGAATGCGAGTTGAGATTTGGCAGTAATCTTTAGTCACGCATTAAAAGTCAATGACCAAAAAAAATCCCGAAAAAGTCCCGGGTTCGAATCCGGAAGCGTCTCTTCTCTGTTTGAATAACTAGGGAAGATAAATAAATACCCCAATTCGAAAAAAGAGATTCAGGCTGGCATGATGGCTTTGTTGGTTAAAGCACCTCTCCGGCAAGTGGGGTGACCTGGTTTCGATTCCCGGTCAAGTATAAAATTTTTCTCCTTCTAAAATGTCAAAACATAGTTTCAGGTTTATGTGAATATTCATAATATTTGATTCCATCACCTTTTAACTAGGTAAGAGTTGAAACATACTATTCTGCGTTTCACTTTGCTCATTACGTGTTCTTATAGGAGAATCGTAATCCCATGTAATTTCCCTATACTGCTAATTCCTCAACGATTCCTGAATTTGCGACGAATTTTCCGTGCGACGAAATTGCCATGCGACGAATTTATCATGCGACGAATTTGCTTTGCGACGAATTTGACACGCGACGAAATATAGCACGACGAATTTCCCGCGACAAATTGGTGGGACGCCATGTCGCGTGGATGTGTGTGAAGTTGAAACGGACTTCAGATTAACGTATACACGGAATCAAAACTAAAACTCAACTTCGTAAATTTTGCCTGATCTATTTGAGTTCTTCGTGAAATACGAAATTTTAAATGCTCAAGAATGAGTTTTGCTTTTACTACTTCGCTCTTTTTGTTAAAAATATTTTTTACAATCTAGGATCGATATCTCTCAACTTCTTATTCGAAAATTTCCATTACTAGTTAGGGAATTTACGGTATAACTTCGAAATTGGCTATTGTTCAGACATTATCAGCAAAGTATAATACTATGTAGTACTTTGTTTTTCGGATCTACCGCAGTCATCAAGAGGGCGTTATGCCTTAATAGTTCTGCCAATCCTTCGATTAAGTTGTTTTGTATTCACTTTATAAACTCCGCTACTGACCTTCATGATTAAATTTTTGCTGCCGTATCACGGAATAGCAAAAAGGTTGTTTAATTTTGGAAAAAGATTGAAAAAATGATAAATGATTTCTAAATTTAATAATTATTGCTTCGACTAAGAGTTTTTGGAATGAGTTCCATTTGTTTCTTATTAGCTTGCGTCATTTTGTCTTTATTACTTGGGATATGCGTTTGCTCGTTGATTGCCCTCATAGGTTCTCAATTCAACTGGAGCAATTACACAACCACGTGTTTTCGATGACGTCAATCGGTGAGCCGTAGTCTGACACGGTGAACCGAAAGAAAGAAGAATTTATCCAGCCAAAACCGGAAATGTTATCTCTCGTGAACAGCTTGTTTTCGTCGAGGAAAGAAAATACTAAACAAGCGGTTTCCTCTTTCATTTCCAAGTGAAAAATACCATCCCAACGTGTTTTTTTATGTTTAGATAAATTCGCTGTATGTGACCCTCAAATTGGTGAGACTTGGAAATAAATTTATTTTTACTAGATGCGGAAATGCGATTTCACTTTTCTGTTTCTATGGCGCACTCTGCAGTTCCTCAAAACACCGAAAACAGCAGCCGCGAGTTTGTTTGGCGAGGAAGACTCGAGCGAAATAAACAATCGGATGGATGACGTCAGAGAACTCGCTGAAGATGAATATTGCGTCAGGAAATCACGGCGACGGCGATGCTCTTTTGTCAGCTGTGCGAGTGTCGAGAGTTCAATTGGAATCTCCTTGCGGTGGAATGGACTGGCAGTGAGAAGTGAATGAGAGAAATGGAGAGAGGCCTTTGCCAAACTAACCTTTACCCCTCCCCTTCCTCCCACTTCCAGCCGTCCCACTTCTTCCTCAACTAAACCGCGAACTTAGTAAATATGTCGTTTTCATCCTTACTTACGCTGCACTTGAATAATTACGTTCTTGTGTGATAGCGCATCGATAAAACAAGAAAAACATATTTATGGGTACTTTCCAATTTTTACTCGAACTTAAAATATAATATAATTCTGGATCGTTTTTCAAGAAGTAGGGGGAGATGGGCACGAGCGCACGATGCAGTGAGTAAATATCAACAAGTCAGTTGTTGGCAACACTAGTTGTCCGGTTAAAAGTCAGGTTGTGGTCTAGTTGCGGATGAACCATTATGATCTGAACTTTTTTATTCTGTTTGCTAAGTTAAAACAGCTTGTTTTTCAGTTACGTCTCAGTTTCAGATGTTCCGGTTTTGTTCGCTATCTGTATCTCCAATTCCATCTCGCTTATCTTTCTTATTGCCTCTACCCTTTTAATCACTTTCTTCTTCTTCTGTCGATCTCCTCTGGACTAATTGTATAATGGACTAGCTTATTGTTCACTCGTCTATCAAATCTTTTATCAAACCGCCTCAATTATTTTCTCCATAAGAGTTTTGAGTGCATATTTCGTTGGGCTCTATTTGTAGAGTTGAAATTTGTGCGCTAAAAATTAAGCGCCCTTAAGGCTCCTAAAAATTGCAGAATAAAATAACAACACACCATGTGGCGACGAAGAGATACTAAACTATGGAAAAGTTCCGAAACAGGAAAAGAATAACACAATTTGTAACAGTTTCTATTTAATAAAAAAAATTAACTTACAACGTACATGTCGCTTAACTGCAACATCATTGCTTTTATTTTCACGATGGAAGAATATTTGCTTTTAAAAACAGGTACCATACCATGAATTTTATATTGAGAGGACACAACATTCTTAGTGGTTCATGTTGTGTTTAAGTTTTAATTAGGAAAAAATTAATCTCTTTAATGCGTAAAATAAAATGCGGCCCAAGATGTATGTCGAGTTAATCTAATTCCCTCCTCCGGGAGATTTGGGTTTTAGAATCATGAATTAAAAAACATCTCTACTCTCTACCTTACTATAGCTGCTTTCTCCATTTTCTCTTTATTTAGTGAAAATCTTAGGATTTTATTGATGATGTATTTGCCGTTGCTATTTCCACAGGCGCCAATGAGCATATGAATGGATCACAGTGTACGATAAAATACCTAGAAATAATTGCTGGACCCATAAGGTACCACTGCTTCTTTCCTCAAATGCAATAAAACAGTATGATGAAGACGTTAGGTAATGTATGTATGATGGAATCACATCCTATGCCAAGCGCTTTTGAGAGCTTACAGGGTAACAATGCAATGTAAATGCAAATTTTCTCCAATACCTCACCCTCCCTTCCCTCTTCCATTCTCTTCTCTACCATTTAGTTTTTTCGCTTTCCAGCTCTTTTCCACTCATCTCTTCTTCCTCGTTTCAGGTTTCCTGATCGACTTCATTTCCGGACCCGTCTCCTCCGGATTCACTTCCGCCGTTGCTCTGGTGATAGTGACCTCCCAGGTTAAGGATATTCTTGGGATCCCGGCTTCCGGCAGCACCTTTGTGGAGATGTGGAGCAGCGTCATAGACACCATAGACAAGGCGAGGCTTTGGGACACCATCCTCGGAATGACTTGCATTGTCGTCCTACTTTTCATGAGGGTGAGGAAATTGCCAATTATTTTTTGTCGGTATATACTTTATAATTAGTTCATAACCGGCACTTGATCGATTAATACTTTGAATATGCGCAATAACAAATACCAGCACATACAACCAGATCCACGGCAGAATTGGTATAGGGAGGCAAATACGCCTCTTATGACCCTGCCAAGGTCGGCTTTTAGAAGAAATGATGGTTTTGAAAGGGCGGGGGGCGTTATGAATAATTAGTTTGGTGACGAATGGGAAAGAGGGTTAGTTGCCCTGTTTATGAACTGGCGAAATATTGCGTAAAAGACAGAGCTCTGAATGAATGATGACATGGAAAATTCTGACGTAATTCGGAATGCCAGTTCGCCCGGTTAATCCGTGCACGAACAATCAGGATTTTACTATATTTAAAATTTGGTTGTTTTGGCGTCGAGATAAAGATTGATAAAATATTTTGTATCTCTTGTTTGAGATAATGAGTGGAGGAAGGATCTGGTGGAGGTAGGTGTAGACCATGGATGTCAAACTCATATTGGATGTAGGGCAAATAGATAAATTCGAAATTCATGGAGAGCCATATGTGATAAATAATAAGCTTAAGCATTTTTCTGAAACTCAAAATTACGATAATAGTAGGTATAAATATTTTAATTAAAAAATCGCCATGACATTCCTAACTAAGTATTAAAATTTTAAAATTGTTTCACATCTCTTTGGTACCTCAGTTATCCCTTTCACTTACAGTAGAATCAAAGCATTGATAAGGTAGCGTTTTTTTACCTGGAGAGCCGCGTGTTTGAAACCCTCTGGTGTAGAGGGTCGAAGACAGAAAAAAATATAAATATATGGTTACTTTGCATAGATCCTTGTTCCTGTCACATGCATTATTGAAATTAACATTTTTGGTGCTTGAAAGAAATAGCGAAATCCCGATGAACATCTTCCATCTACTGTAAGGGTTTCTTTTCCTCCCATCCGTCTGTTATACCGAATGGTGTAGATACTACTTTAGACGGGTACCGGAAATAAAAAAGCAGAAATGGCTTCTATATGCATGCATGACTCTACGAACAAAGACAGTTACCGTTTCTCATCTCTTTCATTCCTCGCTTCTTCCTCTGGCCCCGCAGCTCCTTGCCAAGGTGGAGATCGGACCGAAGGATAAGGAGAAGAGGAGCACCTTCCAGCATTTCGTCAATAAGTCGATGTGGCTCGTGGCGACCTCCCGCAACGCCATCTTGGTGCTTGTGTGCGGATTTCTCGGCTACTGGTTTGCGATCCGCGGAGAGCCTCCTTTCTACCTGATCGGTGAGAAAAAATGGATCGCACGCAAAATTTTTTACTGCGTTCGGCGAACTATAAAAAAATTTAATCGACGAATTTATCTTCGGATGAGAAATGATTGTTTGCAAAATAAATAAGTATTGGTCACATATAGGCATAATGGAATGCTTGAGGCCATGGCTTTGGTATTGTCCTCATGTATAAGAAAAAAATTAAATAGGAAGTGTGGGAAATTATTATGTCGGTGCTGCAGTCTTGGATTTTTTGTAGAGCTCTAAAGGAATATTAATTAAAATTGTATCCATTAAATTTTTTTGCTGAGTTTAGTCCGTTGAGCACAGTGTTGAAGCCATAATTTTAATAGTGATATTTATTATGATTTTATCTATATTATTATTAACGTGTTGAACCTAAGGATTGAATTCATAAATATTAAAAAATATAACTGTTTAAGTTGTATAAAAATATAAAAAAATGTAAAGTTGCGGAAACTCTACTAATTGTCGATTCAAACAATCGCCGGCGCCATTGAGATAGTTTCCTAGACACTTCTTATCTTTTATGACGCAGGGCGCATCCCTCCTGGCCTACCAGCGTTTCAGCCACCGCCCTTCGAGACCCTAAGGACGGACAACTCCACCGCCGGATTCCTGGACATGATCTCCGACTTCGGCTCTGGCTTGGTGGTCCTCCCACTCGTCGCGTTATTGGAGAACATAGCCATCTGCAAAGCGTTCTGTGAGTACTATTGTCGTTTTCCTGTCAGTTCCTTAAATGGATCTTGCAAACTTGGCGCTATATTATATTAGTATTCGTGATTACTTATCGTGACTTGCAGTGAAGATATTCAGAAAATACACTGCTTGTTGGAAGAGGTATTTTTCTAGACTTAATGATTTAAACGCGCATCTCACTTAGCTCCGAGCTAATGAACATAACAACATTTTTCACGTTCTTATTTACATCTTTGAAATATATTATGGATTCTTTTATAATCACGCTAAAGTGCAAAACAGAATCTAAAATGAAACCCATTGTAAGTTAAGGCATGAGAGGTTTCACCTCAATGTTGTAAAACTCCGTTGTTAAGAACTTCCGAGAGATACACTCCAAAATTATTTGTTCCAATGAGTATTGTTAAACGTAAATATAAACAATTATTTAGTTGAGGAAAGTATTACTATATTGTTTCAACGAAATTGAGATTAGCATAACATTTATATTATTAACATAGTGGATAAAATTTCAAAAGACGAACTTACAAGACTGTATATGTACAATGCACTGCTGCTATTAGATACCAGCCAGGATTAAGAAATATTATCTTTGTAATGAGATGCTCCTTGTAACGGCGTTCATTCTAGCGAGATTTTAGGGTGTTAATACTGATTATGTATATATGGCGATCGGCACAACAGAGAGCGACGCCCACTTCTTGTCAAGTCCTTTAGAAAAGTCGCGACCGGAGACTTGATTGAGTTTTGTGCGTCATCTGTCGTCGACAACAGACAGTGCATGGAAGGGAAATAAGGGGAGGGGAAGAAAAAAATCGGATCGAACGAGAACATGCCCGACAGTATCGTCTATTCGCCTTGAGTCGCAGGCGGCTGTCTCGGGGAGATTGCATTAAAGGAGGTCAAGTTTGCGTTTATGTCACAATTTCTATCATCGACGATAACATCATTAATTTCAATCTTATGTTTCCAAGCGTTCTTTGCAGAGAAGTCGACACATGAGATAGCGGCTGAAGGAGCCTTCGAATGGATCCATCGCAGTTCGCAATACACAAAAAGCATTGCCCAAAGTACATCTAAAACAGCAAATCTTTACTTACAGAAAGAATCTGATGTGGCCTTTACATGATTTTCTCCATACCTGTAATATTTCTAAAAATTCCAAATAGGTTAAAAGTTGATAAATATTTTAAGCAGCTGCGAGAATAATTCATAGACCTTACAAAGAACAGAAGGCTCATACCGTAGCCTTCTGATATTAGATACAGTCACGAAGCACCAACAATTAAGCATAAAAAGGACCGTAACTAAGTGTCAAGTGTTTACAAAAGTTTCCTCCAGGTGGTGTGGCGATATTAGCTAAAAATATAATTTTTTAAATATGTCTTCCTATCGAATAAAGGTTGTAGAAAATTATATTACCTAAAACTTCTATTCCAGTAATGTTTTACATTGATCAAGTATTAAAGCAAACATTTGAAAAAAATATGATGTGGCCACCACATGACTTTCTCCATACCTGTGATATTTCTAAAAATTCCAAATAGGTTAAATGATAATAAATGTTTTAAGGAACTGCGAGAAAAATTAAAGACTTCACAAAGAAGAGAAATAATCTCAAACCGTAACCTTCTGATATTGGATATAGCCACGAAGATCCAAAAATTAAAAAAATAAAAAGGAGCGTTAATAACACGTAAGCGTCAAGTGTTTACAATAATCGCCGGTAGGTGGTGTGGCGGTGGCCGCTAAAAAATACCTTTTAAATATCTCTTAAACAATGCATTGGGAAAATGTTTTGAACAATGGTCGTAAAAAACTTAATTTCCTACAACTTTTATTCCGATACTTTTTTACATTCATCAAATATTAAAGGAAATTTCCTAAATCCTTAACAATGCGTTCTACAAAAAATTTTTCAAACAACTGTTATAGAGAATAATATTATCTATGAGGTTTATAATAAACAACATTTATATTTATGAAGATTTAAAAGAGTTATTTACCAAAAACCAAAACATGACTAGAGTAAACATACACTTTCAGCTGAGCGATTGTTTCAAAAAAATAATCAGCTCTTCACTATATAATATTCATTCGAAATGCAAAATTTAGTATTGATATGAATGTAAGTGTTTGAGTTAGAGCACCCCCAAAATCCTATCACATACACAGAGGCGGCTGCCCTAAGCGGAACAACATTTAGGGGCCCTATGGTGTGTAGTTTAAATGTCTTTAACAATTATGAAAGACAATCTCTATGCTATTACTGAAAAATGAGCGTTTTGCTTTGATAGTAATAACAAAAAACACGATAATTTTAATTTAATATGTAGAATTTATTAATTAGCTTTCGTCAGATTTGGTTATTTCCATCTCAATAACAAAAAGGTGTTCAAAGTTAATTTAAAAATTTTACACAAATAGATTAATAGATACATAATGTAGATATGTAGAATACAATTACGGGTTTTTGTTTTATTTTTAACAAGGTTAAATACAATTTTTGGCACCAAGAAAAGTTTTCAACAGTAATATAATAACGAAAAGAAACATTTTTACTCAAAATGAAAGCATATTATAATTCCGAGTCACAACTAATTGAGATGAGACCATTTCAAAATACAAATAGTTCATATAGGACACAATACACTCAGAAGACAACCCCTTTCTACGTGAATAGAATGAAAATATGGGTTGCTAGATATGTCTTTAAATACATTTTTTCCTGCTATTCCTCACGAAATCATTGATCACTACCTCATAATCCAGGGTTTTCAAAACAGAATTTTCTATATACAAAATAGAAAGGTCACTGCTGTGCTGTCTAGTCAATGTGCTCCTTAAATAATTCTTTACTCTTTTCAGAGCCGAAAAAGACCTCTCTCCGGAATCATTTGATAGGAGTATGGCGACGAAAATTTTCAAAATAATTTTTACATTTGGAAACGTTGCTTGAAATTCATCAATTACGTATTTGTATAGATCTAAGGGGGTTGGTGTTGCTGACTTTTTTGTTCTTACGTAGTGAATTAACTGATGTATTTCATCTTTATAGAGATTTATATCGATGTCGCATTCATAAAATTCCATGAGGTTTTTCAAACTGGCGTCCTGTTGACTTTCGTCTATACGCTCTTCGAAGAAAATTGTAAAATGACCAACAATACGTTCGATGGGTTTCGTTCTCTTATCAAGTTCTGCCACCATTCTGTCGCAAAAACAGAGTCTTCACAATATTTTTTTCTCTTTCCCGTAGAACAACATCACTGCTTTCTGTTTCGTTTTCTTCATCAAAGAAAGCTTTACTTTTTATCTGACGCTCATTTTAACTAACTTTTTGGGGATTTAGAATGGCTAGATTTTCCATTAAACTATAAGCTTCTTTTTCAATGCATGGGAAATTGATTCTGATCTCAAAAGTTAAACACCTCAGAGAGTTCAATAATTCGACAGCCTTTAGCAATGTAGCATCATAATTTTGCAATGATTTTGGAACAGCATTTAGCCTTTGAAGCAGTCGATTCCACATGACAGTAAAAATGGCGGTTTTATATTTTTCAAACTTCTTTTCTAATGATTCATTTGTCATGTCTTTTAAAGCACGTCTGATTTCCGAATAAGCAATATTCAAAGCCTTCACAGTATCTGCACGTGCAGACCATCTCGTTTCATATATTTGTTTAGCCCGCTTAATGGTAAATCCGCCTCTGCACATCGAGTCCGGCAGACCGACAGACACACATCGAGAAAATAGTCAAAACGTGTTCAGGGGACCTTAAAACATGTATTTCCGTTGAAATCTCGAATTCGATTTTTTTCATGAAAAGTAAATAACGGATATAAAAATACCAAATATAAAATTTCGCGATGACTTGAGCACCCAAA
Organism: Tanypteryx hageni; assembly: GCA_028673005.1. Taxonomy (NCBI): domain Eukaryota; kingdom Metazoa; phylum Arthropoda; class Insecta; order Odonata; family Petaluridae; genus Tanypteryx; species Tanypteryx hageni. Next base: position 224,442,758 of record CM054112.1, on the reverse strand, counting down.
AATTCCTATTACATGTACACACACACACACGCACAGACATCATCAAGTAAATGGTCAAAATGAATTCAGGGAATCTCAACACGTGTATTTCCGTTGACATCTCGAAATCGATCTTTACATGAAAACAATATTTTTTCCTATAGACAAATTAAGAAAACGCAGCAAAAATATCATAAGTGATGAAATTTACGTGCTCCGCGAGCGAAATAAAATAAAAATTCATTTTCACGAGAGCTAATAAATCTGAAACAAATTCTCCTATTGTTTCTTTTAAATATAATCCCTTATTAACCTTTAAGGGCAAGGACTTAAAAAATATGTCTCGTATGTCCAATACAGCAACGTTATAAAAAACCAGTTGCGCGTTCTACTACAAAGCAGCCGCCTTCAGAGTTAATTCACAGAAAATAGATCTTTCCGTCATGTCGAGTTCGATAATTCTCTGTTGAAATACTTAATAATCTATTGATCTGGATCATTGAGATATAGAAAAATAAGAAAAAAATCGTTTCAGTCAAACTCGTGCCGCAAAACTAAACCCAAGTGAATATAAATTTTTACCATTTCTCGAGGTTTTCAGCTTTTTCGTGACACACCTTCTCTTTCACCCAGCTTCCGGAAAATCCGTGGACGCCACCCAAGAGATGATGGCTATCGGTCTCAGCAACATCGCCAACTCGTTTGTGCAAGGATTTCCGGGTTCCGGCTCTCTTTCCCGGAGCGCCGTCAACAATTGCAGCGGCGTAAGAACGCCTATGGGAGGACTTTACACAGGTGAGTGAATTTCCATTGATCTGTCTAGCGGAAGAATTTCATGGTAGCCATCCCCAGTTTATTTTCATACGATGAGACATCTTCGCAAAATTTTCTGGCGGCGATCTATTGCACTGATTTCCCTCTTTATCGAACCAAAGATATGTTCGAAGTAACAGGAATGATGGCTTAATGTAGAAATAGGAAACCTACGGCCCGCGGTAGGCATGCACTCATCGAAAACGTTATCCTTAAAATTTAACAGAAGACAATTTCCTAGTTTTGAATAAAAATTACGGTAATGAAAACTTGGTTGCCAAATCGCTGACGCTAATCAAATGTTTCATTTGATTTTATTTTATGAGACACCGCAGAATCTCTCAGTAGCTTTCTATGTCTTATCTGGTTCGCTGAAGCATTCGCGATTTCCAATGAGAAAAATGCTGTCGATCCTAGGATTGAAGGAATGTAGGCACATGTAAGGAATATGGGCACTTTAAGGTTTAGGTCGGAATAACTCAGTGAAGCTTTAGTTCAAACAATGTATTTTATGAAAAAAGTATGGAAGATTGAATTCGCTTTTAAAAACTGTGAAAAAAAGAATAAATTCCCAAAACATATATTGACCATATTGCTAACGCAATGATGAGAATATTACCAGTTTTCCCATTTCCGTTAAAAGATTTATCACTTAAACTAACAAGACATGAAAATATCACAATACAATATAAAATACAATAGAATACAAAAATATATCATAAGTAAAGAAACATAAACATGTTTAGTCATTTTAAAGATAATAGGCACATTTAAAGAAACGTAAAACATACCTCAAAAAGGAACAAACATAACCACTGAAATTTTTTGTGAGTAGTTGCATCACGGGCTACGCAAAGGGAAAATAAATGTCTCCTTGTCTTCCTTTGTTAGTCCCACGCAAACCTTGTGAACATACCTTGCACACACATTACCCATGTCCATTTCTTTAACTTCTTGGAAAATGTGACAGTACCAAGTCAGCTTTCTGGCTTTAGCAACCTTGCGCTGCGGATGAATCTTCTTCTTTTGCTGTGGGTCACAGTTATTTCTTGATTTTTTAGGTAATGGCATAGGTGCATTTTTGAGAACTGATCTCTTCACGTCTTGAGCCTTATATTGAATGCCGGTCTCCTCTTTTTATTTGCCTTCTTCACCATATGTGAGGTGCTAAGCATCTCCGTGAATGATGTGTTAGCTGTTAAGGAAGTTTCACTGGGAGAGAATAAATCTTCGATTGCATGAACAGACATAGTCTCTATCGTGTTGGATGGTCCAGGGCGACTGATGTCTTGATTTTCTGCTGCCCTACTGGATGGTCTTGGGCGACTGACGTCTTGATTTTATTTTGCTCTATTGGATGGTTCAGTTCAGTTACTGGGGGCAAGCGCGGCACCTGGAATCACCGATGGGTCAAAGGGAAAGTACTTGTGGCCCTAAATCCCGCCTTGATATTAGATGCCATCATGGATTTTTCCCAAACTTGTGTGAATATCTCGGAAAACCTTTGTTTGGTTAATCATATTTATCTACTGTGTCAACGATGCGTTAATCAAAATGTGCTACGGCTCCGTCAAAGATGAGCAAACAGTGCCCTCCTTCCTTAAACTGAGCAAAATGTACAAGCCAGTTTATAAAAACATCCACTGTCATACTTCCTTTTGGCGTAATTTGGGTGACTGTGCACGTCGACATCTGATCAAACCATTCCGGCTTCATCCTCTTTCCCTTGAAAAATACCATTGGAGGAATTGCCTGGCGTTAACACATGAAAAAAATAGTGATGCTCTCAGTGTGTTCAGGTGCGACCATGTGAACCCTTTTGGGGCCTTGGAGAGCTAAAACTGACTGCTGGTGGTTCAGTGTAAGACGGAAGCCATTTTCGTTCGTGTTTAAAATCCTTTCTGGCTTGTCCATGAGGCCTGAATCTGTAGGGATCTGCCCCAACGTTTTCAAATGATCGCCAAAAATATCTCTGTTCAGTGTCAGAGCTCTAGTCGAGTTCATATTTTGCGCTTTCCTTCCTTTCTTTTCAGAAATGCGTTCACAGAAACGTCCAGCCCTTTCTTTTCTTGCATTGAAATTATTAGGGATGCAATTTTCAGAACAAAACTGGTACACACAACAGCGAAAAACATTGGATGTGAGTGGAAAACCTAACTCTGAGAAGCTATCAGTTTTTGTACACTTCTTTTTCTTGCTCATCACTCGGAATCGTTTTCCTCCCTAATGAAAACTTTTTGGATTTATTCTCTGCCAAATGCCTTCTCAGGGTTCTTCTAGGGATATTACACTCACGGCTTTCTGCATAAATAGACGTCTCACTTCTACCTTTGGTAATGGCGTGCATTAAATATTCTTCTCTCCATTTCCCTCGAATCCCTCTCCCAGGTGACCGAGGCATGATCTGGAATAAAAAAATTGCATAATTGTCAGCCCCACACTGCAAAATGTCATTTAAACACACATGCATTAGGCGCATACAAAACACGCACACAAAGCACATGGAAAGATAATGCGAACAACGTGAGGGGAATATGACCACCCACGCTTGGACTGGCCATATTGCTCGCACCTTGTATGGTCAACTTTTAAACTAAATTTACATTCATCCTCTGAACAGAAACCAAAAACGTTTCCACTGTATTTTAGGCCTAAAATAAAGCTTCCTCAACATTTCTAATAATTAATATTCTAAAGCGTTGTAAGCAAAATACACAAAAAGAACTTACCAGAATTAATAAGAACGACTCTGCTTTCAGTCAAATCTGCTGACTAATTCCCCCTCCCCCTCCCCCCTTGAAACACAGCGCGGCTAGCTGTGGTTGTTCAACTCAGTTAATCCATTCTGTGGTAGTAGCATAGGTAGTTGCTGCTATCTGCTGTTTAAACGATGTATTAACAAACAAAATCAACACTGGCCATATTCCCTACAAGTACTAGTAGTAGTAATAGTTATTTAGGTAATCGGAAGAAAAGTTAAAACTTTATTAAATATTGTCTTTTCATATTTCCTGGCAATAGTTCCTTATGGGTTCTGTAAAACCTATCAAGTAATTTCTTACATTTAGTGACTTTCACCTATTATTCCGAATTTAGAAGTCAAGACGTTTACCATTAATGAGTGTCTCGTAAATCACAACAAGAACCACAACGCGGTTGTCAGGGAATTTCTTTCCCGGTATTCCCTGGACTTCCTTTTCAAATACTTCCGCACATTCCTCGAGCGAAAAATACGAATGTTTTTTTGTAAATAACCGCTTCCAGCTATAACGTGTGGTTTCTGGTGTGATTTTTTTATTAAAACTTTGCATTTGTTCGACTTCACACGATTTTGTCGCTTACCGCTGCCCTTAGTTAGACATATACGCCATCTAAACATTTCCTGATGGATTTATAAACTATGCATGACGATTAGAGTTTTAGGTTCCCGGAGATATTATTTTTCCCGGGAAACACATATTCACATATCCCGGGAATAAAAATGATTTTGCATTTTTAATATTTAACACACAATTTTCACTTAAACATGATACATGATACATTATTTGCGACAAATTGTTAGCAAATTCAATCTTCATACGCATTTTCAGTTGGGCAACCGATCTTTCCTCGATGTTGACGATGTGGTGATATCAAGAGACCAACTACCTAATAATATATCCTAAATTGCAATCTCTTCAAAGTTAAAATTCTGTGTAGAAAATATGTGAAAAAGGTTTAAAAACAGTCTAAAATCTACGAGAGCCTTCTACTGTCTCTTTGTGGCTCCTTATGTCACCCTATAAAAATACCAATAATTTAATAAAGGATCAAGATACATTTTTTGCAATTTGGTAGAAATGCTCGACTTACATATTTTAAGGTGATGCTAAAAACTCGAAAAAAGTCTCGAGTTCGACTCCAAGGAAGACATTTCCAGTTCCCATAAAATAACGCGTGAAAATCAACTTTTCGACATATAGGCTTTTCTTCCTTTTGAGATCTAAATTAGAAAAAATTAACCTACGATTTCTTCTTCTTCGATTTAAACCATTTAAATAAAAAATTATAATATTTCTTATTCTGTTTATGTTTTGTCGCCTACAGTTCGAAATTCCTCACGTTAAACTTTTAATTTACATATTTTGGGAAAATCTTGCCATTTTAACGAGATGTTGCATTGAAAACCAATTAAAATTTTAAATCTAGAAATCCTATTGTCGTTTAATTCCTTAAGGCTGGTATACACCTACAAACATTGTCGGCAAATGTATGCAAACTTCGCCGACTATGTTTGCGGACTGTCGGCCGATTGTCCAGATACAGTCCGTAAACAAAATTTTGCGTCCAGACTTCTGACTCGCCAGTTCAAAACATAATGTCGTACAGTGAAGATGCTGTTGGGGTAGAATTACCATATTTTTAATCTTACTTCCCGGACAACAGAACACAAAAATCCGGTCATAACCCGGGCTTTTAAAAATTAACCTTTTAAGCACAAAAAATTGTATTGTGGTGTTGTATCAATAAAGGAAACATAATTAAATATTATTAAAGAAAATTGACTAACGTAAATTTTTTTATTACTTAAACATTTACGCATAAAAATATCATAAAATGCTATAATAATTAAAGACTTCATGCATTATTATTACGCTTGGTAGAATTCGACGTATATTTTTTAAATCGACGTTAATTTTCCCGAGATATTTTCAAAGAATATCAACGCTTAAAATTACTACTTACAAATATGTCTGGCAGTTTTTGGCCTTTCAATTCGATGATTTAAATTTACTTTTTATTTAAAAATTCTTAAATTTTTAAATGTTAATAATATTACAGAAAACACTTTAACGAATTTATTAAAATAATATTTTATCATCTACTTACCGTAAAAAAGTATATAATACAAAGTATACGAAGTAAGAGGTACATATATTTAAATCGTAAATTTGATCTTTTACTAATTAAATCCTAACTTTTTACTAAGAAAATCACCACATTTGAGCCGACCACGAGATTTCGCATGCTTTTTTTTGGGATTTAGAACAAAATGTCCAGGAACTGAGTGTAGTACGGGATTCTAAACCCGGTACACAACGTATTAATACGACGTATGCACAGCGTACAACCAAATATATATTAGTACACAGAAGAATATTTTGATTTGAAAGCTTACCTCTGTACGGGTATTCGGAAAGTTCACTGCCAGCAATTGATCGCTGTCAATTCGTTGCCAGCAATTCATCGCCACGGAAAATTCACCGCCAATTTATCGCCGCGGAAAATTCATCGCCACGGAAAATTCGTCGCCATGGGAAATTTATTGCCTTGTATGAATCATGTTGTTAACATAGGCTGCATTAAAAATGTGTGTGCGGAGTCTAGGCCGACAGAAGAATATAAGGGCAAATAATCCAACTATATCAATTTTAATAAATACGATAATGTTTCATTTTCTGACCGGGGACGAAATGGAATTAATCAACATTTACAAGTAATATATCAAATGTTTATGACAAACGAATGAGAATTTTAAATGGTATTCGCAATTATCGATTTGTAAGTGAACAAATCGAAGTGCTCGAAATTTTATTCCGGAAATGTTAAAAAAATGTATTTGATGATATTTAAATACAAGAATATCTAGACAGAATTTATAATGCTTGTTCCTCTAACATTTTTTATTCAAATAAGGGTTATGGAAAGCAAAATATAGATTTCCTAATGTTATTTATTTAAAATAGAGCCTACAAAAATAACGTCCTTCATTATATTCCCCTTCCTTTCCTCTCTATCCGATACACCACTTTTATTTCCTTCTTTTACTGCAGACCCTTAATTGTTGTTAAATTCCTAGTTGATGGATATCAATATTTCCTATATTTTATCATACTTTCTTTCTCCCCCACCTGCCTCCCCCCTCTTATCCCCTCACCATCTTTTTTTCCTTTTTTTCTCTTCATACTCTTAATTGTTGTTAATTACTAGTTGATAGATATAAATATTGCCTATATTTTATTCTTAGTTGATTGATATCAATATTACCTGTTTCATTATAATTTCTTACACGTCTCCCCTCTTCCTCCTCCCTCTGCACAATTCTCCATTTCTTTATTACATCCTCCTCCCATTCCCCCTTCCCTTACTCTTTTTTAACTTTTTCTGCATATCATTATTTAAAAAATTCTCATTCGGTTGTCATAAACAATTGGTATATTACTTGTAAATGTGGATTATTTCCCATTTCGTACCCGGTCAAAAAATGAAACATTATCGTATTTATTAAAACCGCTGTAGTTGGATTATTTGCCCTTATGTCCTTCTGTCGGCGTAGACTCTGAACACGCATTTTTGATACAGCCTTTGTTAACAACATGATCCATACAAGGCGATAAATTTCCCATGGGAACGAATTTTCCGTGGCGGTGAATTAATTTAATTGCTGGCGGTGAATTTGCCTTGGCGATGAATTCCTGTCAGTGAATTTTCCTCGGCGTTGATTTGCTGGCGATGAATTGATGGCGATGAATTGCTGGCGGTTAACTTTTCTAGTCCCCTCTTTAAGCAACAATAAATAGTTAGTGCAGAAAAAAGTTCATTGTGCGAACACGAAACGACATTTCTTGTATTTTCACTCCTTTTTTACAAATTTTGCCAAACGTTATGATTTCAACAAACGACTTTTTTCGGACCCCCTTTTTCATCTCTGCTCTCATAAGAAATGAACAGAAATCAATGCAGAGCCTTATAAAATTGCATTTTTGAATTAGTTAAAATTCCGATGCGAACCGGGAGCATTTAACAGTTCTACAGTGTGACTTTTCATTTTTAGACCAAATCTAAGTTAATGTAGGAATTTGATTTTAAACAGATCAAGGTGGAAAAGTATACTCCATAAATGGAATACATAGAGGTTTCAAAGGCGTTATTAATGGGAAATACGTATGAAACGGTATCGAAAGATTGGGCTAATCCCAAATATTTATCTCGGAAACTATCTTTATTATTTTGCGTTCTTTGCACGAAATGAACGCATATAAGGGAGGTCGTTTCCGTCCGTCCGTCCACATATTAAAACTCGGAAACCGCAGGACGTATTTTGATGAAATTTGGCATTGGGGAGCTAAAATTGGTCAACAGATTCCAATTTTGGTTAAAATCTGGAAAAAATTACGACTCCTTTATATAGAGACCTACAGTGTTCCTTTTTTCAACTCGGGAAATGCTGGACGTATATTGATGAAATTGGGTATTGGAGAGTACTGCTAAAAATGGTCGACCGAATCCAATTTTGCTTAAAATCGGACAAGAATTATGACCACTTTACATGACCTACACGTAGTTTACAATGTTCCATTGTTTCAAGTCGGGAACCGCTGGACGCATTTTGATGAAATTTGATATTTGGTAGTTTTACTGACATTTGTCGACCAATTACAATTTTTATTAAAATCGGATAACAATTACGACCACTTTGCATGAAGACCTACAATGCTCCTTTGTTTCAACTCGGGAACCAACGCATTTTGATAAAATTTAGTTTTGTGGAGTTTTGCTAAAGTGGGCCGACCGATTCCAATTTTATTTAAAATCGGACAACAATTACGACTACTTTAATTCAAGACCAAAATGTTTACAATGTTCATGTTTCAACTCGGGAACCGCTGGACGTATTTTGATGAAATTTGTTATTGGTGAGTTTTACAAAAATTTGTCGACCGCTTCCAACTTTGGTTAAAATCGGACAATAATAACGACAACTTTACATAAGGACTTGACAACGTACCTCTCTAGCCTCTCGTTAAAGACTCATATTAACGAAAAATATTGAGAACTTTGTGAAATTTCAAAGAACGCATTTGGAAACTCTGTGTATTCCGGCATGGACTGCAATTTTCTGATCTTGTATAATGATATCTCAGCAACCAGTAGGCCGATTTTGATGAATCCTTCACCAATGTCAATTTTTTAATGAGAAATTTCCGTGGCATATTGACAAAGAGTTGCAGTGCCAGAAATAATTTAAATCGGCCCACGGGACCTTAGGCGTCTTCATGAAACTCTCAGACCAAATTTTATTTTTTGAAGATATCTCAGCAACCAATTGACCAATTTTGATGAATTATTCCCAATATATGGAGGAAGGTGCCATACAAATCATACCTTACAGCATTTCACAAAAACCAATAAACCTGGAGACAACACTTGGTATACATCCTAAAAATACCATGAGGATGTGCACATTTGGGCCCGATTTCGATTTTTTGGGGAGGGGGGTTCCATACAAACCATATCCTGAAAAATAACACAACTTATTTGAAATATTCGTAGCAAAATACCAATTAATGGTATATATATATATAAACTTGGGGAAATGAAAAGTTAGTGATGACGGTGGTAACAAGTTGTTGGAGGGAGCCCAGTGGACACTTACCGGAGTTGGCGAACCGCTGGGGGTGTGACAGTAACATACGTGAAAGCACAAAAAAAAACACAATTGGAAGCTTTTCGGGCTTAAGCTCTTCTTCAGCAACAGAGAGAGAAATAATATATTTTGTAACAGTGTGCAAAACATTTGCCTTTAAAATAATTTCTTTATAGCGAAATTCCATTCGGTAAGTTGAAAATTGTTCTTAAATTTGTAGTTTGCGTTATAGTATTCGTAAATTGGACGTTCGTAAATCAAGGAATCCCTGTAATTTCATGCGTCATTCTTCACGGTCCATCTTGTAAGATCTCGCCAATTTGTATTATTTGCCACTTTTAAGTTCGGTCTTCCATCTTAGCCTATACTGCAATAAATTTTATTTCCATTTCGTGAAATATTTTCTTCCCGAAGACAAATTTTGTCTCAACCTGATTACATAAACAACAAGAGAGATTTAAAATGCCCCAGTTTTGCTTCCCCAGACTCTAGTCCAATGTACTCAAACTTGTTTTTCCGAGGGTCACACGTGAAACTTTTAAAAGTGTAAAGGCCCAGAATGAAAGATGAATTTCCATGGTACTGTTAATATACTTATTACAGCATAAATTCATTACAACATAATGCAGGAATTTTAAAAATCAATGTGAATGGTGGAACTAAGAATTATTCTGAATAATCTTCTGCTGTCAGGCTGTCGTTTAGAAATAGCTATCCGTAGCATATTATCGACGTGCATATCAATAAGTCTGGAACGGTACAGCGTACGGTACTGAATTGAAAACCAATACTATCAATCTCTTTCTTCAGATCTTATCGTCAAATTCTAGTGATCTCTGGTTGAAGACGTCTATGATTCTAGGCAGCAGGAAGCAGGTTCACCTAGCTTCCTAGCCAATTGCCGCCCTGCTCAGGCGTAGGATTAGCACGCCAGAATTCCAGCAAGCAGTAATCTAACGGGCCAGAAGGGGGAAGTCGCATTAGTGAGAGTATGGTTACAAAGGGTACATCTTGATTTCAGTCATGGATGGTCGCCATTTTCACTCCTTCCGCAGTGCCCAGGTTCAGCAGCATATTTATACATTACTGCATGATGCGTGGGCCAAATTTTTTTCGCAAAGTAACATAACGTGTCAAAAGATATAGGCGAAAGGGCTACATTTGACCCGCGGGCCACGGTTTGTGTACCCCTGTTCTAGTCCTTCTCTGGAGGGTCTAAGTTCTCAAAGTGTCTATCGTATTCTTTCTCTACCTCTCTTCATCCACAGGACTCCTCGTGATAGTCGCGCTTCTTTTCTTCACTCCCTACTTCTACTTCATTCCGAAGGCAGCGCTGGCGGGCATCATAATAGCTGCAGTCGTGTTCATGGTGGAAGTGCGGGTGGTGAAGCCCATGTGGAGGACTAAGAGTGAGTTGACAATGTAATTTCCATATTTCGTTACCTGATGAGTGGAAAATCTAATGAGGCGTTCCGTTACCTTTCTAATGAACTTTTTTCGTTTTATTAGTTAGAGACCAGTATTTGTCGCCATAATATTGCCAGAGAAAGCTAAAGCAATAAAGCGATGGACCTATTTTGTGAATTTAATTTTTTTTTAAATGCACTGCACAATATGTAGTTTTTTCAACGGGTATGCTTCCATTAAAGTTAATATTTTCAAAACAAGATTGTTTACCACCAAACTATTAAATTTTTCTCTTAATATTTACGAAGTTCAATTTATCATTTTAATGAGGTAAAGTGGAAATAAGCATAATACGTACTTGTCTCGCCAATACCATGGCGCCTTTCTTCCATTGAACAGAGAGCGACTTGATACCTGGCTTGGGAACCTTCATCAGCTGCCTCGCCCTGAAGATCGAACTGGGCATCCTGGTGGGAATAGCCATCAACGTCCTGTTCATCTTGTACCAGGCTGCGAGGCCGAAGATCGCCGTTGAGAAACTGACGGTAAGACCAATTCATATATTTCGGACATGTGAGGGGGCGTTGTTTTTTCGACCCTCTAATTCAGTTATTTGACCTGTGGAAATGATTTTTCTTTAGTTGCACCTTTAGATCAAATTTTCCCCGCCTCTTTATGGAGACCTGACAATTTATGTCCTTTTTAAATTTTCTAAGGTCATGACGTCAACCACCCCTCCATCGTGGCCTTCATTCATCTCGTCTCTCTTTTCTCCTTACTTAATTAAGTCCTTGTCCACATTTGGTCATTCTGCCGTAGAATAACAGTGCAATGTAACCTGTTACGTGTTACATAACGTCTTACATTGCGAGGTTCAGGGTTCACGTGTATTAACACCGAAAGTATTCGAAGGAACGGAATGCGCGCTTGTGATCCTTCAGTTATTCGTAACTCGTGGTTCGACTGAAAACTGGAAAGCCACAGTAGCGCACGTGGTGTAATATAACACCCTTTGATGTTTCGTTGAGAAACCGACAATAGAGTGGATAGAGCGCGCCTCGAGCCAAACAGGGGCGAATGATACAGTCACATTGTCCACACTTGGGCATTCATGTTACATTACATGTTGTATTCAACGGTTACGTTACGATAGATTGCTCAAGAGTGGACAAGGCTTTATAGGTCGTCTTTACGCTGCACGCTTAATCACTTGAGCGTTATCGGTTCTTTGTCAATGGATCGTAACCGCCTTTACTATAAATGTTTTGTAAAACTTCTCTTATGCAATATGTAATGCTTTGAAATCACTTCGCTTCTAATTGTCTCTTCGTCGATTCTTCCATAACCTACGCTGCGCGAATAGTTAATACCGGCCTTCGCATATACTCGCCCGCCATAAAAGGCAATCCAACGAAAGAAATAATAAAACTTTTAACTTGCGCACTTGAAAGAGAAAATTTTTGTTAATGATTCAGTAATTCCATCTCTTTATGTTGGAATGTTTTTTATTTCTGTTCCAGTCGCATGGTGGCGTCGACTACCTGTTGGTCACTCCAGACCGCTGCCTCATCTTTCCGTCCATGCACTACGTGCGTAACCTGGTCACCAAACACGGTGTCAAGCAGGCGATACCCGTGGTCATCGACTGTTCGCACATATACGGGGCGGATTTCACGGCCGCTGGGGTAAGGACGAGATCGTGAAGTTTTGGTGAAAAGGAGAAGGAAGAAGGGGAATATTAAGCGCGACGAAACGAGTCTTTTCTTATATATATTTATTTTTTTATAGGAAGGATGTAACTAATTGTCCTCTCGTATTAGATATCCTGACCGGTTTTTGTAAAAACAATTAGCGAGAACAGGTTTTTTTCTGGTTTTCTTGTTTCAACTTTGGTCGCTGATAAGTTTCTCCTCCCTTTCCAGAGGAAGTTCAACACAGGCGTCTAAATTCCGATCATTTGATAAGTATCCCACGAAAAGGAGTTACACTGACCGAGTCATTTTGGTCCTCTTGCGAGTCTTCGGTGGCCAATTCCGACAGGATGCGATGATTTCGAGATCGTATTGCCTATTTTTTAAATCGCTTCTTCGTTTGCAGCAGTAGCCATATTAGGCGTTTTATTTTTTAAATTTTAAATGCCCTTCCTTGCGATAATTTTCTTCTCAAGATTACAACGGAACTCTGGAAATTTCTTGAAAGAGCTCTGGAAACAAAAGAGTTACGAAATTCGTTTAAAACGTGGATATGACATTAAAAGAGAAAGCGCTAAACAACCCATGGGATAGCTTGTCTCACGTCAACTATGAGTTGCAACACTCGGCGGTTTCATTGGAATTACTGTTTTTTCCGTTAGGGCCAGTGAAGTAAAATTTTTATGTGAATATATTACCAGTTTCATTTGTTGCAACCGGTCTTCTGACGACGTAACCCTCTTTGAATCGATATAGGGCGCGATGAAATGGAAATGCCTTTAAAGTGTTTGCTTTTAAACCACTCCTAAAACACGGAATAATAACGCGGGCCAAAATTAGCTTTCACCAATGTTTCGCACTTTCTACATAATTATCAGAATCTCAGATTGAGTTAAGATATCACAAATTTTCTCTCTTAGCATAAATGCTTTGAATATAAAAGGCATCTTTATATAAATTGTTGCATATAGGGGGTTCGTTTGATAATTTTATCCGTGCTTTGACATATTAAAATTTTCTGAAATGAAATTCTTTCCGGCAGAAGCAAATAATTCACCTCTTTGATTACAAGTCATTATTGTAAGATGTATAAAAATTCCAGAAGAAACGCAATTGCCCTGTGCACAGAACACGTGATATGTAATGAAGTAACGAGTGTTGGGAGATACTTTTTGGAGTATTTTTGTTAGGCTAGTCTTTGGGATTGATCATCTGGAAAACAAAATTTGGATAAACGAAATGTATAACCAGGTCTTGGATAAACGAGAGTTAAATTTATGATGGTAGTAGGCAAACTTGAGGCAATGAAATGAGTACTATCTCACTACATCAACGAGCACATAATGCGCGAAGTTATTGTTCGAAAGAACGTCTTTCGGAAGCCGCGTCTCAAGTCTTTATCCGTCACAGGTGGTGCGGAATCTCACGGACGATTTCACCAAGAGGGGACAGCCGCTGCTTTTCTTCAACCTCAAACCGGGAGTGGTGGAGATTTTCGAAGGTCTCCAGCCGAAGGGACTCGTCCTTTACTATTCGGAGGATGACCTCGATGCCATACTCAAAGGTGAGTGGTGACCGGAAGGAGTGGTCCTGTCAGGTGAAGAACGGAAGAAAGTTCAACTTCTCTAAACCGATCGCTCGGATCGGTTATTTAATACAAAGTTTACATATTTTTAAGAAAAATAAAATATTTCCAAAAAAGAAAATCAACAAACTTCTTCAATAAAAAAATCTTTGATTCCTTGAAGAGAAAAGAAATAGTCTTCAAAAACGTATTAAATAATATAAATTAACACAATAGTATCAGCAGAACTGATTTTGCTTAAGCCAGCGAAAATTTGCTCAATGCTTCTCTCTTTTTTAAAACTTTTTACTAGGAATTGTTCTTTTGTTGTTTCATCAATATATACGTCGGTTACAATATTCCAAGAAAAAATATTTTCGACGGCAGTTATGAAAAGGATGGCCAGGTAGAAAAAATGGCTCCAATGAAATCCCTCAAACCTGCTATGTTAATTAACATACTATTTTCTATCACTGATGAATTTTCTCAAGTCAATATGTACCATGCACTTTCGTTATAACCTCAATATAAATCATGTTTGCCATCCACCATTAAGGCAACTTGCAGGGTATTATGTAAATGAATATAAAAAAATTTTGGGCATTAAAATGTGTAATTATCACAAAATACATTGACAGCACAAGGTTATATTAATGAACTACGATTTACAGTTTCCCCCTGAATGTTGAAGAATAATAACAACCTTACTTGTGGATAACGAAAATAGAATTTATAAGTCTGAGAAGCGCTCAAAGCGACTCATTACGTCGTACGCGCTTGAGGGGTTATCCCCATTATATTTAAAGCGGAAGTTGAACTTGATTTTAACTTTTAAATTTCAGAGCGATTCGGATTTACAACAGTTTAAAGATTGAATGCGTCAAACCGGCCCCCGAGTGCGAAGCGACGCCTCTCGCAACAACGCTTCGTCGTTCTCCTCGCCCCGTCCGGCCACCTCGCTACACTGCCAAGACCCTCCGAGAGAGGGGTATTCGCCTCCGGCGCTGCTGCGGAGATCCTTCGCAAGGGGTCGCTGGTTCAAGATGCGATGGATACATTTCGACACGCAACCACTCGTTCTTTGGGCGTAATGGCGTCGAACGGCTTGCGGATTGCGAGTGAGTGTGGCTTCGGGAGCGATCGCCTCTCTGCCACTGAGGGGAAAATCTATCCTTCCCATAAAACGACTATATATTCCGTTGATGAGGAAGAAAAGGAAGGCGTTATCTTGGGACTCTGAGGATGCTACGATAGTGAAGGAGCAGAGGGTGAACATTTTCCATTTGGAGAGTGTGTCAGAATGGAATTGCTCGCCGTGCTCGGGTTCTCCCGTGGAACAGTAGCGCATAAATGTGCGTCGCTCGTTTGTTTCTGATCAAGAAGAGTGAACGTTATATGGGATATCCGTTAGGGGACTATTCACATTCTATCTGATTGTTGCCTGTGCCTCTGTCCCGACCATCCAAAAAAGTGGCGATCTTTCAAAGTGTGCGCTCCTCAGGACGTTACCACGCAGCAACACAGATGTTTATGAATCTGTTAATATTTAAAATGTAAATACATACATATATATTTTTGTAAAAATAAAAGTTGTAAATGAATCGATACACATATTCATTTAAGCAAGTATTAGAAGAACGGGACCGAAAAACCGTGATGATCCTCGTCGTATTCCTGGGCGCTTTGGTAGGCCGCGTTGGCATTTTTGTGATTCGAAATGACAGGAACATTCGTATAGCAAATCACCAAGGTATTTCTTATATTTGTTTTATAAATTATTGTTTCAGTATTTCATTAAATTATTTTCATAATCCAACTAAGATATCTCTATCATAATAAAACCCAATCTTTTTCTGTCACCCTGTGTGAAACTCGGAAAGGTTTGATGTCGATAAATCTTTTGCCAGATACTCGGGGTGTTCCTACGAAGTTTTGAAGAGGGTCACCGCACCTTATAGAAGCGTTCGTTTTCAGAGGAGAAGAAAAGAAAATGCCATTCCGTCCAAGTAATATCCAGATGAGTTCACAATTAATACTTTTTCGTGCGAATTAACACGCGCCTCGTTTTAAACGAAGTTGAATAAGCTCTTTGGAGTTACATACGCTCACACGATTCAATGCGATTCAATCGCCAATACAACTCGAAAGATTCGTATTGTTTTCTCGAAAATTGTAATTGACCCTGTAAAAATCTTCTGTTAGACTTATTTATAAGATCGAATATTGTAAGAATCGCACAATTGCTTGCATATATGAAATCCCCAGAAAACGCGATATGTCACCACTGACCTATTTTAGTAATTTGAACCTTTGAAATAATTTGATCTTCCGCTATATATGCATTCTTTGTGCGAAGCGCACGACGTGAACACATAGTGGATGTCGTTTCCACCCGTCCGTATTTTAATACTCGGAAACCGCTAGACGTATTTTGATGACATTTGGTATTGGGGAGTTTTTATAAAATTGGTCGACAGATTCGCATTTTGGTTAAAATCGGATAACAATTACGACCACTTTCCATGAAGAACTACAATATTCCTGTTTCAACTCGGAAACCGCTGGACTTATTTTGATAAAATTTGGTATTGGGAAATTTGCTAAAATTGGTTGACTGATTCCAATTTTGGTTAAAATCGGACAATTACGACCACTTTACATGCAGACCTACATGTAGTTAACAAAGTTCTTTTGTTTCAACTCGGAAACCGCTGGACGCATTTTGCCTAAATTTAGTATTTAGTAGTTTTGCTAAAATTGGTTCACCGATTCCAAGTTTGGTTAAAATCGGACAAACATTACAACCACTTTTCATGAATATCTACATGTAGTTTACCATGTTCTCGTTTCAACGTGGGAACCGCTAGACGTATTTTGATGAAATTTGGTATTAGGGCATTTTGCTAAAATTTGTCGAGCAATTCCTATTATGGTTAAAATCAGACATTAATTACTACCACTTTAGATGACGACCTACAATAATGAAAATTGTTATTGAGTAATTTACAATAATTGGTCGACCGATTTCAATTTTGTTTAAAATAGGACAACAATTACGACCACTTTACATGAAGACCTAGAATACTATGTTCTTCTGTTTCAACTCGGAATCCGCAGTAAGTATTTTGATGAAATTTGGTATTAAGAAATTTTACTTAATTTTGGTTAAAATCTGAAATTAATAACGACAACTTCACATAAGTACTTTCATGCGTTTATTATGTACCTCGCTAGCTTATCGTTAAATACTCATCTGAGCGAAAAATATTGAGAACACTGAAATCTCAAGGAACGTATTTGGAAACTCTGTGTACTCCGACATGGAGTTCACTTTACCAATCTTGTTAATCAACCTATTTATCAAAATATTTCCATGAAAGCGACTAACTTTATGGGTTATTTGTTTTTTGTCACCCATCTTGTTAAATAATACTTCTCCGCAATATTGAATCGTTTTCTCTTTGATCGATATGCATATAAGTTTCGAAACATCGTTTTTAAATAGGTAGTAAATTTTTACTACTGTTATTATGTCTGTTCATTACCGATTTCAAAAGTTTTGAGAAGGATCGGAATTCCAAATGTTTTGTTTTTAAGGCTTCTTTGTGGCTTAACACTAAAAAGTTCGAGAGGCATTTTGACCCCTTTTCAAATTCTCGCACCTATTTCTCTCGTACCAAAGACCGGAGAAAGTTGTAATTTTTTTATTTTTCATTTTTGGCCTAAATATGCTTCGTGTCCGGTCGGATTTTTCTAGCTGAATTAGAACCGGAGATATGAAAGAGCATACGTAGTAGGGATTGCAAATTTACCGAATTTTTCAATTATCGGTAAATCGATGTTTTCATAAATTCTGTTTTACCGGTAATTTTCGACATTTTCAAAAAATGATAAATTTTAAAATAAAACGATAAATATAAATAAATTATTCCAAGATAAGTACTTTAAGGAAAACACAACATAAACTTGAAACAAAAATCGTAAATAAACCTTTGATTAAATAAACGTGAAATAAACTCAAAAGACTTGTACTCGGGGAAAAACACAACATAAACTTTAATCAAAAATCGTAAACAAACCATCGATTATAAACTCTAAAGATGAGTACTTTAAGGAAAACACAACGTAAACTTTAAACAAAAATCGTAAACAAACCTTTGATTATAAACATGAAATAAACTCGAAAATTTTATTTTAAAACAAAAGTTATTGCCGCTGATTCTATTTTATTTGTTGTCTCTTTGGTTGTTAAAATAGGCTCGCAGAATACATAATTTATCCAGACTTTGGTCTCCTAACTGCGACCTGATTTTTGTGCATATCAACCATGCCGTAGAAAATGCTCTTTCTGATTCGACACTTGTTGGTCTAAAAGTCATTACGAAATTGTAAGCCATTTAAAAATATTTTCCTCTTAATTTTTCTTCTTGAAAATACGTCATTTCCTTTCTCACGACATGTGTTAGGTCTTTCGTGTTTTATGTTTTTGAGATAGATCTTCATCAGTTTTATTTTATCGCCAATTGAAGATCCTTCATCGACAACGCAGCCGATGTCGAAGGAACTGAAGTTTAACATTCATGGAATCGGACTTCAGTTGGCTTAAGGCTAAAGCCTATTGCCCCAATAAACTATTTCCAGCACACAAGCTATACGGTTACAGATATCTCTATGCAGTTTTCGCAATTGTAAACTATTATCTTTTATAAATTTTCTTAGCTTTTTATATTTTTAATATAACAAATTTAAAGCCTTTCAAATTCCTAAATACGATGATTAAAATACTTTCCGAAAAAATAAAAACCTAAAAAGATAATAGAAATAATAAAAATCCATTATCAAGTTACAGAATAATATTTTTTCTAACAGTTAATAAGTTATGCTTGAAATAAGTATTGCATTGTTCGCCCCCGGCTATAAGCGATCCTGGCGGCGAAAGGAGAAAACGGAAGAGTTGCGCCAGTGCAATCTCGGCGTCCATCCGCGATGACTCACGATGAGAGTGGAGAGGGAAACTAGGGGAGGTGAATGTGACGTGAGAGAGGAGTAGAGCTTCGCAAGGAGGCGCATCGCCAGCAATCGGCAATTTGATCTCGGTTGAAAGGAGGTGATTCTGTTTTAGGTGTCGTCCACGTTTATCGTTGCTCACACTTTTTGCTTTACGTTTGTATTTTTAAGATCATCATTGTAGTTTGCCGATAGCAATCGCAATGGAAAATGCTGTGATGGACAGGCGTCGCAGTGAAGAAGGCGGGTTGTTTTTATCGAACAGGAAAAAGAAGTCGACTCTGGGTCTACGGAGATGGCAAATTATGTGAGTTTTTAAACTGAAGTGAGCTCATGATTTGGATGTGTATCACTGTCCTTTTTCTCACCGCTTCACTTTTTCTAGGAAAGGGCGTGCTCCTGTTGAAGAACCGTCCTCCATTCAGCATGCAGAAAACATGAGTGCTGAATGTGTTTGTTTGTTTTTCGTTCCAACAATCCGGGAGGGCAAGATTATCTATTTCTTTCATTGACGAACATGATGGTTTTTCTTCATTGACTGGTCGTTCAACTGGTTCTAAATTTGGTTCTGTTGGTTTCGACGCTCCACAATGATTTTCGTTACTATCATTATATTCCGTGTCTGTTTTCACCGTCTTCACATTTAAAACACTTAATAGATTACCTTGTCGTTTTGACATTTTTGGGATCAGGATCTGAAAAATTATTTATGACTATATTCAATTTTTTGATGCGATTAATGCAGTAGCATTTTGTAAATTAAAAGTACGACTTCTAATTTTAATTATGTCAATTTTAACAAATAATTTCTAACGATTAAGCAAAATTTTTATTATTGTTCAACATTTTAACGTCAAAACTTTTGTTAATAATTTCTTTGTATAATTAAAAAAATAACGGAAATTTTGAGCTAAACCACTTACCTTATTTTTCAGCTTACACCCATAACTTCTGTTATATGAAGAAATCAAGGTATCATGGCAACACTTTTCCAGAAAAGCATTGCAACTTACTGGAACCCCACTCACAAAAACATTGATTTACTCAGTCACCATATACAAGCTTATCGCTCAAATGCCCCTCAAAACAGTTCGTTCTGTGGGCAAAAAGCCGAATGTAGTCCGAAAAAATATTTCGTACGCATTTCTGAACATTTGGTTTTATGTATCATTTTATCTATGAACTCCGATGCAATTGTTTGAGAAATTGCCTAGTTTATTTACAGAAAATCACGAGTTGGTTACAATGTGTGAGCTTTGAAGGTGAGAAGATAACAAAGTCCAGAAATACTTTTAATCTTGCGTTGAAAGCATTACTTTGTATTGGGAAGGGGGAAGAGAGACGAAATTAATGAGACACGTAAAGAAATTGCACCTTTCCTAATTTTAATGTATTGCGACTTTGTCAGGTCGTTCTCAACAAGAAGCGCCAGCGCCTCTTCTCCGGTGTATAGTGTGGGTAGTAATGTTGAAAATTTATAAGCTTTTTTAAATTTTATAGCTCGACGAGGAGTTGTTTGAGTGACTTCTTTCATCAATGCTGCAGCGTCTCGTTTTCCTGAAATA
Organism: Tanypteryx hageni; assembly: GCA_028673005.1. Lineage (NCBI taxonomy): Eukaryota > Metazoa > Arthropoda > Insecta > Odonata > Petaluridae > Tanypteryx > Tanypteryx hageni. The sequence continues at coordinate 224,422,325 of CM054112.1, read as the reverse complement.
TGGGAAGAATGTTGAGCCGAGAAAACGATTTCTTCTTGCGTATGCGAGCCAGGAAGATGAGAGCTCTTATGAAAGTCTGAGACGCAGCGCACGAAAGATAGAGGCATGAGGGGCCTGAGTAAGCACTGCTACGGCCAGGTCCGAGATGTAAAAAAATATTTAAAAAATACTAACACGTAAACACAGACAGCAAGGAACCACAGAACTAAAACAGACCGCATTGACTTACATATTCACTCTCTGAAAGCAAATAAATCAGAGCCGTAGCGATAAGGAAACTTTTCGGACGCAAACGGTGTGTCGCACACATTTGAGGCATGGGAAAGAGCGGACACAGACGCTGCGGCGCACACGCTGATGGGGTTAAAACAGTATTACCTATCTTAAATACTGAAAAAAAGGAATATGATATTTAATGTGAGGGCTTTTAGAATAATGTAGGAACAACTGATCTTAAAGGTCAATAATTATAAAAGATTTCATCTAAAGTAAAAAAAGAGGCAAGTGAAGAGTTCCAAAGAATAAAATTATCTAAAGTAGTTTTCAAATGAATTTTCATTGTAAACTATTCCGAGAAGATCGCTTTAAGGATTATTAATAGTAAAGCAATACGAATGTGATTATAATTTAACAATAATAAAATACATGTATCGTACAAGGCAATATTATAAGAGGAACAATAAGAATTTAATAATAATAATAAAATTAATCAAAAGTTTACATGTACCTCGATTTTCCGGATGTAATTCTAAATAAAACTCATAGAGAAGAGGTTTTCACAATAACCTTAAAAAAATAAATATAAAAAGTTTTTAAGAAATAAATAAACAAACCAACAATAATAATAACGATAAATAAAAACTTATAATAGTTAACAGAAATATCCCTTCAAAAAACGTAGGAATGCTAGTATCAATACAATCCACATTAAAATAAACTTCTCTTGCACCATCAACAATTACAATAGTTTGATTAATCTCGTTGCTAAGATAGACGCGATTATCTTCCAACGAGAATTCAAATAAACATTTATCGCAGCGCCAACGCAAGGATCTGGTGGCCGAGGTGACTAAATCTATCGGCTTAGAAAATTCGCAAATGTTTAAACAAACATTTAATGTTTATGTACTTCTGAATGTGCAACAAATCTGACGTTGGTAATAGTAGAAATCTAAAAATAACCGAATAGGGGTTATGGAATTCTGATATATTAATTAATTTGGACGTAAAAAAATTCCTAAAATGTTAACAAATAGATAAATGTTTCAGTACTGGGGTGCAAGCTAGGGAGCTGAAATATTTTAATTAAGACCTCAGAAGACGCGGCGGCTTGCCTCACTAAGACGCGGTTTGTCAAGTCAAATTTCTCGTAAAATATAAATGATAAGAACTTCAAATTAAAATATTTTAAATAAAAAATGCCCACAAATTCATTCATGTAATTATTTCACCTTGTAAAACTGTTGCGTCAAGAGATTCGTATGTGCGCTTCTAATATTGTGCTGAAACGGAAAGACTTCGCAACCGGTGTGCCGCGATAAAGTCCATGATGTGCCACGATATATTTTACGTTATGAGCAAAGGAAGAATATTACTGCATTTTATTATCCTACAGCTATGACCGCGGAAATTTCCTTATTTAATAAACAGAGATACTTTACGGCAGAATTTGGGCTCCAATCTTTTGCCTACTCATGTCATGTGACTATCTCGATCTATCCCATGGCATTCGAAATTACTTTAATGGCAGTGACAGTAATACTGTACTTACTCGCATAATTAACGCACCTTTCACCTCGAATTTCGTGACCAAAACTATTATATTACTAGCAAACACTACTACCCCTAATATAAAAACTATAAAAGCCCGTCAATATGAATGGGAAAAATTCACCTTTCGCAGGATATGTCCTCAAATACCTTAAAAAATTCAGAAATTTTAATTTCCACATATGATATCATGAAATGAATATCAATAGTAATTGAATATATGTTTAGTTTTGTTACAGTCGTTCAAACAGCGTCGAAAATTCTTGAACATAATCAGAATCAACTAGCGGAAGAGAGCTCTACTAATGAGCATTACATCTGATTCTATCGGACGTCAAGTATGCGGAAACTAGTGCAAGTATACTAGTAGAAGCATATCTTCGCGCCTTGAAAAAAAATTCATTTTTCAGACAGATATTTCATCATTGCAAATATTATCTTAGTCAAAAACATTCCACCTACGCAGCGATTTTTGATTTTCCCATATATCAAAATAATAGGTTAAAACAATCTCCATACTTTGAAATTATAAGAATTTTATACTTTCTCCATTATGGGGTAATAATGGTTCACATTTCTGCCAATTTTTGAAGTTTGATCAGTTTTAGAAGTGAAATGATATTTTTCTAATTTTTTAAAATTAAATAATTTTTAACGGCCGTAGAAAGAATTTCATGAATACACTAAAATATTTAATCGGTTACATAGACTAAAATATAAGTAGTTTCAAAATTTCAGCCATCTAACTTGCCCCGTATTGTCTAAGCATTTACCTATTTTTTAAAATTTTAAGAATTTTTAACTGCCAAAGAAATTAAAATATCAAAATTTTTATAAATGCTTTTACGTTTTTTTATAAAGCCTACCTCTAAAAAAAATTTCAGCTCCGTAGCACATTCGGAAGTACATAAACCTTGAAAAATTGTTTAAATAATTGTCTCCTATGATATATATATATGTGATATGCATGTCACATCCTCCTCTGTAGTAAACCTCGATATATAATGATGGACAAATGATTCAAACAAAGTAGAAGTAAATTATATTTCCTACAGCTTTAATTCCAGTACATTTTTACATTTATCAAATATTAAGGCAAATATTTCAAAATAACGGATAAGTGACGAGAGTAAACACCCACTTTCGAGTGACCGATTTTTACTAAGAACTAATCAGATCTTGCGACTTTCAAAAACATGTTAAATATAAAATTTCGCGTCAACCTGATTATTGGTTTTTGAGTTAGAGCACCCACAAAATAACTGTCACATACTCGTGTCAAAGTCAATTTTGTTTTTATTTTCTGATAAGCCATACATATTTCATTTACATACCCTATACATTTCAATTGTTTTACACATGGCCAGATCGGAAAATACCCTGTTTAGGTAAAAGGCCTCTTCAGGGTAAATTCAGGTGCAGATAGTTCAATTGTATTCGTTTAACCAGTAGTATTTCGATCTTATTGCTTTCTCTGAGGGGTGGCTTTTGCCTGGCTTTCGCCCGAGACGGAAGGGAAACCCGACAAAATCATCTGCAGATAGACGGAATGACTAGATGGTCACTATCACTTTTCCACTTGCTCACAGCACCAGTTTTTCTCAAAGTTCTTAGTAAATATAACAAATACAAATAAATATATAACAAATAACATTTTGTAATGCGTAACAGTTAAATTGAACATAGAAAAATATAACAAGGTTCAAATAGGTTTGAATTTATATAAATATAGTGATAAATATATATGCTTTCGTTGGACTAGCGCCGTCTATTTCTTTTTCTTCATTGGCGGCAGCAGGGGCAATCCGGATAAGGTAGCTGCCCCTGGTTATTGTGGATATCAAGTTTCTCAGATGGGTGGCGAACGTCAGGTGGAGATCGAGGGTAACACCGAGGCATTTCTCCTCTTTCTGCAGGCCGAAACTTTTCCCCCAAAGGGTGACGGAAATCGGTTGCTGCGGACCTCCTTGTTCCCCCCCCTTCGTTAATGAAGGTCATCAGGATCGATTTTTCTGGGTTTGGCCGAAGCCGCCACTTTCTCATTCGCTCCTCGAGCCGCCGGAAGTCCTGCCGTAGGTAACGTGCAGCGGTGTCAGATTTGCGTGCCGTGGCCCAGAGTGCCGTGTCGTCTGCGTACTTCGCGAGGGTCACCTGTGGAAGAGCGGAAGAAGGCATGTCAGCGCAATACAGAATAAAAAGGAGCGTGGATAATACCGTTCCTTGGGGCACGCCGGATTGAATACGGAAGGGATTGGACAGGCTGCCACCTACATTGACTCGTGCATGTCGGTCGGAGATAAAGTAGTATTGGAAGCGGGATAAGTTGGGTGGGATGTCGGGAATTAGGGAGATTTTTAGAAATAGCCCGTCATTCCAGAGTTTGTCGAATGCCCTTTCGATCTCCATGAAGATCGCGGCCGTGCACCCTCTTTTGTTGATTTCTTCTGCCGCCGTTTTGGTGAGCATTGTCAGTGGGTCCGTGGTTGACCTGTGCTCTCGGAATCAGTATTGATGGTCTGGGAGAATGCCGCCTGCGTCTAGGATGGCCGTGATTTTTTCACGACCACTTTTTCCAACATTTTTCCCAGGACGCTCGTAAGGCTGATGGGGAGATAATTTTTCGCGTCTTTCCCCTGTTTCAGGAGCATGATGGTGTGCGCGTTTCTCCATTGTTTTGGGTAGCAACCCTTGGATAAGCAGGAATTATAAATCATTAGGAGGAATTTTTTAAGCGTGGGGAAATACCTGACATGCGTTTGTTGCACTTTATCATCCTGGAGGTCGAGGAGGAGAATTCTACCTGCTGGCAATGGCTTCTTTCAGGTCATCGTCGATGATTCCATCCTCGGTTTCCTCGCTGATATCTGTGGGGATTAAGTTAGGTATAATAAACTGCATTACCTCTATGGATTCTCTGTGAAATTTCTCGTCGAACCTTGGATCGTCGGTCGGCGTGTGTATTTCTTCCAGCACGCCTAAGAATTCCTCCGCTTTTTTCCTCCGTGCAGAGGTTTTTCCCGTCGTGAACTAGGTGGGATTCTTCTTGTCGTATAGCTCCCGAGAAACCTATGAATCGGTCCAAGAACATTTTGCTGTACCTGAAATCGTGACATAAATTCTGATATATTAATTAATTTGGACGTAAAATAATTCCAAAAACGTTAACAAATAGATAAATGTTTCAGTACAGGGGTGCAAGCTAAGGAGCTGAAATGCTTTAATTAAGACCTCAGAAGACTCGCCTCACTAAGACGCGGTTTGTCAAGTCAAATTTCTCGTAAAATATAAATGATAAGAACTTCAAATTAAAATATTTTAAATAAAAAATACCCACAAATTGATTCATGTAATTATTTCACCTTGTAAAACTGTTGCGTCAAGAGATTCGTATGTGCGCTTCTAATATTGTGCTGAAACGGAAAGGCTTCGCAACCGGTGTGCCGCGATAAAGTCCATGATGAGCCACGATATATTTTACGTTATGAGCAAGGGAAGAATATTACTGCGTTTTATTATCCTAAAGCTACGACCGCGGAAATTTCCCTATTTAATAGACAGAGATACTTTACGGCCGAATTTGTACTCCAATCTTTTGCCTACACATGTCATGTGACTATCTCGATCTATGGCACCCATGGCACTCGAAATTACTTTAATGGCAGTGACAGTATTACTGTACTTACTCGCATAATTCACGCACCTTTCACTTCTAATTTCGTGACCAAAACTATTATAGTACTAGCAAACACTACTACCCCTAATACAAAAACTATAAAAGCCCGTCAATATGACGGGGAAAAATTTATCTTTCGCAGGATATGTCCTCAAAAACCTTAAAAAATTCAGAAATTTTAATTTCCACATATGATATCATGAAATGAATATCAATAGTAATTGAATATATGTTTAGTTTTGTTACAGTCGTTCAAACAGCGTCGAAAATTCTTGAACATAATCAGAATCAACTAGCGGAAGAGAGCTCTACTAATGAGCATTACATCTGATTCTATCGGACGTCAAGTATGCGGAAACTAGTACAAGTATACTAGTAGAAGCATATCTTCGCGCCTTGAAAAAACATTCATTTTTCAGACAGATACTTCATCATCGCAATTATTTTCTAAATTAAAAACATTCCACCACAACAGCTATTTTTGTTTTTCCCTTTTGTCAAAATAATACGTTAAAACAATCTCCATACTTTGAAATTTTAAGAAATGTATACTTTCTACATTATTGTGTACTAATGGTTCACATTTCTGCCAATTTTTGAAGTTTGATCACTTTTAGAAGTGAATTAATATTTTTCTTATTGTTTAAATTTAAATAATAATTTTTAACGGCCGCAGAAAGAACTTAATGAATACACTGAAATATTTAATCGGTTACATAGACTAAAATATAAGTAGTTTAAGAATTTCAGCCCTCTAACTTGCCCCGTAGTGTCTAAGCATTTACCTATTTTTTTTAAATTTAAGAATTTTTAACTGCCAAAGAAATTAAAATATTAAAATTTTTATAATTGCTTTTACGTTTTTTTATAAAGCCTACCTCTAAAAAAAATTTCAGCTCCGTAGCACATTCGGAAGTACATAAACCTTGAAAATTTGTTTAAATAATTGTCTCCCATGATATATATATATGTGATATGCATGTTACATCCTCCTCTGTAGTAAACCTCGATATATAATGATGGACAAATGATTCAAACAAAGCAGAAGTAAATTATATTTCCTACAGCTTTTATTCCAGTATATTTTTCCATTTATCAAATATTTCAAAATAACGGATAAGTGACGAGAGTAAACACCCACTTTCGAGTGACCGATTTTTACTAAGAACTAATCAGATCTTGCGACTTTCAAAAACATGTTATATATAAAATTTCGCGTTAACCTGATTTTTGGTTTTTGAGTTAGAGCACACACAAAATAACTGTCACATACTCGTGTCAAAGTCATTTTGTTTTTATTTTCTGATAAGCAATACATGTTTCATTTACATACCCTTTACATTTCAATTGTTATACACATAGCCAGATCGGAAAATACCCTGTTTAGGCAAAAGGCCTCTTCAGGGTAAATTCAGGTGCAGATAGTTCAATTGTATTCGTTTAACCAATAGTATTTCGATCTTATTGCTTTCTCTGAGGGATGGCTTTTGCCTGGCTTTCGCCCGAGACGGAAGGGAAACCCGGCAAAACCATCTGCAGATAGACGGAATGACTAGATGGTCACTATCACTTTTCCACTTGCTCACAGCACCAGTTTTTCTCAAAGTTCTTAGTAAATATAACCAATACAAATAAATATATAACAAATAACATTTTGTAATGCGTAACAGTTAAATTGAATATAGCAAAATATAACAAGGTTCAAATAGGTTTGAATATATATAAATAATAGTGATAAATAAGTATGCTTTTGTTGGACTAGCGCCGTCTATTTCTTTTTCTTCCTTGGCGGCAGCAGGGGCAATCCGTCCTGAGGGCACAGGTGGGGGGAGATAGAGACTTTGGTGCGGGCGTAGAGGCTAGGGGCGTCTGGGCAATAGAGCGACAGCGTCGCCTCTATTATCCTGCCGGGGTGGGGCGCTTGTGTTTGGGGTGGGTTGGGAGGATAATGGGTAGGGGAGCGAGGATTTGTTGGAAGAGGTGGGGGATGTGTGCCCTCATTCTTTAGGCCGCTCTGCAGCGGAGTCTCGCCATTCGGTGTAGGACCGGTTCTATTTCGGCCCGCGCGCGTACCTCGGCTCTGGGTGTGCGGATCGAAGCCCTCATGATGTTGCGGAGGATGACTCTCTCGATGGCTGCCAGCCTCGAGATGTTTCCTTTCGCGAGCGGCGTGATGGCAGTGGCTCCATACTCGATGACGTGTCTGATGAATGACTTGTACAAGTGTATGGCCGTCTCCTCGGAGACGCCTTTTCCTCCTGCTCGTACGGCTCGATAAGGTTGCTGCGCCTGGTTATGGTGGATATCAAGTTTCTCAGATGGGTGGCGAACGTCAGGTGGAGATCGAGGTTAACACCGAGGCATTTCTCCTCTTTCTGCAGGCCGACACTTTCCCCCAAAGAGTGACGGAAATCGGTAGTGAGTGAAGGTCATCAGGATCGATATTTCTGGGTTTGGCCGAAGGCGCCACTTTCTCGTTCACTCCTCGAGCCGCCGGAAGTCCTTTCGTAGATAACGTGCTGCGGTGTCAGTTTTGCGTGCCGTGGCCCAGAGCGCCGTGTCGTCTGCGTACTGCGCGAGGGTCACCTGTGGAAGAGCGGGAGAAGGCATGTCAGCGCAATACAGAATAAAAAGGAGCGTCGATAATACCGTTCCTTGGGGCACGCCGGATTCAATGCGGAAGGGATTGGAAAGCTGCCACCTACAGTGACTCTTGCATGCCGGTCGGACATAAAGTAGTATTGGAAGCGGGATAAGTTGGGTGGGATGTCGGGAATTAGGGAGATTTTTAGAAATAGCCCGTCATTCCAGAGTTTGTCGAATGCCCTTTCGATCTCCATGAAGATCGCGGCCGTGCACCCTCTTTTGTTGATTTCTTCTGCCGCCGTTTTGGTGAGCATTGTCAGTGGGTCCGTGGTTGACCTGTGCTCTCGGAATCAGTATTGATGGTCTGGGAGAATGCCGCCTGCGTCTAGGATGGCCGTGATTTTTTCACGACCACTTTTTCCAACATTTTTCCCAGGACGCTCGTAAGGCTGATGGGGAGATAATTTTTCGCGTCTTTCCCCTGTTTCAGGAGCATGATGGTGTGCGCGTTTCTCCATTGTTTTGGGTAGCAACCCTTGGATAAGCAGGAATTATAAATCATTAGGAGGAATTTTTTAAGCGTGGGGAAATACCTGACATGCGTTTGTTGCACTTTATCGTCCAGGAGGTCGAGGAGGAGAATTCTACCTGCTGGCAATGGCTTCTTTCAGGTCGTCGTCGATGATTCCATCCTCGGTTTCCTCGCTGATATCTGTGGGGATTAAGTTAGGTATAATAAACTGCATTACCTCTATGGATTCTCTGTGAAATTTCTCGTCGAACCTTGGATCGTCGGTCGGCGTGTGTATTTCTTCCAGCACGCCTAAGAATTCCTCCGCTTTTTTCCTCCGTGCAGAGGCTTTTCCCGTCGTGAACTAGGTGGGATTCTTCTTGTCGTATAGCTCCCGAGAAACCTATGAATCGGTCCAAGAACATTTTGCTGTACCTGAAATCTAGACACGCGCAAGTTTTCTGCCATAAATCGTTTTTATAATGAAGTACCTTTCTTTAGATGATGGCCTGGTTCCTGTTCAAACGGTTTTTAATGCTGGGTCCTTCCTCTTTTCGAATTCTCATTAAATCCTCCAGTTTCCCTGATGAGGGCGACGACGTACTTAAGCAGAGGCGTTTTTTTACGTCGATTTTCTTCCTTGGGGTGCATTCGCCCGCAGCCTGTTAAATAATATTGTTTATTGTATCGATTGCATTGTCTACCTCAGTGGTTGTCTTAGGTCTCTATGCAGGGAGTAATCCTTCGGCGATGATTTCTTCGAACATTCCCCAGTTCGCTTTTGCCCAATCCGTGTTGTTTATCGTCCGTCTCGGTCTTTTGGCGGATCCTCCGGTGGTGATGGGGAAGATGAGTGGCAGGTGGTACGAGGAGATGGTATCCTCCGCTTTGACGTCTCCGACAAGTTGGGCGTGCCAGCTCGCGTGCCAGCTTGCGTTCAAGCTCACGTGCCAGCTCGCGTGCCAGCTCGCGTGCCAGCTCGCGTGCCAGCTCGCGTGAAGGATCACGTGCCAGCTTGCGTGGCAGCGTGCGTGGCAGCGTGCGTGGCAGCGTGCGTGGCAGCGTGAGTGGCAGCGTGCGTGGCATCATGCGTGGCAGCGTGCGTGGCAGCGTGCGTGGCATCATGCGTGGCAGCGTGAGTGGCAGCGTGCGTGGCAGCGTGCGTGGCATCGTGCGTGTCAGCGTGCGTGGCAGCGTGTGTGGCATCGTGCATGGCAGCGTGCGTGGCTTCGTGAGTGGCAGCGTGCGAGCCAACGTGCGTGCCAGCGTGCGTGCCAGCGTGCGTGGAACGCGTGCGTGGCAGCGTGCGTGCCAGCGTGCGTGCCATCGTGCGTGCCAGCGTGTGTGCCAGCGTGTGTGCCAGCGTGTGTGCCAGCGTGCCTGCCAGCGTGCGTGCCTGCGTGCGTGCCAGCGTGCGTTGCAGCGTGCGTACCAGCTTGCGTGCCAGCGTGCATGCGTAGATTGGAGCGTGAAATCATTCAACTATTGACCTGTGCCAAAAAGAAGATATAGTTGGCGAGGCTATTAACAACGTCGTAGTGAAGGATCGAGGGGATGTGAGGAAATGGTTTTGTTCGCAAACGCATAATCTTTACGAACATAATTTTTTTATACTTTTTCGTATAAATTTGGAACAAATATAATGAGCATATCGCCTTTTATCGAATTACGAATTATCAAGGTTTTTTAATTATCCAGGTATGAAATTTACTTATTGGGTCTTCAAATTTAAAGAAATTTCGAATTACACAGAAATTTTGAACTAAAGAGTTTCTAATTATCTAGGTTTTACTGTACTTGTAATTTATATGCATACGCAGATGCACCATCACATAAAATCCAAATTTTGATCCCCGTATTATACTGATTGAAGGGGCATCTTCCTAGACGCTTCTAACTGTTCATCTATAGATACATTTTCATCTTAGGTGTATTACTTCTGCAAATTTTCCACCCAAAAATCCCAAACAACGAGTATGGGTGCCAGTCTGTCACCATTCCTGTGCTTTTTTCTGCCATCTCTATTGTCAAATATTAAAACTCCCGTAATTTTATAAAATCTTTCAATAGACATGACGGCACTAATAATCGGCCTACCATTTACTTCGTCCCTCAAACTTTTCAGTGATTCGTTATGGGATCTGTAAACGCCTGCCAATTCCAAAAGTCCAATATAAGGTTCAATGTGAGCATAGTCCACCTCTTTTCAAGCTATTCCATTGACACGCCTATCTTCTATATTGGCCATTGTTATAATTTTGTTAGTGATAATTATCATGCCAAAAGATGATTTTTGGGTGGTTATGCGACTTGTGGGATATCTTGTTAGTCCTAGAGAAAATTCTATTACTTTATGATACGACTTGATTTACTAATCCATGCAATCCTTTTTTATCTTTTGAGATCATCGGGACGAATCGTCTAAAATAAGGCCATCCTTACTTTCAGAATATTCCGTCGAATATCCTTCATATTCCTCGTTATCTTCTAATTCTGAGACATTTTTATTTAAATCCTCATCATGAAAATATTCATTATCAGAATCACAAAATAGATCAAGTGTTAGGGTCTAAAAGATGAAAGTTTTTAGGAAAACAATATAAATATTTTCACGTGTAATTAGGAATTAGAAATTACAAAGCGATAAAAATAAAATAAAACCTAAATTTAGCTATAATTTCACATTTTTCCTTCAAATAAATTTTCAATCTCACAGTGAGATTTCAAAACTGATAGACTCTTATTGGAACTCTTTTATTTGTATTATGAGTCATAATTTGGCAAACGGCAAACGTGTCACCAACAGAAGGAGCGTAATTCATTTATTTCCAAGAAATCCATATATTTTGTTGAACTTCCTGTTCATCGATTTAGTACTATATATGACAAAATTCTGATATGGCCATCACATGACTTTCTCCATACTTGTAATATTTCTAAAACTTCCAAATAGGTTAAATGATAATAAATAATAAAGGAACTGCAAGAAACATTCCAAGACTTAACAAAGAACCGAAATAAACTCAAATGGTAGCCTTCTGATACTTGATTTTAGCCACGAATATCCAACCATTAAGATAAGAACAAGAAATCCAAACCAGAACTAATGCAGGCAAGTTTCCCAAAGTTCACGTACCGAATTCATTACTCATATATTCACAGGAAATGTTTCAGTATGTGTTAGTCATTCCAAGAAATTCTCATACCATAAATACGACTTGTAGCTCATAGTTTATCTATGATAGATGAAAATTGTAAAACAAATCAATAGAGCATTATGAGTATCAAGAATGAGGTTAGGCTCAACCGTGTGGAATTCTGAATTGTGCCACGCTCCTAAATGGCTGGAACGGTCAACTTTTGATGACAGTGTCATACAACGTGAAAGTGAGATTCGTTTTGCCAAGCTCTTTACCCTTAGGAAAAAACTGGCTGCTCTTTCCTCAAAATCAGTGCAGTGTAGTGATTCCAGTCCTTCTAAACTCAGTGACCACAAGATCCACCCACCAATTTATCCAATTGTGTTTCTATTTTGAACGAGTTTAACTTAGGCCTGAAATTCGCCACTTGCCTCCATTTATCTACACGTGTGTTGAAGAATCTAGTCGTCGATTGTGATTTGGCCCTACAAAAAGAATCTCATTCGTTTAAGCACGTTTTTGCTTGTAAAATTTCTTCCTTCCTCTATGTTCCTCGACCAAGACCACTATCCCGCTCACACTCTCCCGACTTACTTTCTAGTGTTAATAAAATTTGACTGTCCAAAAGACTGATAAAGTTAATGGCATGGTGGTGATGGACAGAGACGTTTATTTGGAGAAATGTTATGATTTCATTCGAAACAAAAAAATTTCGCTTTTGAAAGAAATCCCTCTCTCGAATTATCAATCTGCGATCCACAAAACTATTTCTTCGACTTCTTTTCTTTTCACTCCTAAAAACAAACACAACTTATAAGTGGTGAACCCCTTTCCCCTTAGACTTCATGGTTTAACAAAACTTCACAAAAAGGATTGCCCTATTAGGCCTGTTGTCTCCAGTACCTCTGCGCCTGCCCATAAACTCGCCTTCAAACTCAATACACTTCTTCGTCATTATTCTCATTTTAGTCCAAAATTTGGTATTAAAATTTCCATAGAGTTGACGCCCACCTTCAAAGTAAAGATTTTCCACAACAATTGAAAATTTGTCTCTTTTGATATTTTTTACCTTTTTACTTCTGTTCCCGTTAAAGAACTCGTAGATTTGGTTGTAGATATGCTTTCCAAAGCAGATGTCAATCAATTTTTGATAACTGAGTTTCTTAACTTACTTGTAGCATATTCTGAACAAAACCTATTTCTTTTTTAGTGTATTTTTTTTTTAAACAAACGCATAATCTCGCGATGGTACCCCCTCTTTCCCCTCTCCTTGCCAACATTTATATCAACAATTTATAAGTTAACCTTCATAATTCTGGCGGAGGAGTTTTGACAAGAGGATTAAGTGCATCCGTTTAAATAATTTGAATTCTCAATTTGCGAAGCATCCCTTAAACCTCAATCATAATAGTTCCTTCAATACTAAATTCCCCCGCTTTGAAAATTAAGGTCGCAAATAGGATGCTCCTGAACAGCTAGAAATAATTATTTGTGAAGACCAGTTTCTCTTAAATGTATATCTTTTCCGCAATCATTCTTCTCAATTTTGCTTACCAAATATTTTTTAAATACTTTGTATCAACATTGTTGTCTTTGGCTCCTTTTACCAAGTTTTAGTAACATATATCTTTATTTTCCTTACATCTTCCTTTCCAACCCCTTCCTTTTCCTAACCGTTTATTTATTTACCTTCCATTCGTTTTCTATGTAACCCCTACTCTGCCCCTCTCACCCTTTTTTCCCTATATATATGGAACTGTATTTATATTTTATCACCTAATGATACTATGATCGTAGTGAAACCTTTCGTGCCAAATAAATTTGTGGAAGTGACAATGTTGTTTCTTTTTCTCGAAGAGCAATATACGGTTAAAAATGGTAAAAAAGAATGTCACTTTCTATCTTTACCTTTTGCATGTATTTTTTTAAATAAGCTAATTAGTTAAATGTTACTGTTCACACGCTAATATATCTGGACCAACTGTCCATTGCTGATGGGCAGTCAAACGTAAAAATAACAAGTCAAGATATAAAAATGAATTATTATAACCATTTTTTATATATTTTATACGTTAATATCAATAAACCCTATAATATAATTATGATAACCTTTCCGCTTTCATGAGTTACAAAAGTGTCTACCAGGTCTTGAGAGACGTGGGGGTATCCGTATTTAACCGTTAATCTTTATACAGTTGTGAGAATAGCAGACAGAAGTAGAGAACTGTAAGAATGTTTTGTAAATAAGTAGTAAGAGGTTCGATAGTATCTTTTGTTTCATAAATATCAATACTGACTTATAAATTGCTATTACGTAAAATCAACGAAAATAGACTGCTAGTGCAGAGAAATTCAGTTTTAAATACTAGTAGCAGTGAAATTGTGGAATATTTCAAATTATATTGACTTAACTTAAATGACAAAAATAATAAATTGTTCTTTTCCTAACATCAAATCAACCGTCCATATAAAAGCACTGTATAAGCATAGTTAGCTGATGAATTGCTAAACTACAACGCGACACTTTAAAATTTTTTATTTAAATATGTTCAAATTAAAATCCTTTAAAACAGTATTACCTATCTTAAATAGTGAAAAAAAGGAATATGATATTTAATGTGAGGGCTTTTAGAATAATGTAGGAACAACTGATCATAAAGGTCAATAATTATAAAAGATTTCATCTAAATTAAAAAAAGAGGCAAGTGAACAGTACCAAAAAATAAAATTATCGAAAGTAGTTTTCAAATGAATTTTCATTGTAAACTATTCCGAGAAGATCGCTTTAAGGATTATTAATAGTAAAGCAATACGAATGTGATTATAATTTAACAATAATAAAATACATGTATCGTACAAGGCAATATTATAAGAGGAACAATAAGAATTTAATAATAATAATAAAATTAATGAAAAGTTTACATGTACCTCGATTTTCCGGATGTAATTCTAAATGGAACTCATAGGGAAAAGGTTTTTACAAGAACCTTAGAAAAATAAATATAAAAAGTTTTTAAGATATAAATATAAACATACCAACAGTAATAATAACGATAAATAAAAATTATAATAATTAACAGAAATATCCCTTCAAAAAACGTAGGAATGCTAGTATCAATACAATCCACATTAAAATAAACTCCTCTTGCACCATCAACAATTACAATAGTTTGTTTAATCTCGTTGCTAAGATGGACGCGTTTATCTTCCAACGAGAATTCAAATAAACCTTTATCGCAGCGCCAACGCAAGGATCTGGTGGCCGAGGTGACTAAATCTATCGGCTTAGAAAATTCGCAAATGTTTAAACAAACATTTAATGTTTATGTACTTCTGAATGTGCAACAAATCTGACTTTGGTAATAGTAGAAATCTAAAAATAACCGAATAGGGGTTATGAAATTCTGATATATTAATTAATTTGGACGTAAAATAATTCCTAAATTGCTAACAAATAGATAAATGTTTCAGTACTGGGGTGCAAGCTAAGGAGCTGAAATGCTTTAATTAAGACCTCAGAAGACTCGCCTCACTAAGACGCGGTTTGTCAAGTCAAATTTCTCGTAAAATATAAATGATAAGAACTTCAAATTAAAATATTTTAAATAAAAAATACCCACAAATTGATTCATGTAATTATTTCACCTTGTAAAACTGTTGCGTCAAGAGATTCGTATGTGCGCTTCTAATATTGTGCTGAAACGGAAAGGCTTCGCAACCGGTGTGCCGCGATAAAGTCCATGATGTGCCACGATATATTTTACGTTATGAGCAAGAGAAGAATATTACTGCGTTTTATTATCCTACAGCTACGACCGCGGAAATTTCCCTATTTAATAGACAGAGATACTTTACGGCCGAATTTGTACTCCAATCTTTTGCCTACACATGTCATGTGACTATCTCGATCTATTGCACCCATGGCACTCGAAATTACTTTAATGGCAGTGACAGTAATACTGTACTTACTCTCATAATTCACGCACCTTTTACTTCTAATTTCGTGACAAAACTATTATAGTACTAGCAAACACTACTACCCCTAATACAAAAACTATAAAAGCCCGTCAATATGACGGGGAAAAATTTATCTTTCGAAGGATATGTCCTCAAAGACCTTAAAAAATTCAGCAATTTTAATTTCCACATATGACATCATGAAATGAATATCAATAGTAATTGAATATATGTTTAGTTTTGTTACCGTCGTTCAAACAGCGTCGAAAAATCTTGAACATAATCAGAATCAACTAGCGGAAGAGAGCTCTACTAATGAGCATTACATCTGATTCTATCGGACGTCAAGTATGCGGAAACTAGTACAAGTATACTAGTAGAAGCATATCTTCGCGCCTTGAAAAAACATTCATTATTCAAACAGATATTTCATCATTGCAATTATTTTCTAAATTGAAAACATTCCACCACCACAGCGATTTAAATAATTGTCTCCTATGATATATATATATATATATGTGATATGCATGTTACATCCTCCTCTGTAGTAAACCTCGATATATAATGATGGACAAATGATTCAAACAAAGTAGAAGTAAATTATATTTCCTACAGCTTATATTCCAGTATATTTTTCCATTTATTAATTATTAAAGCAAATATTTCAAAATAGCTAGTAGAAGCATATCTTCGCGCCTTGAAAAAACATTTATTTTTCAGACAGATATTTCATCATTGCAATTATTTTCTAAATTAAAAACATTAAACTCCCGCAGCGATTTTTGTTTTTCCCTTATGTCAAAATAATAGGTTAAATCAATCCCCATACTTTGAAATTTTAAGAATTGTATACTTTCTCCATTATGGTGTACTAATGGTTCACATTTCTGCCAATTTTTGAAGTTTGATCACTTTTAGAAGTGAAATAATATTTTTCTTATTGTTTAAATTAAAATAATTATTGTTAACGGCCGCAGAAAGAACTTCATGAATACACTGAAATATTTAATCGGTGACATAGACTAAAATATATATGTAGTTTAAAAATTTCAGCTCTCATAACTTGCCCCGTAGTGTCTAAGCATTTACCTATTTTTATAAATTTTAAGAATTTTTAACTGCCAAAGACATTAAAATATTAAAATTTTTATAATTGCTTTTACGTTTTTTTATAAAGCCTACCTCTAAAAAAAATTTCAGCTCCGTAGCACATTCGGAAGTACATAAACCTTGAAAATTTGTTTAAATAATTGTCTCCCATGATATATATATATGTGATATGCATGTCACATCCTCCTCTGTAGTAAACCTCGATATATAATGATGGACAAATGATTCAAACAAAGCAGAAGTAAATTATATTTCCTACAGCTTTTATTCCAGTATATTTTTCCATTTATCAAATATTTCAAAATAACGGATAAGTGACGAGAGTAAACACCCACTTTCGAGTGACCGATTTTTACTAAGAACTAATCAGATCTTGCGACTTTCAAAAACATGTTATATATAAAATTTCGCGTTAACCTGATTTTTGGTTTTTGAGTTAGAGCACACACAAAATAACTGTCACATACTCGTGTCAAAGTCATTTTGTTTTTATTTTCTGATAAGCAATACATGTTTCATTTACATACCCTTTACATTTCAATTGTTATACACATAGCCAGATCGGAAAATACCCTGTTTAGGCAAAAGGCCTCTTCAGGGTAAATTCAGGTGCAGATAGTTCAATTGTATTCGTTTAACCAATAGTATTTCGATCTTATTGCTTTCTCTGAGGGATGGCTTTTGCCTGGCTTTCGCCCGAGACGGAAGGGAAACCCGGCAAAACCATCTGCAGATAGACGGAATGACTAGATGGTCACTATCACTTTTCCACTTGCTCACAGCACCAGTTTTTCTCAAAGTTCTTAGTAAATATAACAAATACAAATAAATATATAACAAATAACATTTTGTAATGCGTAACAGTTAAATTGAATATAGCAAAATATAACAAGGTTCAAATAGGTTTGAATATATATAAATAATAGTGATAAATAAGTATGCTTTTGTTGGACTAGCGCCGTCTATTTCTTTTTCTTCCTTGGCGGCAGCAGGGGCAATCCGTCCTGAGGGCACAGGTGGGGGGAGATAGAGACTTTGGTGCGGGCGTAGAGGCTAGGGGCGTCTGGGCAATAGAGCGACAGCGTCGCCTCTATTATCCTGCCGGGGTGGGGCGCTTGTGTTTGGGGTGGGTTGGGAGGATAATGGGTAGGGGAGCGAGGATTTGTTGGAAGAGGTGGGGGATGTGTGCCCTCATTCTTTAGGCCGCTCTGCAGCGGAGTCTCGCCATTCGGTGTAGGACCGGTTCTATTTCGGCCCGCGCGCGTACCTCGGCTCTGGGTGTGCGGATCGAAGCCCTCATGATGTTGCGGAGGATGACTCTCTCGATGGCTGCCAGCCTCGAGATGTTTCCTTTCGCGAGCGGCGTGATGGCAGTGGCGCCATACTCGATGACGTGTCTGATGAATGACTTGTACAAGTGTATGGCCGTCTCCTCGGAGACGCCTTTTCCTCCTGCTCGTACGGCTCGATAAGGTTGCTGCGCCTGGTTATGGTGGATATCAAGTTTCTCAGATGGGTGGCGAACGTCAGGTGGAGATCGAGGGTAACACCGAGGCATTTCTCCTCTTTCTGCAGGCCGACACTTTCCCCCCAAAGAGTGACGGAAATCGGTAGTGAGTGAAGGTCATCAGGATCGATATTTCTGGGTTTGGCCGAAGGCGCCACTTTCTCTTTCACTCCTCGAATCGCCGGAAGTCCTTTCGTAGATAACGTGCTGCGGTGTCAGTTTTGCGTGCCGTGGCCCAGAGCGCCGTGTCTTCTGCGTACTGCGCGAGGGTCACCTGTGGAAGAGCGGGAGAAGGCATGTCAGCGCAATACAGAATAAAAAGGAGCGTCGATAATACCGTTCCTTGGGGCACGCCGGATTCAATGCGGAAGGGATTGGAAAGCTGCCACCTACAGTGACTCTTGCATGCCGGTCGGACATAAAGTAGTATTGGAAGCGGGATAAGTTGGGTGGGATGTCGGGAATTAGGGAGATTTTTAGAAATAGCCCGTCATTCCAGAGTTTGTCGAATGCCCTTTCGATCTCCATGAAGATCGCGGCCGTGCACCCTCTTTTGTTGATTTCTTCTGCCGCCGTTTTGGTGAGCATTGTCAGTGGGTCCGTGGTTGACCTGTGCGCTCGGAATCAGTATTGATGGTCTGGGAGAATGCCGCCTGCGTCTAGGTTGGCCGTGAGTTTTTTCACGACCACTTTTTCCAACATTTTTCCCAGGACGCTCGTAATGCTGATGGGGCGATAATTTTTCGCGTCTTTCCCCTGTTTCAGGAGCATGATGGTGTGCGCGTTTCTCCATAGTTTTGGGTAGAAACCCTTGGATAAGCAGGAATTATAAATCATTAGGAGGAATTTTTTAAGCGTGGGAAAATACCAGACATGCGTTTGTTGCACTTTATCGTCCAGGAGGTCGAGGAGGAGAATTCTACCTGCTGGCAATGGCTTCTTTCAGGTCATCGTCGATGAGTCCATCCTAGGTTTCCTCGCTGATATCTGTGGGGATTAAGTTAGGTATAATAAACTGCATTACCTCTATGGATTCTCTGTGAAATTTCTCGTCGAACCTTGGATCGTCGGTCGGTGTGTGTATTTCTTCCAGCACGCGTAAGAATTCCTCCGCTTTTTTCCTCCGTGCAGAGGCTTTTCCCGTCGTGAGCTAGGTGGGATTCTTCTTGTCGTATAGCTCCCGAGAAATCTATGAATCGGTCCAAGAACCTTTTGCTGTACCTGAAATCAAGACACGCGCAAGTTTTCTGCCATAAATCGTTTTTTTAATCAAGTACCTTTCTTTAGATGATGGCCTGGTTCCTGTTCAAACGGTTTTTAATGCTGGGTCCTTCCTCTTTTCGAATTCTCATTAAATCCTTCAGTTTTCCCTGATGAGGGCGACGACGTACTTAAGCAGATGCGTATTTTTACGTCGATTTTCTTCCTTGGGGTGCATTCGCCCGCAGCCTGTTAAATAATATTGTTTATTTTATCGATTGCATTGTCTACCTCAGTGGTTGTCATAGGTCTCTCTGCAGGGAGTAATCCTTCGGCGATGATTTCTTCGAACATTCCCCAGTTCGCTTTTGCCCAATCCGTATTGTTTATCGTCCGTCTCGGTCTTTTGGCGGATCCTCCGGTGGTGATGGGTAAGATGAGTGGCAGGTGGTACGACGAGATGGTATCCTCCGCTTAGACGTCCCCGACAAGTTGGGTGTGCCAGCTAGCATGCCAGCTTGCGTGCCAGCTCGCGTGCCAGCTCGCGTGCCAGCTCGCGTGAAGGATCACGTGCCAGCTTGCGTGGCAGCGTGCGTGGCAGCGTGCGTGGCAGCGTGATTGGCAGCGTGCGTGGCATCATGCGTGGCAGCGTGCGTGGCAGCGTGCGTGGCAGCGTGCGTGGCATCGTGCGTGGCAGCGTGCGTGGCAGCGTGTGTGGCATCGTGCATGGCAGCGTGCGTGGCATCGTGAGTGGCAGCGTGCGTGCCAACGTGCGTGCCAGCGTGCGTGCCAGCGTGCGTGGAACGCGTGCGTGCCAGCGTGCGTGGCAGGGTGCGTGCCATCGTTTGTGCTAGCGTGCGTGCCAGCGTGTGTGCCAGCGTGCGTGCCAGCGTGCCTGCCAGCGTGCGTGCCTGCGTGCGTGCCAGCGTGCGTGGCAGCGTGCGTACCAGCTTGCGTGCCAGCGTGCATGCGTAGATTGGAGCGTGAAATCATTCAACTATTGACCTGTGCCAAAAAGAAGATATAGTTGGCGAGGCTATTAACAACATCGTAGTGAAGGATCGAGGGGATGTGAGGAAATGGTTTTGTTCGCAAACGCATAATCTTTACGAATATAATTTTTTTATACTTTTTCGTATTAATTTGGAACAAATATTATGAGCATATCGCCTTTTATCGAATTACGAATTATCAAGGTTTTTTAATTATCCAGGTATGAAATTTACTTATTGGGTCTTCAAATTTAAAGAAATTTCGAATTACACAGAAATTTTGAACTAAAGAGTTTCTAATTATCTAGGTTTTACTGTACTTGTAATTTATATGCATACGCAGATGCACCATCACATAAAATCCAAATTTTGATCCCCGTATTATACTGATTGAAGGGGCATCTTCCTAGACGCTTCTAACTGTTCATCTATAGATACATTTTCATCTTGGGTGTATTACTTCTGCAAATTTTCCACCCAAAAATCCCAAACAACGAGTATGGGTGCCAGTCTGTCACCATTCCTGTGCTTTTTTCTGCCATCTCTATTGTCAAATATTAAAACTCCCGTAATTTTATAAAATCTATCAATAGACATGACGGCACTAATAATCGGCCTACCATGTACTTCGTCCCTCAAACTTTTCAGTGATTCGTTATGGGATCTGTAAACGCCTGCCAATTCCAAAAGTCCAATATAAGGTTCTATGTGAGCATAGTCCACCTCTTTTCAAGCTATTCCATTGACACGCCTATCTTCTATATTGGCCATTGTTATAATTTTGTTAGTGATAATTATCATGCCAAAAGATGATTTTTGGGTGGTTATGCGTCTTGTGGGATATCTTGTTAGTCCTAGAGAAAATTCTATTACGTTATGATACGACTTGATTTACTAATCCATGCAATCCTTTTTATCTTTTGAGATCATCGGGACGAATCGTCTAAAATAAGGCCATCCTTACTTTCAGAATATTCCGTCGAATATCCTTCATATTCCTCGTTATCTTCTAATTCTGAGACATTTTTATTTATTAGAAAAATACAAAGCGATAAAAATAAAATAAAACCTAAATTTAGCTATAATTTCACATTTTTCCTACAAATAAATTTTCAATCTCACAGTGAGAATTCAAAACTGATAGATTGTTATTGGAACTCTTTTATTTGTATTATGAGTCATAATTTGGCAAACGACAAACGTGTCACCAACAGAAGGAGCGTAATTCATTTATTTCCAAGAAATCCATATATTTTGTTGAACTTCCTGTTCATCGATTTAGTACTATATATGACAAAATTATGATATGGCCATCACATGACTTTCTCCATACTTGTAATATTTCTAAAACTTCCAAATAGGTTAAATGATAATAAATAATAAAGGAACTGCAAGAAACATTCCAAGACTTAACAAAGAACCGAAATAAACTCAAATGGTAGCATTCTGATACTTGATTTTAGCCACGAATATCCAACCATTAAGATAAGAACAAGAAATCCAAACCAGAACTAATGCAGGCAAGTTTCCCAAAGTTCACGTACCGAATTCATTACTCATATATTCACAGGAAATGTTTCAGTATGTGTTAGTCATTCCAAGAAATTCTCATACCATAAATACGACTTGTAGCTCATAGTTTATCTATGATAGATGAAAATTGTAAAACAAATCAATAGAGCATTATGAGTATCAAGAATGAGGTCAGGCTCAACCGTGTGGAATTCTGAATTGTGCCACGCTCCTAAATGGCTGGAACGGTCAACTTTTGATGACAGTGTCATACAACGTGAAAGTGAGATTCGTTTTGCCAATCTATTTACCCTTAGGAAAAAACTGGCTGCTCTTTCCTCAAAATCAGTGCAGTATAGTGATTCCAGTCCTTCTAAACTCAGTGACCACAAGATCCATCCACCAATTTATCCAATTGTGTTTCTATTTTGAACGAGTTTAACTTAGGCCTGAAATTCGCCACTTGCCTCCATTTATCTACACGTGTGTTGAAGAATCTAGTCGTCGATTGTGATTTGGCCCTACAAAAAGAATCTCATTCGTTTAAGCACGTTTTTGCTTGTAAAATTTCTTCCTTCCTCTATGTTCCTCGACCAAGACCACTATCCCGCTCACACTCTCCCGACTTACTTTCTAGTGTTAATAAAATTTGATTGTCCAAATGACTGATAAAGTTAATGGCATGGTGGTGATGGACAGAGACGTTTATTTGGAGAAATGTTATGATTTCATTCGAAACAAAAAAATTTCGCTTTTGAAAGAAAACCCTCTCTCGAATTATCAATCTGCGATCCACAAAACTATTTCTTCGACTTCTTTTCTTTTCACTCCTAAAAACAAACACAACTTATAAGTGGTGAACCCCTTTCCCCTTAGACTTCATGGTTTAACAAAACTTCACAAAAAGGATTGCCCTATTAGGCCTGTTGTCTCCAGTACCTCTGCGCCTGCCCATAAACTCGCCTTCAAACTCAATACACTTCTTCGTCATTATTCTCATTTTAGTCCAAAATTTGGTATTAAAATTTCCATAGAGTTGACGCCCACCTTCAAAGTAAAGATTTTCCACAACAATTGAAAATTTGTCTCTTTTGATATTTTTTACCTTTTTACTTCTGTTCCCGTTAAAGAACCTGTAGATTTGGTTGTAGATATGCTTTCCAAAGCAGATGTCAATCAATTTTTGATAACTGAGTTTCTTTACTTACTTGTAGCATATTCTGAACAAAACCTATTTCTTTTTTAGTGTATTTTTTTTAAACAAACGCATAATCTCGCGATGGTACCCCCTCTTTCCCCTCTCCTTGCCAACATTTATATCAACTATTTATAAGTTAACCTTCATAATTCTGGCGGAGGAGTTTTGACAAGAGGATTAAGTGCATCCGTTTAAATAATTTGAATTCTCAATTTGCGAAACATCTTTTAAACCTCAATCATCATAGTTCCTTCAATCCTAAATTCCCCCGCTTTGAAAATTAAGGTCGCAAATAGGATGCTCCTGAACAGCTAGAAATAATGATTTGTGAAGACCAGTTTCTCTTAAATGTATATCTTTTCAGCAATCATTCTTCTCAATTTTGCTTACCAAATATTTTTTAAATACTTTGTATCAACATTGTTGTCTTTGTCTCCTTTTACCAAGTTTTAGTAACATTTATAACTTTATTTTCCTTTCATCTTTCTTTCCAACCCCTTCCTTTTCCTAACCGTTTATTTATTTACCTTCCATTCGTTTTCTATGTAATCCCTACTCTGCCCCTCTCACCCTTTTTTTCCTAAATATATGGAACTGTATTTATATTTTATCACCTAATGATACTATGATCGTAGTGAAACATTTCGTGCCAAATAAATTTGTGGAAGTGACAATGTTGTTTCTTTTTCTCGAAGAGCAATATGAGGTTAATAATGGTAAAAAAGAATGTCACTTTCTATCTTTACCTTTTGCATGTATTTTTTTAAATAAGCTAATTAGTTAAATGTTACTGTTCACACGCTAATATATCTGGACCAACTGTCCATTGCTGATGGGTAGTCAAACGTAAAAATAACAAGTCAAGATATAAAAATGAATTATTATAACCAGTTTTTATATATTTTATACTTTAATATCAATAAACCCTATAATATAATTATGATAACCTTTCCGCTTTCATGAGTTGCAAAAGTGTCTACCAGGTCTTGAGAGACGTGGGGGTATCCGTATTTAACCGTTAATCTTTATACAGTTGTGAGAATAGCAGACAGAAGTAGAGAACTGTAAGAATGTTTTGTAAATAAGTAGTAAGAGGTTCGATAGTATCTTTTGTTTCATAAATATCAATACTGACTTATAAATTGCTATTACGTAAAATCAACGAAAATAGACTGCTAGTGCAGAGAAATTCAGTTTTAAATACTAGTAGCAGTGAAATTGTGGAATATTTCAAATTATATTGACCTAACTTAAATGACAAAAATAATAAATTGTTCTTTTACTAACATCAAATCAACCGTCCATATAAAAGCACTTTATAAGCATAGTTAGATTATGAATTGCTAAACTACAACGCGACACTTTAAAAAATTTTATTTAAAATGTTCAAATTAAAATCCTTTAAAACAGTATTACCTATCTTAAATAGTGAAAAAAAGGAATATGATATTTAATGTGAGGGCTTTTAGAATAATGTAGGAACAACTGATCATAAAGGTCAATAATTATAAAAGATTTCATCTAAAGTAAAAAAAGAGGCAAGTGAACAATACCAAAAAATAAAATTATCGAAAGTAGTTTTCAAATGAATTTTCATTGTAAACTATTCCGAGAAGATCGCTTTAAGGATTATTAATAGTAAAGCAATACGAATGTGATTATAATTTAACAATAATAAAATACATGTATCGTACAAGGCAATATTATAAGAGGAACAATAAGAATTTAATAATAATAATAAAATTAATCAAAAGTTTACATGTACCTCGATTTTCCGGATGTAATTCTAAATGGAACTCATAGGGAAAAGGTTTTTACAAGATCCTTAAAAAAAAAAATATTAAAAGTTTTTAAGATATAAATATAAACATACCAACAGTAATAATAACGACAAATAAAAACTTATTATAATTAACAGAAATATCCCTTCAAAAAACGTAGGAATGC
Source organism: Tanypteryx hageni (assembly GCA_028673005.1). NCBI lineage: Eukaryota > Metazoa > Arthropoda > Insecta > Odonata > Petaluridae > Tanypteryx > Tanypteryx hageni. Next base: position 224,397,222 of record CM054112.1, on the reverse strand, counting down.
TAGTATCAATCCACATTAAAATAAACTTCTCTAACACCATCAACAATTACAATAATTTGTTTAATTTCGTTGCTAAGATGGACGCGTTTATTTTCCAACGAGAATTCAAATAAACATTTATCGCAGCGCCAACGCAAGGATCTGGTTGCCGAGGTGACTAAATCTATCGGGTTAGAAAATTCGCAAATGTTTAAACAAACATTTAATGTTTATGTACTTCTGAATGTGCAACAAATCTGACGTTGGTAATAGTAGAAATCTAAAAATAACCGAATAGGGGTTATGAAATTCTGATATATTAATTAATTTGGACGTAAAATAATTCCAAAAACGTTAACAAATAGATAAATGTTTCAGTACTGGGGTGCAAACTAAGGAGCTGAAATGCTTTTATTAAGATCTCAGAAGACTCGCCTCACTAAGACGCGGTTTGTCAAGTCAAATTTCTCGTAAAATATAAATGATAAAAACTTCAAATTAAAATATTTTAAATAAAAAATACCTACAATTTGATTCATGTAATTATTTCACCTTGTAAAACTGTTGCGTCAAGAGATTCGTATGTGCGCTTCTAATATTGTGCTGAAACGGAAAGGCTTCGCAACCGGTGTGCCGCGATAAAGTCCATGATGTGCCACGATATATTTTACGTTATGAGCAAGGGAAGAATATTACTGCGTTTTATTATCCTACAGCTACGACCGCGGAAATTTCCCTATTTAATAGACAGAGATACTTTAAGGCCGAATTTGTACTCCAATCTTTTGCCTACACATGTCATGTGACTATCTCGATCTATGGCAAACATGGCACTCGAAATTACTTTAATGGCAGTGACAGTAATACTGTACTTACTCTCATAATTCACGCACCTTTTACTTCTAATTTCGTGACCAAAACTATTATAGTACTAGCAAACACTACTACCCCTAATAAAAAACTATAAAAGCCCGTCAATATGACGGGGAAAAATTTATCTTTCGAAGGATATGTCCTCAAAGACCTTAAAAAATTCAGCAATTTTAATTTCCACATATGACATCATGAAATGAATATCAATAGTAATTGAATATATGTTTAGTTTTGTTACCGTCGTTCAAACAGCGTCGAAAAATCTTGAACATTATCAGAATCAACTAGCGGAAGAGAGCTCTACTAATGAGCATTACATCTGATTCTATCGGACGTCAAGTATGCGGAAACTAGTACAAGTATACTAGTAGAAGCATATCTTCGCGCCTTGAAAAAACATTCATTATTCAAACAGATATTTCATCATTGCAATTATTTTCTAAATTAAAAACATTCCACCAAAACTGCGATTTAAATAATTGTCTCCTATGATATATATATATATATATATATATATATATATATATATAATATGCATGTTACATCCTCCTCTGTAGTAAACCTCGATATATAATGATGGACAAATGATTCAAACAAAGTAGAAGTAAATAATATTTCCTACAGCTTATATTCCAGTATATTTTTCCATTTATCAATTATTAAAGCAAATATTTCAAAATAGCTAGTAGAAGCATATCTTCGCGCCTCGAAAAAACATTCATTTTTCAGACAGATATTTCATCATTGCAATTATTTTCTAAATTAAAAACATTAAACTTCCGCAGAGATTTTTGTTTTTCCCTTATGTCAAAATAATAGGTTAAAACAATCCCCATACTTTGAAATTTTAAGAATTGTATACTTTCTCCATTATGGTGTACTAATGGTGAAATGGTGAAATGATTCAAACAAAGTAGAAGTAAATTATATTTCCTACAGCTTTTATTCCAGTATATTTTTCCATTTATCAATTATTAAAGCAAATATTTCAAAATAGCGGATAAGTGACGAGAGTAAACACCCACTTTCGAGTGACCGATTTTTACTAAGAACTAATCAGATCTTGCGACTTTCAAAAACATGTTATATATAAAATTTCGCGTTACCCTGATTATTGGTTTTTGAGTTAGAGCACACACAAAATAACTGTCACATACTCGTGTAAAAGTCAATTTTGTTTTTATTTTCTGATTAGCAATACATATTTCATTTACATACCCTTTACATTTCAATTGTTTTACACATGGCCAGATCGGAAAATACCCTGTTTAGGCAAAAGGCCTGTTCAGGGTAAATTCAGGTGCAGATAGTTCAATTGTATTCGTTTAACCAGTAGTATTTCGATCTTATTGCTTTCTCTGAGGGGTGGCTTTTGCCTGGCTTTCGCCCGAGACGGAAGGGAAACCCGGCAAAACCATCTGCAGATAGACGGAATGACTAGATGGTCACTATCACTTTTCCACTTGCTCACAGCACCAGTTTTCCTCAAAGTTCTTAGTAAATATAACAAATACAAATAAATATATAACAAATAACATTTTGTAATGCGTAACAGTTAAATTGAATATAGCAAAATATAACAAGATTCAAATAGGTTTGAATATATATAAATAATAGTGATAAATAAGTATGCTTTTGTTGAACTAGCGCCGTCTATTTCTTTTTCTTCCTTGGCGGCAGCAGGGGCAATCCGTCCTGAGGGCACAGGTGGGGGGAGATAGAGACTTTGGTGCGGGCGTATAGGCTAGGGGCGTCTGGGCAATAGAGCGACAGCGTCGCCTCTATTATCCTGCCGGGGTGGGGCGCTTGTGTTTGGGGTGGGTTGGGAGGATAATGGGTAGGGGAGCGAGGATTTGTTGGAAGAGGTGGGGGATGTGTGCCCTCATTCTTTAGGCCGCTCTGCAGCGGAGTCTCGCCATTCGGTGTAGGACCGGTTCTATTTCGGCCCGCGCGCGTACCTCGGCTCTGGGTGTGCGGATCGAAGCCCTCATGATGTTGCGGAGGATGACTCTCTCGATGGCTGCCAGCCTCGAGATGTTTCCTTTCGCGAGCGGCGTGATGGCAGTGGCGCCATACTCGATGACGTGTCTGATGAATGACTTGTACAAGTGTATGGCCGTCTCCTCGGAGACGCCTTTTCCTCCTGCTCGTACGGCTCGGATAAGGTTGCTGCGCCTGGTTATGGTGGATATCAAGTTTCTCAGATGGGTGGCGAACGTCAGGTGGAGATCGAGGGTAACACCGAGGCATTTCTCCTCTTTCTGCAGGCCGACACTTTCCCCCCAAAGAGTGACGGAAATCGGTAGTGAGTGAAGGTCATAAGGATCGATATTTCTGGGTTTGGCCGAAGGCGCCACTTTCTCGTTCACTCCTCGAGCCGCCGGAAGTCCTTTCGTAGATAACGTGCTGCGGTGTCAGTTTTGCGTGCCGTGGCCCAGAGCGCCGTGTCGTCTGCGTACTGCGCGAGGGTCACCTGTGGAAGAGCGGGATAAGGCATGTCAGCGCAATACAGAATAAAAAGGAGCGTCGATAATACCGTTCCTTGGGGCACGCCGGATTGAATGCGGAAGGGATTGGACAGGCTGCCACCTACATTGACTCTTGCATGCCGGTCGGAGATAAAGTAGTATTGGAAGCGGGATAAGTTGGGTGGGATGTCGGGAATTAGGGAGATTTTTAGAAATAGCCCGTCATTCCAGAGTTTGTCGAATGCCCTTTCGATCTCCATGAAGATCGCGGCCGTGCACCCTCTTTTGTTGATTTCTTCTGCCGCCGTTTTGGTGAGCATTGTCAGTGGGTCCGTGGTTGACCTGTGCGCTCGGAATCAGTATTGATGGTCTGGGAGAATGCCGCCTGCGTCTAGGATGGCCGTGAGTTTTTTCACGACCACTTTTTCCAACATTTTTCCCAGGACGCTCGTAAGGCTGATGGGGCGATAATTTTTCGCGTCTTTCCCCTGTTTCAGGAGCATGATGGTGTGCGCGTTTCTCCATTGTATTGGGTAGAAACCCTTGGATAAGCAGGAATTATAAATCATTAGGAGGAATTTTTTAAGCGTGGGGAAATACCTGACATGCGTTTGTTGCACTTTATCGTCCAGGAGGTCGAGGAGGAGAATTCTACCTGCTGGCAATGGCTTCTTTCAGGTCGTCGTCGATGATTCCATCCTCGGTTTCCTCGCTGATATCTGTGGGGATTAAGTTAGGTATAATAAACTGCATTACCTCTATGGATTCTTTGTGAAATTTCTCGTCGAACCTCGGATCGTCGGTCGGTGTGTGTATTTCTTCCAGCACGCGTAAGAATTCCTCCGCTTTTTTCCTCCTTGCAGAGGCTTTTCCCGTCGTGAACTAGGTGGGATTCTTCTTGTCGTATAGCTCCCGAGAAATCTATGAATCGGTCCAAGAACCTTTTGCTGTACCTGAAATCTAGACACGCGCAAATTTTCTGCCATAAATCGTTTTTATAATCAAGTACCTTTCTTTAGATGATGGCCTGGTTCCTGTTCAAACGGTTTTTAATTCTGGGTCCTTCCACTTTTCGAATTCTCATTAAATCCTCCAGTTTTCCCTAATGAGGGCGACGACGTACTTAAGCAGATGCGTATTTTTACGTCGATTTTCTTCCTTGGGGTGCATTCGCCCGCAGCCTGTTAAATAATATTGTTTATTGTATCGATTGCATTATCTACCTCAGTGGTTGTCTTACGTCTCTCTGCAGGTAGTAATCCTTCGGCGATGATTTCTTCGAACATTCCCCAGTTCGCTTTTGACCAATCCGTATTGTTTATCGTCGTCTCGGTCTTTTGGCGGATCCTCCAGTGGTGATGTGTAAGATGAGTGGCAGGTTGTACGACGAGATGGTATCCTCCGCTTTGACGTCCCCGACAAGTTGGGCGTGCCAGCTCGCGTGCCAGCTTGCGTGCCAGCTCGCGTGCCAGCTCGCGTGCCAGCTCGCGTGAAGGATTACGTGCCAGCTTGCGTGGCAGCGTGCGTGGCATCGTGAGTGGCAGCGTGCGTGCCAACGTGCGTGCCAGCGTGCGTGGAACGCGTGCGTGCCAGCGTGCGTGGCAGGGTGCGTGCCATCGTGCGTGCCAGCGTGCGTGCCAGCGTGTGTGCCAGCGTGTGTGCCAGCGTGCGTGCCAGCGTGCCTGCCAGCGTGCGTGCCTGCGTGCGTGCCAGCGTGCGTTGCAGCGTGCGTACCAGCTTGCGTGCCAGCGTGCATGCGTAGATTGGAGCGTGAAATCATTCAACTATTGACATGTGCCAAAAAGAAGATATAGTTGGCGAGGCTATTAACAACATCGTAGTGAAGCATCGAGGGGATGTGAGGAAATGGTTGTGTTCGCAAACGCATAATCTTAACGAACATAATTTTTTTATACTTTTTCGTATTAATTTGGCACAAATATTATGAGCATATCGCCTTGTATCGAATTACGAATTATCAAGGTTTTTTAATTATCCAGGTATTAAATTTACTTATTGGGTCTTTAAAGAATTTAAAGAAATTTCGAATTACACAGAAATTTTGAACTAAAGAGTTTCTAATTATCTAGGTTTTACTGTACTTGTAATTTGTATGCATACGCAGATGCACCATCACATAAAATCCAAATTTTGATCCCCTTATTATACTGATTGAAGGGGCATCTTCCTAGACGCTTCTAACTGTTCATCTATAGATACATTTTCATCTTGGGTGTATTACTTCTGCAAATTTTCCACCCAAAAATCCCAAACAACGAGTATGGGTGCCAGTCTGTCACCATTCCTGTGCTTTTTTCTGCCATCTCTATTGTCAAATATTAAAACTCCCGTAATTTTATAAAATCTTTCAATAGACATGACGGCACTAATAATCGGCCTACCATGTACTTCGTCCCTCAAACTTTTCAGTGATTCGTTATGGGATCTGTAAACGCCTGCCAATTCCAAAAGTCCAATATAAGGTTCTATGTGAGCATAGTCCACCTCTTTTCAAGCTATTCCATTGACACGCCTATCTTCTATATTGGCCATTGTTATAATTTTGTTAGTGATAATTATCATGCCAAAAGATGATTTTTGGGTGGTTATGCGTCTTGTGGGATATCTTGTTAGGCCTAGAGAAAATTCTATTACGTTATGATACGACTTGATTTACTAATCCATGCAATCCTTTTTATCTTTTGAGATCATCGGGACGAATCGTCTAAAATAAGGCCATCCTTACTTTCAGAATATTCCGGATAATATCCTTCATATTCCTCGTTATCTTCTAATTCTGAGACATTTTTATTTAAATCCTCATCATGAAAATATTCATTATCAGAATCACAAAATAGATCAATTGTTAGGGTCTAAAAGATAAAAGTTTTTAGGAAAACAATAAAAATATTTTCACGTGTAATTAGGAATTAGAAATTACAAAGCGATAAAAATAAAATAAAACCTAAATTTAGCTATAATTTCACATTTTTCCTACAAATAAATTTTCAATCTCACAGTGAGAATTCAAAACTGATAGATTGTTATTGGAACTCTTTTATTTGTATTATGAGTCATAATTTGGCAAACGACAAACGTGTCACCAACAGAAGGAGCGTAATTCATTTATTTCCAAGAAATCCATATATTTTGTTGAACTTCCTGTTCATCGATTTAGTACTATATATGACAAAATTCTGATATGGCCATCACATGACTTTCTCCATACTTGTAATATTTCTAAAACTTCCAAATAGGTTAAATGATAATAAATAATAAAGGAACTGCAAGAAACATTCCAAGACTTAACAAAGAACCGAAATAAACTCAAATGGTAGCATTCTGATACTTGATTTTAGCCACGAATATCCAACCATTAAGATAAGAACAAGAAATCCAAACCAGAACTAATGCAGGCAAGTTTCCCAAAGTTCACGTACCGAATTCATTACTCATATATTCACAGGAAATGTTTCAGTATGTGTTAGTCATTCCAAGAAATTCTCATACCATAAATACGACTTGTAGCTCATAGTTTATCTATGATAGATGAAAATTGTAAAACAAATCAACAGAGCATTATGAGTATCAAGAATGAGGTCAGGCTCAACCGTGTGGAATTCTGAATTGTGCCACGCTCCTAAATGGCTGGAACGGTCAACTTTTGATGACAGTGTCATACAACGTGAAAGTGAGATTCATTTTGCCAAGCTCTTTACCCTTAGGAAAAAACTGGCTGCTCTTTCCTCAAAATCAGTGCAGTATAGTGATTCCAGTCCTTCTAAACTCAGTGACCACAAGATCCAACCACCAATTTATCCAATTGTGTTTCTATTTTGAACGAGTTTAACTTAGGCCTGAAATTCGCCACTTGCCTCCATTTATCTACACGTGTGTTGAAGAATCTAGTCGTCGATTGTGATTTGGCCCTACAAAAAGAATCTCATTCGTTTAAGCACGTTTTTGCTTGTAAAATTTCTTCCTTCCTCTATGTTCCTCGACCAAGACCACTATCCCGCTCACACTCTCCCGACTTACTTTCTAGTGTTAATACAATTTGACTGTCCAAATGACTGATAAAGTTAATGGCATGGTGGTGATGGACAGAGACGTTTATTTGGAGAAATGTTATGATTTCATTCGAAACAAAAAAATTTCGCTTTTGAAAGAAAACCCTCTCTCGAATTATCAATCTGCGATCCACAAAACTATTTCTTCGACTTCTTTTCTTTTCACTCCTAAAAACAAACACAACTTATAAGTGGTGAACCCCTTTCCCCTTAGACTTCATGGTTTAACAAAACTTCACAAAAAGGATTGCCCTATTAGGCCTGTTGTCTCCAGTACCTCTGCGCCTGCCCATAAACTCCCCTTCAAACTCAATACACTTCTTCGTCATTATTCTCATTTTAGTCCAAAATTTGGTATTAAAATTTCCATAGAGTTGACGCCCACCTTCAAAGTAAAGATTTTCCACAACAATTGAAAATTTGTCTCTTTTGATATTTTTTACCTTTTTACTTCTGTTCCCGTTAAAGAACTCGTAGATTTGGTTGTAGATATGCTTTCCAAAGCAGATGTCAATCAATTTTTGATAACTGAGTTTCTTTACTTACTTGTAGCATATTCTGAACAAAACGTATTTCTTTTTTAGTGTATTTTTTTTAAACAAACGCATAATCTCGCGATGGTACCCCCTCTTTCCCCTCTCCTTGCCAACATTTATATCAACAATTTATAAGTTAACCTTCATAATTCTGGCGGAGGAGTTTTGACAAGAGGATTAAGTGCATCCGTTTAAATAATTTGAATTCTCAATTTGCGAAACATCTTTTAAACCTCAATCATCATAATTCCTTCAATCCTATATTCCCCCGCTTTGAAAATTAAGGTCGCAAATATGATGCTCCTGAACAGCTAGAAATAATTATTTGTGAAGACCAGTTTCTCTTAAATGTATATCTTTTCCGCAATCATTCTTCTCAATTTTGCTTACCAAATATTTTTTAAAAACTTTGTATCAACATTGTTGTCTTTGGCTCCTTTTACCAAGTTTTAGTAACATATATCTTTATTTTCCTTTCATCTTCCTTTCCAACCCTTCCTTTTCCTAACCGTTTATTTATTTACCTTCCATTCGTTTTCTATGTAACCCCTACTCTGCCCCTCTCACCCTTTTTTCCCTATATATATGGAACTGTATTTATATTTTATCACCTAATGATACTATGATCGTAGTGAAACCTTTCGTGCCAAATAAATTTGTGGAAGTGACAATGTTGTTTCTTTTTCTCGAAGAGCAATATACGGTTAAAAATGGTAAAAAAGAATGTCACTTTCTATCTTTACCTTTTGCATGTATTTTTTTAAATAAGCTAATTAGTTAAATGTTACTGTTCACACGCTAATATATCTGGACCAACTGTCCATTGCTGATGGGCAGTCAAACGTAAAAATAACAAGTCAAGATATAAAAATGAATTATTATAACCAGTTTTTATATATTTTATACGTTAATATCAATAAACCCTATAATATAATTATGATAACCTTTCCGCTTTCATGAGTTACAAAAGTGTCTACCAGGTCTTGAGAGACGTGGGGGTATCCGTATTTAACCGTTAATCTTTATACAGTTGTGAGAATAGCAGACAGAAGTAGAGAACTGTAAGAATGTTTTGTAAATAAGTAGTAAGAGGTTCGATAGTATCTTTTGTTTCATAAATATCAATACTGACTTATAAATTGCTATTACGTAAAATCAACGAAAATAGACTGCTAGTGCAGAGAAATTCAGTTTCAAATACTAGTAGCAGTGAAATTGTGGAATATTTCAAATTATATTGACTTAACTTAAATGACAAAAATAATAAATTGTTCTTTTCCTAACATCAAATCAACCGTCCATATAAAAGCACTGTATAAGCATAGTTAGCTGATGAATTGCTAAACTACAACGCGACACTTTAAAATTTTTTATTTAAATATGTTCAAATTAAAATCCTTTAAAACAGTATTACCTATCTTAAATAGTGAAAAAAAGGAATATGATATTTAATGTGAGGGCTTTTAGAATAATGTAGGAACAACTGATCATAAAGGTCAATAATTATAAAAGATTTCATCTAAAGTAAAAAAAGAGGCAAGTGAACAGTACCAAAAGATATAATTATCGAAAGTAGTTTTCAAATGAATTTTCATTGTAAACTATTCCGAGAAGATCGCTTTAAGGATTATTAATAGTAAAGCAATACGAATGTGATTATAATTTAACAATAATAAAATACATGTATCGTACAAGGCAATATTATAAGAGGAACAATAAGAATTTAATAATAATAATAAAATTAATGAAAAGTTTACATGTACCTCGATTTTCCGGATGTAATTCTAAATGGAACTCATAGGGAAAAGGTTTTTACAAGAACCTTAAAAAAATAAATATAAAAAGTTTTTAAGATATAAATATAAACATACCAACAGTAATAATAACGATAAATAAAAATTATAATAATTAACAGAAATATCCCTTCAAAAAACGTAGGAATGCTAGTATCAATACAATCCACATTAAAATAAACTTCTCTTGCACCATCAACAATTACAATAGTTTGTTTAATCTCGTTGCTAAGATGGACGCGTTTATCTTCCAACGAGAATTCAAATAAACATTTATCGCAGCGCCAACGCAAGGATCTGGTGGCCGAGGTGACTAAATCTATCGGCTTAGAAAATTCGCAAATGTTTAAACAAACATTTAATGTTTATGTACTTCTGAATGTGCAACAAATCTGACGTTGGTGATAGTAGAAATCTAAAAATAACCGAATAGGGGTTATGAAATTCTGATATATTAATTAATTTGGACGTAAAATAATTACTAAAATGCTAACAAATAGATAAATGTTTCAGTACTGGGGTGCAAGCTAAGGAGCTGAAATGCTTAAATTAAGACCTCAGAAGACTCGCCTCACTAAGACGCGGTTTGTCAAGTCAAATTTCTCGTAAAATATAAATGATAAGAACTTCAAATTAAAATATTTTAAATAAAAAATACCCACAAATTGATTCATGTAATTATTTCACCTTGTAAAACTGTTGCGCCAAGAGATTCGTATGTGCGCTTCTAATATTGTGCTGAAACGGAAAGGCTTCGCAACCGGTGTGCCGCGATAAAGTCCATGATGTGCCACGATATATTTTACGTTATGAGCAAGGGAAGAATATTACTGCGTTTTATTATCCTACAGCTACGACCGCGGAAATTTCCCTATTTAATAGACAGAGATACTTTAAGGCCGAATTTGTACTCCAATCTTTTGCCTACACATGTCATGTGACTATCTCGATCTATGGCAAACATGGCACTCGAAATTACTTTAATGGCAGTGACAGTAATACTGTACTTACTCTCATAATTCACGCACCTTTTACTTCTAATTTCGTGACCAAAACTATTATATTACTAGCAAACACTACTACCCCTAATATAAAAACTATAAAAGCCCGACAATATGACGGGGAAAAATTTATCTTTCGAAGGATATGTCCTCAAAGACCTTAAAAAATTCAGCAATTTTAATTTCCACATATGACATCATGAAATGAATATCAATAGCAATTGAAGATATGTTTAGTTTTGTTACCGTCGTTCAAACAGCGTCGAAAATTCTTGAACATAATCAGAATCAACTAGCGGAAGAGAGCTCTACTAATGAGCATTACATCTGATTCTATCGGACGTCAAGTATGCGGAAACTAGTACAAGTATACTAGTAGAAGCATACCTTCGCGCCTTGAAAAAACATTCATTATTCAAACAGATATTTCATCATTGCAATTATTTTCTAAATTAAAAACATTCCACCACCACTGCGATTTGAATAATTGTCTCCTATGATATATATATATATATATATATATATATATATATATATATATAATATGCATGTTACATCCTCCTCTGTAGTAAACCTCGATATATAATGATGGACAAATGATTCAAACAAAGTAGAAGTAAATTATATTTCCTACAGCTTTTATTCCAGTATATTTTTCCATTTATCAATTATTAAAGCAAATATTTCAAAATAGCTAGTAGAAGCATATCTTCGCGCCTCGAAAAAACATTCATTTTTCAGACAGATATTTCATCATTGCAATTATTTTCTAAATTAAAAACATTAAACTTCCGCAGAGATTTTTGTTTTTCCCTTATGTCAAAATAATAGGTTAAAACAATCCCCATACTTTGAAATTTTAAGAATTGTATACTTTCTCCATTATGGTGTACTAATGGTTCACATTTCTGCCAATTTTTGAAGTTTGATCACTTTTAGAAGTGAAATAATATTTTTCTTATTGTTTAAATTTAAATAATTATTGTTAACGGCCGCAGAAAGAACACAATGAATACACTGAAATATTTAATCGGTTACATAGACTAAAATATATATGTAGTTTAAAATTTTCAGCTCTCTAACTTGCCCGTAGTGTCTAAGCATATACCTATTTTTTTAAATTTTAAGAATTTTTAACTGCCAAAGGAATTAAAATATCAAAATTTTTATAATTGCTTTTACGTTTTTTTATAAAGCCTACCTCTAAAAAAAATTTCACCTCCGTAGCACATTCGGAAGTACATAAACCTTGAAAATTTGTTTAAATAATTGTCTCCTATGATATATATATATATATGTGATATGCATGTTACATCCTCCTCTGTAGTAAACCTCGATATATAATGATGGACAAATGATTCAAACAAAGTAGAAGTAAATTATATTTCCTACAGCTTTTATTCCAGTATATTTTTCCATTTATCAATTATTAAAGCAAATATTTCAAAATAGCGGATAAGTGACGAGAGTAAACACCCACTTTCGAGTGACCGATTTTTACTAAGAACTAATCAGATCTTGCGACTTTCAAAAACATGTTATATATAATATTTCGCGTTAACCTGATTATTGGTTTTTGAGTTAGAGCACACACAAAATAACTGTCACAACTCGTGTAAAAGTCAATTTTGTTTTTATTTTCTGATTAGCCATACATATTTCATTTACATACCCTTTACATTTCAATTGTTTTACACATGGCCAGATCGGAAAATACCCTGTTTAGGCAAAAGGCCTCTTCAGGGTAAATTCAGGTGCAGATAGTTCAATTGTATTCGTTTAACCAGTAGTATTTCGATCTTATTGCTTTCTCTGAGGGGTGGCTTTTGCCTGGCTTTCGCCCGAGACGGAAGGGAAACCCGGCAAAACCATATGCAGATAGACGGAATGACTAGATGGTCACTATCACTTTTCCACTTGCTCACAGCACCAGTTTTTCTCAAAGTTCTTAGTAAATATAACAAATACAAATAAATATATAACAAATAACATTTTGTAATGCGTAACAGTTAAATTGAATATAGCAAAATATAACAAGGTTCAAATAGGTTTGAATATATATAAATAATAGTGATAAATAAGTATGCTTTTGTTGGACTAGCGCCGTCTATTTCTTTTTCTTCCTTGGCGGCAGCAGGGGCAATCCGTCCTGAGGGCACAGGTGGGGGGAGATAGAGACTTTGGTGCGGGCGTAGAGGCTAGGGGCGTCTGGGCAATAGAGCGACAGCGTCGCCTCTATTATCCTGCCGGGGTGGGGCGCTTGTGTTTGGGGTGGGTTGGGAGGATAATGGGTAGGGGAGCGAGGATTTGTTGGAAGAGGTGGGGGATGTGTGCCCTCATTCTTTAGGCCGCTCTGCAGCGGAGTCTCGCCATTCGGTGTAGGACCGGTTCTATTTCGGCCCGCGCGCGTACCTCGGCTCTGGGTGTGCGGATCGAAGCCCTCATGATGTTGCGGAGGATGACTCTCTCGATGGCTGCCAGCCTCGAGATGTTTCCTTTCGCGAGCGGCGTGATGGCAGTGGCGCCATACTCGATGACGTGTCTAATGAATGACTTGTAAAGTGTATGGCCGTCTCCTCGGAGACGCCTTTTCCTCCTGCTCGTACGGCTCGGATAAGGTTGCTGCGCCTGGTTATGGTGGATATCAAGTTTCTCAGATGGGTGGCGAACGTCAGGTGGAGATCGAGGGTAACACCGAGGCATTTCTCCTCTTTCTGCAGGCCGACACTTTCCCCCCATAGAGTGACGGAAATCGGTAGTGAGTGAAGGTCATCAGGATCGATATTTCTGGGTTTGGCCGAAGGCGCCACTTTCTCGTTCACTCCTCGAGCCGCCGGAAGTCCTTTCGTAGATAACGTGCTGCGGTGTCAGTTTTGCGTGCCGTGGCCCAGAGCGCCGTGTCGTCTGCGTACTGCGCGAGGGTCACCTGTGGAAGAGCGGGAGAAGGCATGTCAGCGCAATACAGAATAAAAAGGAGCTTGGATAATACCGTTCCTTGGGGCACGCCGGATTGAATGCGGAAGGGATAGGACAGGCTGCCACCTACATTGACTCTTGCATGCCGGTCGGAGATAAAGTAGTATTGGAAGCGGGATAAGTTGGGTGGGATGTCGGGAATTAGGGAGATTTTTAGAAATAGCCCGTCATTCCAGAGTTTGTCGAATGCCCTTTCGATCTCCATGAAGATCGCGGCCGTGCACCCTCTTTTGTTGATTTCTTCTGCCGCCGTTTTGGTGAGCATTGTCAGTGGGTCCGTGGTTGACCTGTGCGCTCGGAATCAGTATTGATGGTCTGGGAGAATGCCGCCTGCGTCTAGGATGGCCGTGAGTTTTTTCACGACCACTTTTTCCAACATTTTTCCCAGGACGCTCGTAAGGCTGATGGGGCGATAATTTTTCGCGTCTTTCCCCTGTTTCAGGAGCATGGTGGTGTGCGCGTTTCTCCATTGTTTTGGGAAGCAACCATTGGATAAGCAGGAATTATAAATCATTAGGAGGAATTTTTTAAGCGTGGGGAAATACCTGACATGCGTTTGTTGCACTTTATCGTCCAGGAGGTCGAGGAGGAGAATTCTTCGTGCTGGCAATGGCTTCTTTCAGGTCGTCGTCGATGATTCCATCCTCGGTTTCCTCGCTGATATCTGTGGGGATTAAGTTAGGTATAATAAACTGCATTACCTCTATGGATTCTCTGTGAAATTTCTCGTCGAACCTCGGATCGTCGGTCGGTGTGTGTATTTCTTCCAGCACGCGTAAGAATTCCTCCGCTTTTTTCCTCCGTGCAGAGACTTTTCCCGTCGTGAACTAGGTGGGATTCTTCTTGTCGTATAGCTCCCGAGAAACCTATGAATCGGTCCAAGAACCTTTTGCTGTACCTGAAATCTCGACACGCGCAAGTTTTCTGCCATAAATCGTTTTTATAATCAAGTACCTTTCATTAGATGATGGCCTGGTTACTGTTGAAACGGTTTTTAATGCTGGGTCCTTCCTCTTTTCGAATTCTCATTAAATCCTCCAGTTTTCCCTAATGAGGGCGACGACGTACTTAAGCAGATGCGTATTTTTACGTCGATTTTCTTCCTTGGGGTGCATTCGCCCGCAGCCTGTTAAATAATATTGTTTATTGTATCGATTGCACTGTCTACCTCAGTGGTTGTCTTACGTCTCTCTGCAGGTAGTAATCCTTCGGCGATGATTTCTTCGAACATTCCCCAGTTCGCTTTTGACCAATCCGTATTGTTTATCGTCGTCTCGGTCTTTTGGCGGATCCTCCGGTGGTGATGGGTAAGATGAGTGGCAGGTGGTACGACGAGATGGTATCCTCCGCTTTGACGTCCCCGACAAGTTGGGCGTGCCAGCTCGCGTGCCAGCTTGCGTGCCAGCTCGCGTGCCATCTCGCGTGCCAGCTCGCGTGAAGGATCACGTGCCAGCTTGCGTGGCAGCATGCGTGGCAGCGTGCGTGGCAGCGTGCGTGGCATCATGCGTGGCAGCGTGAGTGGCAGCGTGCGTGGCAGCGTGCGTGGCATCGTGCGTGGCAGCGTATGTGGCATCGTGCATGGCAGCGTGCGTGGCATCGTGAGTGGCAGCGTGCGTGCCAACGTGCGTGCCAGCGTGCGTGGAACGCGTGCGTGCCAGCGTGCGTGGCAGGGTGCGTGCCAGCGTGCGTGCCAGCGTGTGTGCCAGCGTGTGTGCCAGCGTGCGTGCCAGCGTGCCTGCCAGCGTGCATGCCTGCGTGCGTGCCAGCGTGCGTTGCAGCGTGCGTACCAGCTTGCGTGCCAGCGTGCATGCGTAGATTGGAGCGTGAAATCATTCAACTATTGACCTGTGCCAAAAAGAAGATATAGTTGGCGAGGCTATTAACAACATCGTAGTGAAGCATCGAGGGGATGTGAGGAAATGGTTGTGTTCGCAAACGCATAATCTTAACGAACATAATTTTTTTATACTTTTTTGTATTAATTTGGCACAAATATTATGAGCATATCGCCTTGTATCGAATTACGAATTATCAAGGTTTTTTAATTATCCAGGTATGAAATTTACTTATTGGTTCTTCAAATTTAAAGAAATTTCGAATTACACAGAAATTTTGAACTAAAGAGTTTCTAATTATCTAGGTTTTACTGTACTTGTAATTTGTATGCATACGCAGATGCACCATCACATAAAATCCAAATTTTGATCCCCGTATTATACTGATTGAAGGGGCATCTTCCTAGACGCTTCTAACTGTTCATCTATAGATACATTTTCATCTTGGGTGTATTACTTCTGCAAATTTTCCACCCAAAAATCCCAAACAACGAGTATGGGTGCCAGTCTGTCACCATTCCTGTGCTTTTTTCTGCCATCTCTATTGTCAAATATTAAAACTCCCGTAATTTTATAAAATCTTTCAATAGACATGACGGCACTAATAATCGGCCTACCATGTACTTCGTCCCTCAAACTTTTCAGTGATTCGTTATGGGATCTGTAAACGCCTGCCAATTCCAAAAGTCCAATATAAGGTTCTATGTGAGCATAATCCACCTCTTTTCAAGCTATTCCATTGACACGCCTATCTTCTATATTGGCCATTGTTATAATTTTGTTAGTGATAATTATCATGCCAAAAGATGATTTTTGGGTGGTTATGCGTCTTGTGGGATATCTTGTTAGTCCTAGAGAAAATTCTATTACGTTATGATACGACTTGATTTACTAATCCATGCAATCCTTTTTATCTTTTGAGATCATCGGGACGAATCGTCTAAAATAAGGCCATCCTTACTTTCAGAATATTCCGGATAATATCCTTCATATTCCTCGTTATCTTCTAATTCTGAGACATTTTTATTTAAATCCTCATCATGAAAATATTCATTATCAGAATCACAAAATAGATCAATTGTTAGGGTCTAAAAGATAAAAGTTTTTAGGAAAACAATAAAAATATTTTCACGTGTAATTATGAATTAGAAATTACAAAGCGATAAAAATAAAATAAAACCTAAATTTAGCTATAATTTTACATTTTTCCTTCAAATAAATTTTCAATCTCACAGTGAGAATTCAAAACTGATAGATTGTTATTGGAACTCTTATATTTGTATTATGAGTCATAATTTGGCAAACGACAAACGTGTCACCAACAGAAGGAGCGTAATTCATTTATTTCCAAGAAATCCATATATTTTGTTGAACTTCCTGTTCATCGATTTAGTACTATATATGACAAAATTCTGATATGGCCATCACATGACTTTCTCCATACTTGTAATATTTCTAAAACTTCCAAATAGGTTAAATGATAATAAATAATAAAGGAACTGCTAGAAACATTCCAAGACTTAACAAAGAACCGAAATAAACTCAAATGGTAGCCTTCTGATACTTGATTTTAGCCACGAATATCCAACCATTAAGATAAGAACAAGAAATCCAAACCAGAACTAATGCAGGCAAGTTTCCCAAAGTTCACGTACCGAATTCATTACTCATATATTCACAGGAAATGTTTCTGTATGTGTTAGTCATTCCAAGAAATTCTCATACCATAAATACGACTTGTAGCTCATAGTTTATCTATGATAGATGAAAATTGTAAAACAAATCAATAGAGCATTATGAGTATCAAGAATGAGGTCAGGCTCAACCGTGTGGAATTCTGAATTGTGCCACGCTCCTAAATGGCTGGAACGGTCAACTTTTGATGACAGTGTCATACAACGTGAAAGTGAGATTCGTTTTGCCAAGCTCTTTACCCTTAGGAAAAAACTGGCTGCTCTTTCCTCAAAATCAGTGCAGTATAGTGATTCCAGTCCTTCTAAACTCAGTGACCACAAGATCCACCCACCAATTTATCCAATTGTGTTTCTATTTTGAACGAGTTTAACTTAGGCCTGAAATTCGCCACTTACCTCCATTTATCTACACGTGTGTTGAAGAATCTAGTCGTCGATTGTGATTTGGCCCTACAAAAAGAATCTCATTCGTTTAAGCACGTTTTTGCTTGTAAAATTTCTTCCTTCCTCTATGTTCCTCGACCAAGACCACTATCCCGCTCACACTCTCCCGACTTACTTTCTAGTGTTAATACAATTTGATTGTCCAAATGACTGATAAAGTTAATGGCATGGTGGTGATGGACAGAGACGTTTATTTGGAGAAATGTTATGATTTCATTCGAAACAAAAAAATTTCGCTTTTGAAAGAAAACCCTCTCTCGAATTATCAATCTGCGATCCACAAAACTATTTCTTCGACTTCTTTTCTTTTCACTCCTAAAAACAAACACAACTTATAAGTGGTGAACCCCTTTCCCCTTAGACTTCATGGTTTAACAAAACTTCACAAAAAGGATTGCCCTATTAGGCCTGTTGTTTCCAGTACCTCTGCGCCTGCCCATAAACTCGCCTTCAAACTCAATACACTTCTTCGTCATTATTCTCATTTTAGTCCAAAATTTGGTATTAAAATTTCCATAGAGTTGACGCCCACCTTCAAAGTAAAGATTTTCCACAACAATTGAAAATTTGTCTCTTTTGATATTTTTTACCTTTTTACTTCTGTTCCCGTTAAAGAACTCGTAGATTTGGTTGTAGATATGCTTTCCAAAGCAGATGTCAATCAATTTTTGATAACTGAGTTTCTTTACTTACTTGTAGCATATTCTGAACAAAACCTATTTCTTTTTTAGTGTATTTTTTTTAAACAAACGCATAATCTCGCGATGGTACCCCCTCTTTCCCCTCTCCTTGCCAACATTTATATCAACAATTTATAAGTTAACCTTCATAATTCTGGCGGAGGAGTTTTGACAAGAGGATTAAGTGCATCCGTTTTAATAATTTGAATTCTCAATTTGCGAAGCATCCCTTAAACCTCAATCATAATAGTTCCTTCAATACTAAATTCCCCCGCTTTGAAAATTAAGGTCGCAAATAGGATGCTCCTGAACAGCTAGAAATAATTATTTGTGAAGACCAGTTTCTCTTAAATGTATATCTTTTCCGCAATCATTCTTCTCAATTTTGCTTACCAAATATTTTTTAAATACTTTGTATCAACATTGTTGTCTTTGGCTCCTTTTACCAAGTTTTAGTAACATATATCTTTATTTTCCTTTCATCTTCCTTTCCAACCCCTTCCTTTTCCTAACCGTTTATTTATTTACCTTCCATTCGTTTTCTATGTAACCCCTACTCTGCCCCTCTCACCCTTTTTTCCCTATATATATGGAACTGTATTTATATTTTATCACCTAATGATACTATGATCGTAGTGAAACCTTTCGTGCCAAATAAATTTGTGGAAGTGACAATGTTGTTTCTTTTTCTCGAAGAGCAATATCTGGTTAAAAATGGTAAAAAAGAATGTCACTTTCTATCTTTACCATTTGCATGTATTTTTTTAAATAAGCTAATTAGTTAAATGTTACTGTTCACACGCTAATATATCTGGACCAACTGTCCATTGCTGATGGGTAGTCAAACGTAAAAATAACAAGTCAAGATATAAAAATGAATTATTATAACCAGTTTTTATATATTTTATACTTTAATATCAATAAACCCTATAATATAATTATGATAACCTTTCCGCTTTCATGAGTTACAAAAGTGTCTACCAGGTCTTGAGAGACGTGGGGGTATCCGTATTTAACCGTTAATCTTTATACAGTTGTGAGAATAGCAGACAGAAGTAGAGAACTGTAAGAATGTTTTGTAAATAAGTAGTAAGAGGTTCGATAGTATCTTTTGTTTCATAAATATCAATACTGACTTATAAATTGCTATTACGTAAAATCAACGAAAATAGACTGCTAGTGCAGAGAAATTCAGTTTCAAATACTAGTAGCAGTGAAATTGTGGAATATTTCAAATTATATTGACCTAACTTAAATGACAAAAATAATAAATTGTTCTTTTCCTAACATCAAATCAACCGTCCATATAAAAGCACTGTATAAGCATAGTTAGCTGATGAATTGCTAAACTACAACGCGACACTTTAAAAAATTTTATTTAAATATGTTCAAATTAAAATCCTTTAAAACAGTATTACCTATCTTAAATAGTGAAAAAAAGGAATATGATATTTAATGTGAGGGCTTTTAGAATAATGTAGGAACAACTGATCATAAAGGTCAATAATTATAAAAGATTTAATCTAAAGTAAAAAAAGAGGCAAGTGAACAGTTCCAAAAAATAAAATTATCGAAAGTAGTTTTCAAATGAATTTTCATTGTAAACTATTCCGAGAAGATCGCTTTAAGGATTATTAATAGTAAATCAATACGAATGTGATTATAATTTAACAATAATAAAATACATGTATCGTACAAGGCAATATTATAAGAGGAACAATAAGAATTTAATAATAATAATAAAATTAATCAAAAGTTTACATGTACCTCGATTTTCCGGATGTAATTCTAAATGGAACTCATAGGGAAAAGGTTTTTACAAGATCCTTAAAAAAATAAATATAAAAAGTTTTTAAGATATAAATATAAACATACCAACAGTAATAATAACGACAAATAAAAACTTATTATAATTAACAGAAATATCCCTTCAAAAAACGTAGGAATGCTAGTATCAATACAATCCACATTAAAATAAACTTCTCTAACACCATCAACAATTACAATAATTTGTTTAATCTCGTTGCTAAGATGGACGCGTTTATCTTCCAACGAGAATTCAAATAAACATTTATCGCAGCGCCAACGCAAGGATCTGGTGGCCGAGGTGACTAAATCTATCGGCTTAGAAAATTCGCAAATGTTTAAACAAACATTTAATATTTATGTACTTCTGAATGTGCAACAAATCTGACGTTGGTAATAGTAGAAATCTAAAAATAACCGAATAGGGGTTATGAAATTCTGATATATTAATTAATTTGGACGTAAAATAATTCCAAAAACATTAACAAATAGATAAATGTTTCAGTACTGGGGTGCAAGCTAAGGAGCTGAAATGCTTTTATTAAGATCTCAGAAGACTCGCCTCACTAAGACGCGGTTTGTCAAGTCAAATTTCTCGTAAAATATAAATGATAAGAACTTCAAATTAAAATATTTTAAATAAAAAATACCTACAAATTGATTCATGTAATTATTTCACCTTGTAAAACTGTTGCGTCAAGAGATTCGTATGTGCGCTTCTAATATTGTGCTGAAACGGAAAGGCTTCGCAACCGATGTGCCGCGATAAAGTCCATGATGTACCACGATATATTTTACGTTATGAGCAAGGGAAGAATATTACTGCGTTTTATTATCCTACAGCTACGACCGCGGAAATTTCCCTATTTAATAGACAGAGATACTTTACGGCCGAATTTGTACTCCAATCTTTTGCCTACACATGTCATGTGACTATCTCGATCTATGGCACCCATGGCACTCGAAATTACTTTAATGGCAGTGACAGTAATACTGTACTTACTCTCATAATTCACGCACCTTTTACTTCTAATTTCGTGACCAAAACTATTATAGTACTAGCAAACACTACTACCCCTAATACAAAAACTATAAAAGCCCGTCAATATGACGGGGAAAAATTTATCTTTCGAAGGATATGTCC
The DNA here is from genome assembly GCA_028673005.1 of Tanypteryx hageni. Taxonomy (NCBI): domain Eukaryota; kingdom Metazoa; phylum Arthropoda; class Insecta; order Odonata; family Petaluridae; genus Tanypteryx; species Tanypteryx hageni. The sequence goes on along the minus strand of CM054112.1, from coordinate 224,375,923 downwards.
TCAAAGACCTTAAAAAATTCAGCAATTTTAATTTCCACATATGACATCATGAAATGAATATCAATAGTAATTGAATATATGTTTAGTTTTGTTACCGTCGTTCAAACAGCGTCGAAAAATCTTGAACATAATCAGAATCAACTAGCGGAAGAGAGCTCTACTAATGAGCATTACATCTGATTCTATCGGACGTCAAGTATGCGGAAACTAGTACAAGTATACTAGTAGAAGCATATCTTCGCGCCTTGAAAAAACATTCATTATTCAAACAGATATTTCATCATTGCAATTATTTTCTAAATTAAAAACATTCCACCACCACTGCGATTTAAATAATTGTCTCCTATGATATATATATATATATATATATATATATATATATATATATATATATATATATATATATATATAATATGCATGTTACATCCTCCTCTGTAGTAAACCTCGATATATAATGATGGACAAATGATTCAAACAAAGTAGAAGTAAATTATATTTCCTACAGCTTTTATTCCAGTATATTTTTCCATTTATCAATTATTAAAGCAAATATTTCAAAATAGCTAGTAGAAGCATATCTTCGCGCCTCGAAAAAACATTCATTTTTCAGACAGATATTTCATCATTGCAATTATTTTCTAAATTAAAAACATTAAACTTCCGCAGAGATTTTTGTTTTTCCCTTATGTCATAATAATAGGTTAAAACAATCCCCATACTTTGAAATTTTAAGAATTGTATACTTTCTCCATTATGGTGTACTAATGGTTCACATTTCTGCCAATTTTTGAAGTTTGATCACTTTTAGAAGTGAAATAATATTTTTCTTATTGTTTAAATTTAAATAATTATTGTTAACGGCCGCAGAAAGAACACAATGAATACACTGAAATATTTAATCGGTTACATAGACTAAAATATATATGTAGTTTAAAATTTTCAGCTCTCTAACTTGCCCGTAGTGTCTAAGCATATACCTATTTTTTTAAATTTTAAGAATTTTTAACTGCCAAAGGAATTAAAATATCAAAATTTTTATAATTGCTTTTACGTTTTTTTATAAAGCCTACCTCTAAAAAAAATTTCACCTCCGTAGCACATTCGGAAGTACATAAACCTTGAAAATTTGTTTAAATAATTGTCTCCTATGATATATATATATATATATATATATATATATATATATATCTATATATGTGATATGCATGTTACATCCTCCTCTGTAGTAAACCTCGATATATAATGATGGACAAATGATTCAAACAAAGTAGAAGTAAATTATATTTCCTACAGCTTTTATTCCAGTATATTTTTCCATTTATCAATTATTAAAGCAAATATTTCAAAATAGCGGATAAGTGACGAGAGTAAACACCCACTTTCGAGTGACCGATTTTTACTAAGAACTAATCAGATCTTGCGACTTTCAAAAACATGTTATATATAATATTTCGCGTTAACCTGATTATTGGTTTTTGAGTTAGAGCACACACAAAATAACTGTCACAACTCGTGTAAAAGTCAATTTTGTTTTTATTTTCTGATTAGCCATACATATTTCATTTACATACCCTTTACATTTCAATTGTTTTACACATGGCCAGATCGGAAAATACCCTGTTTAGGCAAAAGGCCTCTTCAGGGTAAATTCAGGTGCAGATAGTTCAATTGTATTCGTTTAACCAGTAGTATTTCGATCTTATTGCTTTCTCTGAGGGGTGGCTTTTGCCTGGCTTTCGCCCGAGACGGAAGGGAAACCCGGCAAAACCATATGCAGATAGACGGAATGACTAGATGGTCACTATCACTTTTCCACTTGCTCACAGCACCAGTTTTTCTCAAAGTTCTTAGTAAATATAACAAATACAAATAAATATATAACAAATAACATTTTGTAATTCGTAACAGTTAAATTGAATATAGCAAAATATAACAAGGTTCAAATAGGTTTGAATACATATAAATAATAGTGATAAATAAGTATGCTTTTGTTGGACTAGCGCTGTCTATTTCTTTTTCTTCCTTGGCGGCAGCAGGGGCAATCCGTCCTGAGGGCACAGGTGGGGGGAGATAGAGACTTTGGTGCGGGCGTAGAGGCTAGGGGCGTCTGGGCAATAGAGCGACAGCGTCGCCTCTATTATCCTGCCGGGGTGGGGCGCTTGTGTTTGGGGTGGGTTGGGAGGATAATGGGTAGGGGAGCGAGGATTTGTTGGAAGAGGTGGGGGATGTGTGCCCTCATTCTTTAGGCCGCTCTGCAGCGGAGTCTCGCCATTCGGTGTAGGACCGGTTCTATTTCGGCCCGCGCGCGTACCTCGGCTCTGGGTGTGCGGATCGAAGCCCTCATGATGTTGCGGAGGATGACTCTCTCGATGGCTGCCAGCCTCGAGATGTTTCCTTTCGCGAGCGGCGTGATGGCAGTGGCGCCATACTCGATGACGTGTCTAATGAATGACTTGTAAAGTGTTTGGCCGTCTCCTCGGAGACGCCTTTTCCTCCTGCTCGTACGGCTCGGATAAGGTTGCTGCGCCTGGTTATGGTGGATATCAAGTTTCTCAGATGGGTGGCGAACGTCAGGTGGAGATCGAGGGTAACACCGAGGCATTTCTCCTCTTTCTGCAGGCCGACACTTTCCCCCCATAGAGTGACGGAAATCGGTAGTGAGTGAAGGTCATCAGGATCGATATTTCTGGGTTTGGCCGAAGGCGCCACTTTCTCGTTCACTCCTCGAGCCGCCGGAAGTCCTTTCGTAGATAACGTGCTGCGGTGTCAGTTTTGCGTGCCGTGGCCCAGAGCGCCGTGTCGTCTGCGTACTGCGCGAGGGTCACCTGTGGAAGAGCGGGAGAAGGCATGTCAGCGCAATACAGAATAAAAAGGAGCTTGGATAATACCGTTCCTTGGGGCACGCCGGATTGAATGCGGAAGGGATAGGACAGGCTGCCACCTACATTGACTCTTGCATGCCGGTCGGAGATAAAGTAGTATTGGAAGCGGGATAAGTTGGGTGGGATGTCGGGAATTAGGGAGATTTTTAGAAATAGCCCGTCATTCCAGAGTTTGTCGAATGCCCTTTCGATCTCCATGAAGATCGCGGCCGTGCACCCTCTTTTGTTGATTTCTTCTGCCGCCGTTTTGGTGAGCATTGTCAGTGGGTCCGTGGTTGACCTGTGCGCTCGGAATCAGTATTGATGGTCTGGGAGAATGCCGCCTGCGTCTAGGATGGCCGTGAGTTATTTCACGACCACTTTTTCCAACATTTTTCCCAGGACGCTCGTAAGGCTGATGGGGCGATAATTTTTCGCGTCTTTCCCCTGTTTCAGGAGCATGGTGGTGTGCGCGTTTCTCCATTGTTTTGGGAAGCAACCATTGGATAAGCAGGAATTATAAATCATTAGGAGGAATTTTTTAAGCGTGGGGAAATACCTGACATGCGTTTGTTGCACTTTATCGTCCAGGAGGTCGAGGAGGAGAATTCTTCGTGCTGGCAATGGCTTCTTTCAGGTCGTCGTCGATGATTCCATCCTCGGTTTCCTCGCTGATATCTGTGGGGATTAAGTTAGGTATAATAAACTGCATTACCTCTATTGATTCTCTGTGAAATTTCTCGTCGAACCTCGGATCTTCGTTCGGTGTGTGTATTTCTTCCAGCACGCGTAAGAATTCCTCCGCTTTTTTCCTCCGTGCAGAGGCTTTTCCCGTCGTGAACTAGGTGGGATTCTTCTTGTCGTATAGCTCCCGAGAAACCTATGAATCGGTCCAAGAACCTTTTGCTGTACCTGAAATCTCGACACGCGCAAGTTTTCTGCCATAAATCGTTTTTATAATCAAGTACCTTTCATTAGATGATGGCCTGGTTCCTGTTGAAACGGTTTTTAATGCTGGGTCCTTCCTCTTTTCGAATTCTCATTAAATCCTCCAGTTTTCCCTAATGAGGGCGACGACGTACTTAAGCAGATGCGTATTTTTACGTCGATTTTCTTCCTTGGGGAGCATTCGCCCGCAGCCTGTTAAATAATATTGTTTATTGTATCGATTGCATTGTCTACCTCAATGGTTGTCTTACGTCTCTCTGCAGGTAGTAATCCTTCGGCGATGATTTCTTCGAACATTCCCCAGTTCGCTTTTGACCAATCCGTATTGTTTATCGTCGTCTCGGTCTTTTGGCGGATCCTCCGGTGGTGATGGGTAAGATGAGTGGCAGGTGGTACGACGAGATGGTATCCTCCGCTTTGACGTCCCCGACAAGTTGGGCGTGCCAGCTCGCGTGCCAGCTTGCGTGCCAGCTCGCGTGCCAGCTCGCGTGCCAGCTCGCGTGAAGGATCACGTGCCAGCTTGCGTGGCAGCGTGCGTGGCAGCGTGCGTGGCAGCGTGCGTGGCAGCGTGCGTGGCATCATGCGTGGCAGCGTGAGTGGCAGCGTGCGTGGCAGCGTGCGTGGCATCGTGCGTGGCAGCGTGCGTGGCATCGTGAGTGGCAGCGTGCGTGCCAACGTGCGTGCCAGCGTGCGTGGAACGCGTGCGTGCCAGCGTGCGTGGCAGGGTGCGTGCCATCGTGCGTGCCAGCGTGCGTGCCAGCGTGTGTGCCAGCGTGTGTGCCAGCGTGCGTGCCAGCGTGCCTGCCAGCGTGCATGCCTGCGTGCGTGCCAGCGTGCGTTGCAGCGTGCGTACCAGCTTGCGTGCCAGCGTGCATGCGTAGATTGGAGCGTGAAATCATTCAACTATTGACCTGTGCCAAAAAGAAGATATAGTTGGCGAGGCTATTAACAACATCGTAGTGAAGCATCGAGGGGATGTGAGGAAATGGTTGTGTTCGCAAACGCATAATCTTAACGAACATAATTTTTTTATACTTTTTCGTATTAATTTGGCACAAATATTATGAGCATATCGCCTTGTATCGAATTACGAATTATCAAGGTTTTTTAATTATCCAGGTATGAAATTTACTTATTGGGTCTTCAAATTTAAAGAAATTTCGAATTACACAGAAATTTTGAACTAAAGAGTTTCTAATTATCTAGGTTTTACTGTACTTGTAATTTGTATGCATACGCAGATGCACCATCACATAAAATCCAAATTTTGATCCCCGTATTATACTGATTGAAGGGGCATCTTCCTAGACGCTTCTAACTGTTCATCTATAGATACATTTTCATCTTGGGTGTATTACTTCTGCAAATTTTCCACCCAAAAATCCCAAACAACGAGTATGGGTGCCAGTCTGTCACCATTCCTGTGCTTTTTTCTGCCATCTCTATTGTCAAATATTAAAACTCCCGTAATTTTATAAAATCTTTCAATAGACATGACGGCACTAATAATCGGCCTACCATGTACTTCGTCCCTCAAACTTTTCAGTGATTCGTTATGGGATCTGTAAACGCCTGCCAATTCCAAAAGTCCAATATAAGGTTCTATGTGAGCATAGTCCACCTCTTTTCAAGCTATTCCATTGACACGCCTATCTTCTATATTGGCCATTGTTATAATTTTGTTAGTGATAATTATCATGCCAAAAGATGATTTTTGGGTGGTTATGCGTCTTGTGGGATATCTTGTTAGTCAAAGAGAAAATTCTATTACGTTATGATACGACTTGATTTACTAATCCATGCAATCCTTTTTATCTTTTGAGATCATCGGGACGAATCGTCTAAAATAAGGCCATCCTTACTTTCAGTATATTCCGTCGAATATCCTTCATATTCCTCGTTATCTTCTAATTCTGAGACATTTTTATTTAAATCCACATCATGAAAATATTCATTATCAGAATCACAAAATAGATCAATTTTTAGGGTCTAAAAGATGAAAGTTTTTAGGAAAACAATAAAAATATTTTCACGTGTAATTAGGAATTAGAAATTACAAAGCGATAAAAATAAAATAAAACCTAAATTTAGCTATAATTTCACATTTTTCCTACAAATAAATTTTCAATCTCACAGTGAGAATTCAAAACTGATAGATTGTTATTGGAACTCTTATATTTGTATTATGAGTCATAATTTGGCAAACGACAAACGTGTCACCAACAGAAGGAGCGTAATTCATTTATTTCCAAGAAATCCATATATTTTGTTGAACTTCCTGTTCATCGATTTAGTACTATATACGACAAAATTCTGATATGGCCATCACATGACTTTCTCCATACTTGTAATATTTCTAAATCTTCCAAATAGGTTAAATGATATTAAATTTATTAAGGAACTGCAAGAAACATTCCAAGACTTAACAAAGAACCGAAATAAACTCAAATGGTAGCATTCTGATACTTGATTTTAGCCACGAATATCCAACTATTAAGATAAGAACAAGAAATCCAAACCAGAACTAATGCAGGCAAGTTTCCCAAAGTTCACGTACCGAATTCATTACTCATATATTCACAGGAAATGTTTCAGTATGTGTTAGTCATTCCAAGAAATTCTCATACCATAAATACGACTTGTAGCTCATAGTTTATCTATGATAGATGAAAATTGTAAAACAAATCAACAGAGCATTATGAGTATCAAGAATGAGGTCAGGCTCAACCGTGTGGAATTCTGAATTGTGCCACGCTCCTAAATGGCTGGAACGGTCAACTTTTGATGACAGTGTCATACAACGTGAAAGTGAGATTCGTTTTGCCAAGCTCTTTACCCTTAGGAAAAAACTGGCTGCTCTTTCCTCAAAATCAGTGCAGTATAGTGATTCCAGTCCTTCTAAACTCAGTGACCACAAGATCCATCCACCAATTTATCCAATTGTGTTTCTATTTTGAACGAGTTTAACTTAGGCCTGAAATTCGCCACTTGCCTCCATTTATCTACACGTGTGTTGAAGAATCTAGTCGTCGATTGTGATTTGGCCCTACAAAAAGAATCTCATTCGTTTAAGCACGTTTTTGCTTGTAAAATTTCTTCCTTCCTCTATGTTCCTCGACCAAGACCACTATCCCGCTCACACTCTCCCGACTTAATTTCTAGTGTTAATAAAATTTGATTGTCCAAATGACTGATAAAGTTAATGGCATGGTGGTGATGGACAGAGACGTTTATTTGGAGAAATGTTATGATTTCATTCGAAACAAAAATATTTCGCTTTTGAAAGAAAACCCTCTCTCGAATTATCAATCTGCGATCCACAAAACTATTTCTTCGACTTCTTTTCTTTTCACTCCTAAAAACAAACACAACTTATAAGTGGTGAACCCCTTTCCCCTTAGACTTCATGGTTTAACAAAACTTCACAAAAAGGATTGCCCTATTAGGCCTGTTGTCTCCAGTACCTCTGCGCCTGCCCATAAACTCGCCTTCAAACTCAATACACTTCTTCGTCATTATTCTCATTTTAGTCCAAAATTTGGTATTAAAATTTCCATAGAGTTGACGCCCACCTTCAAAGTAAAGATTTTCCACAACAATTGAAAATTTGTCTCTTTTGATATTTTTTACCTTTTTACTTCTGTTCCCGTTATAGAACTCGTAGATTTGGTTGTAGATATGCTTTCCAAAGCAGATGTCAATCAATTTTTGATAACTGAGTTTCTTAACTTACTTGTAGCATATTCTGAACAAAACCTATTTCTTTTTTAGTGTATTTTTTTAAACAAACGCATAATCTCGCGATGGTACCCCCTCTTTCCCCTCTCCTTGCCAACATTTATATCAACAATTTATAAGTTAACCTTCATAATTCTAGCGGAGGAGTTTTGACAAGAGGATTAAGTGCATCCGTTTAAATAATTTGAATTCTCAATTTGCGAAACATCTTTTAAACCTCAATCATCATAGTTCCTTCAATCCTAAATTCCCCCGCTTTGAAAATTAAGGTCGCAAATAGGATGCTCCTGAACAGCTAGAAATAATTATTTGTGAAGACCAGTTTCTCTTAAATGTATATCTTTTCCGCAATCATTCTTCTCAATTTTGCTTACCAAATATTTTTTAAATACTTTGTATCAACATTGTTGTCTTTGGCTCCTTTTACCAAGTTTTAGTAACATATATCTTTATTTTCCTTTCATCTTCCTTTCCAACCCTTCCTTTTCCTAACCGTTTATTTATTTACCTTCCATTCGTTTTCTATGTAACCCCTACTCTGCCCCTCTCACCCTTTTTTCCCTATATATATGGAACTGTATTTATATTTTATCACCTAATGATACTATGATCGTAGTGAAACCTCTCGTGCCAAATAAATTTGTGGAAGTGACAATGTTGTTTCTTTTTCTCGAAGAGCAATATCAGGTTAAAAATGGTAAAAAAGAATGTCACTTTCTATCTTTACCATTTGCATGTATTTTTTTAAATAAGCTAATTAGTTAAATGTTACTGTTCACACGCTAATATATCTGGACCAACTGTCCATTGCTGATGGGTAGTCAAACGTAAAAATAACAAGTCAAGATATAAAAATGAATTATTATAACCAGTTTTTATATATTTTATACTTTAATATCAATAAACCCTATAATATAATTATGATAACCTTTCCGCTTTCATGAGTTACAAAAGTGTCTACCAGGTCTTGAGAGACGTGGAGGTATCCGTATTTAACCGTTAATCTTTATACAGTTGTGAGAATAGCAGACAGAAGTAGAGAACTGTAAGAATGTTTTGTAAATAAGTAGTAAGAGGTTCGATAGTATCTTTTGTTTCATAAATATCAATACTGACTTATAAATTGCTATTACGTAAAATCAACGAAAATAGACTGCTAGTGCAGAGAAATTCAGTTTTAAATACTAGTAGCAGTGAAATTGTTGAATATTTCAAATTATAGTGACCTAACTTAAATGACAAAAATAATAAATTGTTCTTTTCCTAACATCAAATCAACCGTCCATATAAAAGCACTGTATAAGCATAGTTAGCTGATGAATTGCTAAACTACAACGCGACACTTTAAAATTTTTTATTTAAATATGTTCAAATTAAAATCCTTTAAAACAGTATTACCTATCTTAAATAGTGAAAAAAAGGAATATGATATTTAATGTGAGGGCTTTTAGAATAATGTAGGAACAACTGATCATAAAGGTCAATAATTATAAAAGATTTCATCTAAAGTAAAAAAAGAGGCAAGTGAACAGTTCCAAAAAATAAAATTATCGAAAGTAGTTTTCAAATGAATTTTCATTGTAAACTATTCCGAGAAGATCGCTTTAAGGATTATTAATAGTAAAGCAATACGAATGTGATTATAATTTAACAATAATAAAATACATGTATCGTACAAGGCAATATTATAAGAGGAACAATAAGAATTAAATAATAATAATAAAATTAATCAAAAGTTTACATGTACCTCGATTTTCCGGATGTAATTCTAAATGGAACTCATAGGGAAAAGGTTTTTGCAAGATCCTTAAAAAAATAAATATAAAAAGTTTTTAAGATATAAATATAAACATACCAACAGTAATAATAACGACAAATAAAAACTTATTATAATTAACAGAAATATCCCTTCAAAAAACGTACAAAAACTATAAAAGCCCGTCAATATGACGGGGAAAAATTTATCTTTCGAAGGATATGTCCTCAAAGACCTTAAAAAATTCAGCAATTTTAATTTCCACATATGACATCATGAAATGAATATCAATAGTAATTGAATATATGTTTAGTTTTGTTACCGTCGTTCAAACAGCGTCGAAAAATCTTGAACATAATCAGAATCAACTAGCGGAAGAGAGCTCTACTAATGAGCATTACATCTGATTCTATCGGACGTCAAGTATGCGGAAACTAGTACAAGTATACTAGTAGAAGCATATCTTCGCGCCTTGAAAAAACATTCATTATTCAAACAGATATTTCATCATTGCAATTATTTTCTAAATTAAAAACATTCCACCAAAACTGCGATTTAAATAATTGTCTCCTATGATATATATATATATATATATATATATATGTAATATGCATGTTACATCCTCCTCTGTAGTAAACCTCGATATATAATGATGGACAAATGATTCAAACAAAGTAGAAGTAAATTATATTTCCTACAGCTTTTATTCCAGTATATTTTTCCATTTATCAATTATTAAAGCAAATATTTCAAAATAGCTAGTAGAAGCATATCTTCGCGCCTCGAAAAAACATTCATTTTTCAGACAGATATTTCATCATTGCAATTATTTTCTAAATTAAAAACATTAAACTTCCGCAGAGATTTTTGTTTTTCCCTTATATCAAAATAATAGGTTAAAACAATCCCCATACTTTGAAATTTTAAGAATTGTATACTTTCTCCATTATGGTGTACTAATGGTTCACATTTCTGCCAATTTTTGAAGTTTGATCACTTTTAGAAGTGAAATAATATTTTTCTTATTGTTTAAATTTAAATAATTATTGTTAACGGCCGCAGAAAGAACACAATGAATACACTGAAATATTTAATCGGTTACATAGACTAAAATATATATGTAGTTTAAAAATTTCAGCTCTCTAACTTGCCCGTAGTGTCTAAGCATATACCTATTTTTTTAAATTTTAAGAATTTTTAACTGCCAAAGGAATTAAAATATCAAAATTTTTATAATTGCTTTTACGTTTTTTTATAAAGCCTACCTCTAAAAAAAATTTCACCTCCGTAGCACATTCGGAAGTACATAAACCTTGAAAATTTGTTTAAATAATTGTCTCCTATGATATATATATATATGTGATATGCATGTTACATCCTCCTCTGTAGTAAACCTCGATATATAATGATGGACAAATGATTCAAACAAAGTAGAAGTAAATTATATTTCCTACAGCTTTTATTCCAGTATATTTTTCCATTTATCAATTATTAAAGCAAATATTTCAAAATAGCGGATAAGTGACGAGAGTAAACACCCACTTTCGAGTGACCGATTTTTACTAAGAACTAATCAGATCTTGCGACTTTCAAAAACATGTTATATATAATATTTCGCGTTAACCTGATTATTGGTTTTTGAGTTAGAGCACACACAAAATAACTGTCACAACTCGTGTAAAAGTCAATTTTGTTTTTATTTTCTGATTAGCCATACATATTTCATTTACATACCCTTTACATTTCAATTGTTTTACACATGGCCAGATCGGAAAATACCCTGTTTAGGCAAAAGGCCTCTTCAGGGTAAATTCAGGTGCAGATAGTTCAATTGTATTCGTTTAACCTGTAGTATTTCGATCTTATTGCTTTCTCTGAGGGGTGGCTTTTGCCTGGCTTTCGCCCGAGACGGAAGGGAAACCCGGCAAAACCATATGCAGATAGACGGGATGACTAGATGGTCACTTTCACTTTTCCACTTGCTCACAGCACCAGTTTTTCTCAAAGTTCTTAGTAAATATAACAAATACAAATAAATATATAACAAATAACATTTTGTAATGCGTAACAGTTAAATTGAATATAGCAAAATATAACAAGGTTCAAATAGGTTTGAATATATATAAATAATAGTGATAAATAAGTATGCTTTTGTTGGACTAGCGCCGTCTATTTCTTTTTCTTCCTTGGCGGCAGCAGGGGCAATCCGTCCTGAGGGCACAGGTGGGGGGAGATAGAGACTTTGGTGCGGGCGTAGAGGCTAGGGGCGTCTGGGCAATAGAGCGACAGCGTCGCCTCTATTATCCTGCCGGGGTGGGGCGCTTGTGTTTGGGGTGGGTTGGGAGGATAATGGGTAGGGGAGCGAGGATTTGTTGGAAGAGGTGGGGGATGTGTGCCCTCATTCTTTAGGCCGCTCTGCAGCGGAGTCTCGCCATTCGGTGTAGGACCGGTTCTATTTCGGCCCGCGCGCGTACCTCGGCTCTGGGTGTGCGGATCGAAGCCCTCATGATGTTGCGGAGGATGACTCTCTCGATGGCTGCCAGCCTCGAGATGTTTCCTTTCGCGAGCGGCGTGATGGCAGTGGCGCCATACTCGATGACGTGTCTGATGAATGACTTGTACAAGTGTATGGCCGTCTCCTCGGAGACGCCTTTTCCTCCTGCTCGTACGGCTCGGATAAGGTTGCTGCGCCTGGTTATGGTGGATATCAAGTTTCTCAGATGGGTGGCGAACGTCAGGTGGAGATCGAGGGTAACACCGAGGCATTTCTCCTCTTTCTGCAGGCCGACACTTTCCCCCCATAGAGTGACGGAAATCGGTAGTGAGTGAAGGTCATCAGGATCGATATTTCTGGGTTTGGCCGAAGGCGCCACTTTCTCGTTCACTCCTCGAGCCGCCGGAAGTCCTTTCGTAGATAACGTGCTGCGGTGTCAGTTTTGCGTGCCGTGGCCCAGAGCGCCGTGTCGTCTGCGTACTGCGCGAGGGTCACCTGTGGAAGAGCGGGAGAAGGCATGTCAGCGCAATACAGAATAAAAAGGAGCTTGGATAATACCGTTCCTTGGGGCACGCCGGATTGAATGCGGAAGGGATTGGACAGGCTGCCACCTACAGTGACTCTTGCATGCCGGTCGGAGATAAAGTAGTATTGGAAGCGGGATAAGTTGGGTGGGATGTCGGGAATTAGGGAGATTTTTAGAAATAGCCCGTCATTCCAGAGTTTGTCGAATGCCCTTTCGATCTCCATGAAGATCGCGGCCGTGCACCCTCTTTTGTTGATTTCTTCTGCCGCCGTTTTGGTGAGCATTGTCAGTGGGTCCGTGGTTGACCTGTGCGCTCGGAATCAGTATTGATGGTCTGGGAGAATGCCGCCTGCGTCTAGGATGGCCGTGAGTTTTTTCACGGCCACTTTATCCAACATTTTTCCCAGGACGCTCGTAAGGCTGATGGGGCGATAATTTTTCGCGTCTTTCCCCTGTTTCAGGAGCATGATGGTGTGCGCGTTTCTCCATTGTTTTGGGTAGAAACCCTTGGATAAGCAGGAATTATAAATCATTAGGAGGTATTTTTTAAGCGTGGGAAAATACCTGACATGCGTTTGTTGCACTTTATCGTCCAGGAGGTCGAGGAGGAGAATTCTACCTGCTGGCAATGGCTTCTTTCAGGTCGTCGTCGATGATTCCATCCTCGGTTTCCTCGCTGATATCTGTGGGGATCAAGTTAGATATAATTAACTGCATTACCTCTATTGATTCTCTGTGAAATTTCTCGTCGAACCTCGGATCGTCGGTCGGTGTGTGTATTTCTTCCAGCACGCGTAAGAATTCCTCCGCTTTTTTCCTCCGTGCAGAGGCTTTTCCCGTCGTGAACTAGGTGGGATTCTTCTTGTCGTATAGCTCCCGAGAAACCTATGAATCGGTCCAAGAACCTTTTGCTGTACCTGAAATCTCGACACGCGCAAGTTTTCTGCCATAAATCGTTTTTATAATCAAGTACCTTTCATTAGATGATGGCCTGGTTCCTGTTGAAACGGTTTTTAATGCTGGGTCCTTCCTCTTTTCGAATTCTCATTAAATCCTCCAGTTTTCCCTAATGAGGGCGACGACGTACTTAAGCAGATGCGTATTTTTACGTCGATTTTCTTCCTTGGGGTGCATTCGCCCGCAGCCTGTTAAATAATATTGTTTATTGTATCGATTGCATTGTCTACCTCAGTGGTTGTCATAGGTCTCTCTGCAGGGAGTAATCCTTCGGCGATGATTTCTTCGAACATTCCCCAGTTCGCTTTTGCCCAATCCGTATTGTTTATCGTCCGTCTCGGTCTTTTGGCGGATCCTCCGGTGGTGATGGGTAAGATGAGTGGCAGGTGGTACGACGAGATGGTATCCTCCGCTTAGACGTCCCCGACAAGTTGGGTGTGCCAGCTAGCATGCCAGCTTGCGTGCCAGCTCGCGTGCCAGCTCGCGTGCCAGCTCGCGTGAAGGATCACGTGCCAGCTTGCGTGGCAGCGTGCGTGGCAGCGTGCGTGGCAGCGTGATTGGCAGCGTGCGTGGCATCATGCGTGGCAGCGTGCGTGGCAGCGTGCGTGGCAGCGTGCGTGGCATCGTGCGTGGCAGCGTGCGTGGCAGCGTGTGTGGCATCGTGCATGGCAGCGTGCGTGGCATCGAGAGTGGCAGCGTGCGTGGCAGGGTGCGTGCCATCGTGTGTGCCAGCGTGCGTGCCTGCGTGCGTGCCAGCGTGCGTGGCAGCGTGCGTACCAGCTTGCGTGCCAGCGTGCATGCGTAGATTGGAGCGTGAAATCATTCAACTATTGACCTGTGCCAAAAAGAAGATATAGTTGGCGAGGCTATTAACAACATCGTAGTGAAGGATCGAGGGGATGTGAGGAAATGGTTGTGTTCGCAAACGCATAATCTTTACGAACATAATTTTTTTATACTTTTTCGTATTAATTTGGCACAAATATTATGAGCATATCGCCTTGTATCGAATTACGAATTATCAAGGTTTTTTAATTATCCAGGTATGAAATTTACTTATTGGGTCTTCAAATTTAAAGAAATTTCGAATTACACAGAAATTTTGAACTAAAGAGTTTCTAATTATCTAGGTTTTACTGTACTTGTACTTTGTATGCATACGCAGATGCACCATCACATAAAATCCAAATTTTGATCCCCGTATTATACTGATTGAAGGGGCATCTTCCTAGACGCTTCTAACTGTTCATCTATAGATACATTTTCATCTTGGGTGTATTACTTCTGCAAATTTTCCACCCAAAAATCCCAAACAACCCGTATGGGTGCCAGTCTGTCACCATTCCTGTGCTTTTTTCTGCCATCTCTATTGTCAAATATTAAAACTCCTGTAATTTTATAAAATTTTTCAATAGACATGACGGCACTAATAATCGGCCTACCTTGTACTTCGTCCCTCAAACTTTTCAGTGATTCGTTATGGGATCTGTAAACGCCTGCCAATTCCAAAAGTCCAATATAAGGTTCTATGTGAGCATAGTCCACATCTTTTCAAGCTATTCCATTGACACGCCTATCTTCTATATTGGCCATTGTTATAATTTTGTTAGTGATAATTATCATGCCAAAAAATGATTTTTGGGTGGTTATGCGTCTTGTGGGATATCTTGTTAGTCCTAGAGAAAATTCTATTACGTTATGATACGACTTGATTTACTAATCCATGCAATCCTTTTTATCTTTTGAGATCATCGGGACGAATCGTCTAAAATAAGGCCATCCTTACTTTCAGTATATTCCGTCGAATATCCTTCATATTCCTCGTTATCTTCTAATTCTGAGACATTTTTATTTAAATCCTCATCATGAAAATATTCATTATCAGAATCACAAAATTGATCAATTGTTAGGGTCTAAAAGATGAAAGTTTTTAGGAAAACAATAAAAATATTTTCACGTGTAATTAGGAATTAGAAATTACAAAGCGATAAAAATAAAATAAAACCTAAATTTAGCTATAATTTCACATTTTTCCTACAAATAAATTTTCAATCTCACAGTGAGAATTCAAAACTGATAGATTGTTATTGGAACTCTTATATTTGTATTATGAGTCATAATTTGGCAAACGACAAACGTGTCACCAACAGAAGGAGCGTAATTCATTTATTTCCAAGAAATCCATATATTTTGTTGAACTTCCTGTTCATCGATTTAGTACTATATATGACAAAATTCTGATATGGCCATCACATGACTTTCTCCATACTTGTAATATTTCTAAAACTTCCAAATAGGTTAAATGATAATAAATAATAAAGGAACTGCAAGAAACATTCCAAGACTTAACAAAGAACCGAAATAAACTCAAATGGTAGCCTTCTGATACTTGATTTTAGCCACGAACATCCAACCATTAAGATAAGTACAAGAAATCCAAACCAGAACTAATGCAGGCAAGTTTCCCAAAGTTCACGTACCGAATTCATTACTCATATATTCACAGGAAATGTTTCAGTATGTGTTAGTCATTCCAAGAAATTCTCATACCATAAATACGACTTGTAGCTCATAGTTTATCTATGATAGATGAAAATTGTAAAACAAATCAATAGAGCATTATGAGTATCAAGAATGAGGTCAGGCTCAACCGTGTGGAATTCTGAATTGTGCCACGCTCCTAAATGGCTGGAACGGTCAACTTTTGATGACAGTGTCATACAACGTGAAAGTGAGATTCGTTTTGCCAAGCTCTTTACCCTTAGGAAAAAACTGGCTGCTCTTTCCTCAAAATCAGTGCAGTATAGTGATTCCAGTCCTTCTAAACTCAGTGACCACAAGATCCACCCACCAATTTATCCAATTGTGTTTCTATTTTGAACGAGTTTAACTTAGGCCTGAAATTCGCCACTTGCCTCCATTTATCTACACGTGTGTTGAAGAATCTAGTCGTCGATTGTGATTTGGCCCTACAAAAAGAATCTCATTCGTTTAAGCACGTTTTTGCTTGTAAAATTTCTTCCTTCCTCTATGTTCCTCGACCAAGACCACTATCCCGCTCACACTCTCCCGACTTACTTTCTAGTGTTAATAAAATTTGAATGTCCAAAAGACTGATAAAGTTAATGGCATGGTGGTGATGGACAGAGACGTTTATTTGGAGAAATGTTATGATTTCATTCGAAACAAAAATATTTCGCTTTTGAAAGAAAACCCTCTCTCGAATTATCAATCTGCGATCCACAAAACTATTTCTTCGACTTCTTTTCTTTTCACTCCTAAAAACAAACACAACTTATAAGTGGTGAACCCCTTTCCCCTTAGACTTCATGGTTTAACAAAACTTCACAAAAAGGATTGCCCTATTAGGCCTGTTGTCTCCAGTACCTCTGCGCCTGCCCATAAACTCGCCTTCAAACTCAATACACTTCTTCGTCATTATTCTCATTTTAGTCCAAAATTTGGTATTAAAATTTCCATAGAGTTGACGCCCACCTTCAAAGTAAAGATTTTCCACAACAATTGAAAATTTGTCTCTTTTGATATTTTTCACCTTTTTACTTCTGTTCCCGTTAAAGAACTCGTAGATTTGGTTGTAGATATGCTTTCCAAAGCAGATGTCAATCAATTTTTGATAACTGAGCTTTTTAACTTACTTGTATCATATTCTGAACAAAACCTATTTCTTTTTTAGTGTATTTTTTTTAAACAAACGCATAATCTCGCGATGGTACCCTCTCTTTCCCCTCTCCTTGCCAACATTTATATTAACAATTTATAAGTAAACCTTCATAATACTGTCGGAGGAGTTTTGACAAGAGGATTAGGTGCATCCGTTTAAATAATTTGAATTCTCAATTTGCGAAACATCTTTTAAACGTCAATCATCATAGTTCCTTCAATCCTAAATTCCCCCGCTTTGAAAATTAAGGTCGCAAATAGGATGCTCTTGAACAGCTAGAAATAATTATTTGTGAAGACCAGTTTCTCTTAAATATATATCTTTTCCGCAATCATTCTTCTCAATTTTGCTTACCAAATATTTTTTAAATACTTTGTAACAACATTGTTGTCTTTGGCTCCTTTTACCAAGTTTTAGTAACATTTATAACTTTATTTTCCTTTCATCTTCCTTTCCAACCCTTCCTTTTCCTAACCGTTTATTTATTTACCTTCCATTCGTTTTCTATGTAACCCCTACTCTGCCCCTCTCACCCTTTTTTCCCTATATATATGGAACTGTATTTATATTTTATCACCTAATGATACTATGATCGTAGTGAAACCTTTCGTGCCAAATAAATTTGTGGAAGTGACAATGTTGTTTCTTTTTCTCGAAGAGCAATATGAGGTTAAAAATGGTAAAAAAGAATGTACTTTCTATCTTTACCTTTTGCATGTATTTTTTTAAATAAGCTAATTAGTTAAATGTTACTGTTAACACGCTAATATATCTGGACCAACTGTCCATTGCTGATGGGTAGTCAAACGTAAAAATAACAAGTCAAGATATAAAAATGAATTATTATAACCAGTTTTTATATATTTTATACTTTAATATCAATAAACCCTATAATATAATTATGATAACCTTTCCGCTTTCATGAGTTGCAAAAGTGTCTACCAGGTCTTGAGAGACGTGGGGGTATCCGTATTTAACCGTTAATCTTTATACAGTTGTGAGAATAGCAGACAGAAGTAGAGAACTGTAAGAATGTTTTGTAAATAAGTAGTAAGAGGTTCGATAGTATCTTTTGTTTCATAAATATCAATACTGACTCATAAATTGCTATTACGTAAAATCAACGAAAATAGACTGCTAGTGCAGAGAAATTCAGTTTTAAATACTAGTAGCAGTGAAATTGTTGAATATTTCAAATTATAGTGACCTAACTTAAATGACAAAAATAATAAATTGTTCTTTTCCTAACATCAAATCAACCGTCCATATAAAAGCACTGTATAAGCATAGTTAGATTATAAATTGCTAAACTACAACGCGACACTTTAAAAAATTTTATTTAAATATGTTCAAATTAAAATCCTTTAAAACAGTATTACCTATCTTAAATAGTGAAAAAAAGGAATATGATATTTAATGTGAGGGCTTTTAGAATAATGTAGGAACAACTGATCATAAAGGTCAATAATTATAAAAGATTTCATCTAAAGTAAAAAAAGAGGCAAGTGAACAGTTCCAAAAAATAAAATTATCGAAAGTAGTTTTCAAATGAATTTTCATTGTAAACTATTCCGAGAAGATCGCTTTAAGGATTATTAATTGTAAAGCAATACGAATGTGATTATAATTTAACAATATTAAAATACATGTATCGTACAAGGCAATATTATAAGAGGAACAATAAGAATTTAATAATAATAATAAAATTAATCAAAAGTTTACATGTACCTCGATTTTCCGGATGTAATTCTAAATGGAACTCATAGGGAAAAGGTTTTTACAAGAACCTTAAAAAAATAAATATAAAAAGTTTTTAAGATATAAATATAAACATACCAACAGTAATAATAACGATAAATAAAAATTATAATAATTAACAGAAATATCCCTTCAAAAAACGAAGGAATGCTAGTATCAATACAATCCACATTAAAATAAACTTCTCTTGCACCATCAACAATTACAATAGTTTGTTTAATCTCGTTGCTAAGATGGACGCGTTTATCTTCCAACGAGAATTCAAATAAACATTTATCGCAGCGCCAACGCAAGGATCTGGTGGCCGAGGTGACTAAATCTATCGGCTTAGAAAATTCGCAAATGTTTAAACAAACATTTAATGTTTATGTACTTCTGAATGTGCAACAAATCTGACGTTGGTAATAGTAGAAATCTAAAAATAACCGAATAGGGGTTATGAAATTCTGATATATTAATTAATTTGGACGTAAAATAATTCCATAAACATTAACAAATAGATAAATTTTTCAATACTGGGGTGCAAGCTAAGGAGCTGAAATGCTTTAATTAAGATTTCAGAAGACTCGCCTCACTAATACGCGGTTTGTCAAGTCAAAATTCTCGTAAAATATAAATGATAAGAACTTCAAATTAAAATATATTAAATAAAAAATACCTACAAATTGATTCATGTAATTATTTCACCTTGTAAAACTGTTGCGTCAATAGATTCGTATGTGCGCTTCTAATATTGTGCTGAAACGGAAAGGCTTCGCAACCGGTGTGCCGCGATAAAGTCCATGATGTGCCACGATATATTTTACGTTATGAGCAAGGGAAGAATATTACTGCGTTTTATTATCCTACAGCTACGACCGCGGAAATTTCCTTTTTTAATAAACAGAGATACTTTACGGCCGAATTTGTACTCCAATCTTTTGCTTACTCATGTCATGTGACTATCTCGATCTATCCCATGGCACTCGAAATTTCTTAAATGGCAGTGACAGTATTAATGTACTTACTCGCATAATTGACGCACCTTTCACTTCGAATTTCGTGACCAAAACTATTATATTACTAGCAAACACTACTACCCCTAATATAAAAACTATAAAAGCCCGACAATATGACGGGAAAAATTGATCTTTCGAAGGATATGTCCTCAAAGACCTTAAAAAATTCAGCAATTTTAATTTCCACATATGACATCATGAAATGAATATCAATAGCAATTGAAGATATGTTTAGTTTGTTACCGTCGTTCAAACAGCGTCGAAAATTCTTGAACATAATCAGAACTAACTAGCGGAAGAGAGCTCTACTAATGAGCATTACATCTGATTCTATCGGACGTCAAGTATGCGGAAACTAGTACAAGTATACTAGTAGAAGCATATCTTCGCGCCTTGAAAAAACATTCATTATTCAGACAGATATTTCATCATCGCAATTATTTTCTAAATTAAAAACATTCCACCACCACAGCGATTTTTGTTTTTCCCTTATGTCAAAATAATAGGTTAAAACAATCCCCATACTTTGAAATTTTAAGAATTGTATACTTTCTCCATTATGGTGTACTAATGGTTCACATTTCTGCCAATTTTTGAAGTTTGATCACTTTTAGAAGTGAAACAACATTTTTCTCATTGTTTAAATTTAAATAATTATTGTTAACGGCCGCAGAAAGAACTTCATGAATACACTGAAATATTTAATCGGTTACATAGACTAAAATATATGTAGTTTCAAAATTTCAGCCCTCTTACTTGCCCCGTAGTGCCTAAGCATTTACCTATTTTTTTAAATTTTAAGAATTTTTAACTGCCAAAGGAATTAAAATATCAAAATTTTTATAATTGCTTTTTCGTTTTTTTAAAAAGCCTACCTCTAAAAAAAATTTCACCTCCGTAGCACATTCGGAAGTACATAAACCTTGAAAATTTGTTTAAATAATTGTCTCCTATGATATATATATATATATATATGTGATATGCATGTTACATCCTCCTCTGTAGTAAACCTCGATATATAATGATGGACAAATGATTCAAACAAAGTAGAAGTAAATTATATTTCCTACAGCTTTTATTCCAGTATATTTTTCCATTTATCAATTATTAAAGCAAATATTTCAAAATAGCGGATAAGTGACGAGAGTAAACACCCACTTTCGAGTGACCGATTTTTACTAAGAACTAATCAGATCTTGCGACTTTCAAAAACATGTTATATATAAAATTTCGCGTTAACCTGATTATTGGTTTTTGAGTTAGAGCACACACAAAATAACTGTCACATACTCGTGTAAAAGTCAATTTTGTTTTTATTTTCTGATTAGCCATACATATTTCATTTACATACCCTTTACATTTCAATTGTTTTACACATGGCCTGATCGGAAAATACCCTGTTTAGGCAAAAGGTCTCTTCAGGGTAAATTCAGGTGCAGATAGTTCAATTGTATTCGTTTAACCAGTAGTATTTCGATCTTATTGCTTTCTCTGAGGGGTGGCTTTTGCCTGGCTTTCGCCCGAGACGGAAGGGAAACCCGGCAAAACCATATGCAGATAGACGGAATGACTAGATGGTCACTATCACTTTTCCACTTGCTCACAGCACCAGTTTTTCTCAAAGTTCTTAGTAAATATAACAAATACAAATAAATATATAACAAATAACATTTTGTAATGCGTAACAGTTAAATTGAATATAGCAAAATATAACAAGGTTCAAATAGGTTTGAATATATATAAATAATAGTGATAAATAAGTATGCTTTTGTTGGACTAGCGCCGTCTATTTCTTTTTCTTCCTTGGCGGCAGCAGGGGCAATCCGTCCTGAGGGCACAGGTGGGGGGAGATAGAGACTTTGGTGCGGGCGTAGAGGCTAGGGGCGTCTGGGCAATAGAGCGACAGCGTCGCCTCTATTATCCTGCCGGGGTGGGGCGCTTGTGTTTGGGTGGGTTGGGAGGATAATGGGTAGGGGAGCGAGGATTTGTTGGAAGAGGTGGGGGATGTGTGCCCTCATTCTTTAGGTCGCTCTGCAGCGGAGTCTCGCCATTCGGTGTAGGACCGGTTCTATTTCGGCCCGCGCGCGTACCTCGGCTCTGGGTGTGCGAATCGAAGCCCTCATGATGTTGCGGAGGATGACTCTCTCGATGGCTGCCAGCCTCGAGATGTTTCCTTTCGCGAGCGGCGTGATGGCAGTGGCGCCATACTCGATGACGTGTCTGATGAATGACTTGTACAAGTGTATGGCCGTCTCCTCGGAGACGCCTTTTCCTCCTGCTCGTACGGCTCGGATAAGGTTGCTGCGCCTGGTTATGGTGGATATCAAGTTTCTCAGATGGGTGGCGAACGTCGGGTGGAGATCGAGGGTAACACCGAGGCATTTCTCCTCTTTCTGCAGGCCGACACTTTCCCCCCAAAGAGTGACGGAAATCGGTAGTGAGTGAAGGTCATCAGGATCGATATTTCTGGGTTTGGCCGAAGGCGCCACTTTCTCGTTCACTCCTCGAGCCGCCGGAAGTCCTTTCGTAGATAACGTGCTGCGGTGTCAGTTTTGCGTGCCGTGGCCCAGAGCGCCGTGTCGTCTGCGTACTGCGCGAGGGTCACCTGTGGAAGAGCGGGAGAAGGCATGTCAGCGCAATACAGAATAAAAAGGAGCGTCGATAATACCGTTCCTTGGGGCACGCCGGATTGAATGCGGAAGGGATTGGACAGGCTGCCACCAACATTGACTCTTGCATGCCGGTCGGAGATAAAGAAGTATTGGAAGCGGGATAAGTTGGGTGGGATGTCGGGAATTAGGGAGATTTTTAGAAATAGCCCGTCATTCCAGAGTTTGTCGAATGCCCTTTCGATCTCCATGAAGATCGCGGCCGTGCACCCTCTTTTGTTGATTTCTTCTGCCGCCGTTTTGGTGAGCATTGTCAGTGGGTCCGTGGTTGACCTGTGCGCTCGGAATCAGTATTGATGGTCTGGGAGAATGCCGCCTGCGTCTAGGATGGCCGTGAGTTATTTCACGACCACTTTTTCCAACATTTTTCCCAGGACGCTCGTAAGGCTGATGGGGCGATAATTTTTCGCGTCTTTCCCCTGTTTCAGGAGCATGATGGTGTGCGCGTTTCTCCATTGTTTTGGGTAGCAACCCTTGGATAAGCAGGAATTATAAATCATTAGGAGGAATTTTTTAAGCGTGGGAAAATACCTGACATGCGTTTGTTGCACTTTATCGTCCAGGAGGTCGAGGAGGAGAATTCTACCTGCTGGCAATGGCTTCTTTCAGGTCGTCGTCGATGATTCCATCCTCGGTTTCCTCGCTGATATCTGTGGGGATCAAGTTAGATATAATTAACTGCATTACCTCTATGGATTCTCTGTGAAATTTCTCGTCGAACCTTGGATCGTAGGTCGGTGTGTGTATTTCTTCCAGCACGCGTAAGAATTCCTCCGCTTTTTTCCTCCGTGTAGAGGCTTTTCCCGTCGTGAACTAGGTGGGATTCTTCTTGTCGTCTAGCTCCCGAGAAACCTATGAATCGGTCCAAAAACATTTTGCTGTACCTGAAATCTAGACACGCGCAAGTTTTCTGCCATAAATCGTTTTTATAATCTAGTACCTTTCTTTAGATAATGGCCTGGTTCCTGTTCAAACGGTTTTTAATGCTGGGTCCTTCCTCTTTTCGAATTCTCATTAAATCCTCCAGTTTTCCTGATGAGGGCGACGACGTACTTAAGCAGAGGCGTTTTTTTACGTCGATTTTCTTCCTTGGGGTGCATTCGCCCGCAGCCTGTTAAATAATATTGTTTATTGTATCGATTGCATTGTCTACCTCAGTGGTTGTCTTAGGTCTCTCTGCAGGGAGTAATCCTTCGGCGATGATTTCTTCGAACATTCCCCAGTTCGCTTTTGCCCAATCCGTATTGTTTATCGTCCGTCTCGGTCTTTTGGCGGATCCTCCGGTGGTGATGGGTAAGATGAGTGGCAGGTGGTACGACGAGATGGTATCCTCCGCTTTGACGTCCCCGACAAGTTGGGTGTGCCAGCTCGCGTGCCAGCTTGCGTGCCAGCTCGCATGCCAGCTCGCGTGCCAGCTCGCGTGAAGGATCACGCGTGCCAGCTTGCGTGGCAGCGTGCGTGGCAGCGTGCGTGGCAGCGTGCGTGGCAGCGTGCGTGGCATCATGCGTGGCAGCGTGCGTGGCAGCGTGCGTGGCATCGTGCGTGGCAGCGTGCGTGGCAGCGTGTGTGACATCGTGCATGGCAGCGTGCGTGGCATCGTGAGTGGCAGCGTGCGTGCCAACGTGCGTGCCAGCGTGCGTGGAACGCGTGCGTGGCAGCGTGCGTGCCATCGTGCGTGCCAGCGTGCGTGCCAGCGTGTGTGCCAGCGTGTGTGCCAGCGTGCGTGCCAGCGTGCCTGCCAGCGTGCGTGCCTGCGTGCGTGCCAGCGTGCGTACCAGCGTGTGTGCCAGCGTGTGTGCCAGCGTGCGTGCCAGCGTGCCTGCCAGCGTGCGTGCCTGCGTGCGTGCCAGCGTGCGTGGCAGCGTGCGTACCAGCTTGCGTGCCAGCGTGCATGCGTAGATTGGAGCGTGAAATCATTCAACTATTGACCTGTGCCAAAAAGAAGATAACGTTGGCGAGGCTATTAACAACATTGTAGTGAAGGATCGAGGGGATGTGAGGAAATGGTTGTGTTCGCAAACGCATAATCTTTACGAACATAATTTTTTTATACTTTTTCGTATTAAGTTTGTTTCATAAATATCAATACTGACTAATAAATTGCTATTACGTAAAATCAACGAAAATAGACTGCTAGTGCAGAGAAATTCAGTTTTAAATACTAGTAGCAGTGAAATTGTTGAATATTTCAAATTATAGTGACCTAATTTAAATGACAAAAATAATAAATTGTTCTTTTCCTAACATCAAATCAACCGTCCATATAAAAGCACTGTATAAGCATAGTTAGCTGATGAATTGCTAAACTACAACGCGACACTTTAAATATTTATTTAAATATGTTCAAATAAAAATCCTTTAAAACAGTATTACCTATCTTAAATAGTGAAAAAAAGGAATATGATAATTATTGTGAGTGCTTTTAGAATAATGTAGGAACAACTGATCCTAAAGGTCTATAATTATAAAAGATTTCATCTAAAGTAAAAAAAGAGGCAAGTGAACATTTCCAAAGAATAAAATTATCTAAAGTAGTTTTCAAATGAATTTTCATTGTAAACTATTACGAGAAGATCGCTTTAAAGATTATATAATAGTAAAGCAATACGAATGTGATTATAATTTAACAATAATTCAATACATACAAGGCAATATTATAAGAGGAACAATAAGAATTTAATAATAATAATAAAATTAATCAAAAGTTTACATGTACCTCGATTTTCCGGATGTAATTCTAAATGGAACTCATAGGGAAAAGGTTGTTACAAGAACCTTAAAAAAATAAATATAAAAAGTTTTTAAGATATAAATATAAACATACCAACAGTAATAATAACGATAAATAAAAACTTATAATAATTAACAGAAATATCCCTTCAAAAAACGTAGGAATGCTAGTATCAATACAATCCACATTAAAATAAACTTCTCTTACACCATCAACAATTACAATAGTTTGTTTAATCTCGTTGCTAAGATGGACGCGTTTATCTTCCAACGAGAATTCAAATAAACATTTATCGCAGCGCCAACGCAAGGATCTGGTGGCCGAGGTGACTAAATCTATCGGCTTAGAAAATTCGCAAATGTTCAAACAAACATTTAATGTTTATGTACTTCTGAATGTGCAACAAATCTGACGTTGGTAATAGTAGAAATCTAAAAATAACCGAATAGGGGTTATGAAATTCTGATATATTAATTAATTTGGACGTAAAAAAATTCCTAAAATGTTAACAAATAGATAAATGTTTCAGTACTGGGGTGCAAGCTAGGGAGCTGAAATATTTAAATTAAGACCTCAGTAAAATATAAATGATAAGAACTTCAAATTAAAATATTTTAAATAAAAAATACCCATAAATTGATTCATGTAATTATTTCACCTTGTAAAACTGTTGCGTCAAGAGATTCGTATGTGCGTTTCTCATATTGTGCTGAAACGGAAAGGCTTCGCAACCGGTGTGCCGCGATAAAGTCCATGATGTGCCGCGATATATTTTACGTTATGAGCAAGGGAAGAATATTACTGCGTTTTATTATCCTACAGCTACGACCGCGGAAATTTCCTTTTTTAATAAACAGAGATACTTTACGGCCGAATTTGTGCTCCAATCTTTTGCTTACTCATGTCATGTGACTATCTCGATCTATCCCATGGCACTCGAAATTTCTTAAATGGCAGTGACAGTATTAATGTACTTACTCGCATAATTCACGCACCTTTCACTTCGAATTTCGTGACCAAAACTATTATATTACTAGCAAACACTACTACCCCTAATATAAAAACTATAAAAGCCCGTCAATATGACGGGGAAAAATTTATCTTTCGAAGGATATGTCCTCAAAGACCTTAAAAAATTCAGCAATTTTAATTTCCACATATGACATCATGAAATGAATATCAATAGCAATTGAAGATTTGTTTAGTTTTGTTACCGTCGTTCAAACAGCGTCGAAAATTCTTTAACATAATCAGAACCAACTAGCGGAAGAGAGCTCTACTAATGAGCATTACATCTGATTCTATCGGACGTCAAGTATGCGGAAACTAGTACAAGTATACTAGTAGAAGAATATCTTCGCGCCTTGAAAAAACATTTATTTTTCAGACAGAAACTTCATCATCGCAATTATTTTCTAAATTAAAAACATTCCACCACCACAGAGATTTTTGTTTTTCCCTTATGTCAAAATAATAGGTTAAAACAATCCCCATACTTTGAAATTTTAAGAATTGTATACTTTCTCCATTATGGTGTACTAATGGTTCACATTTCTGCCAATTTTTGAAGTTTGATCACTTTTAGAAGTGAAACAACACTTTTCTCATTGTTTAAATTTAAATAATTATTGTTAACGGCCGCAGAAAGAACTTCATGAATACACTGAAATATTTAATCGGTTACATAGACTAAAATATATGTAGTTTCAAAATTTCAGCCCTCTTACTTGCCCCGTAGTGCTAAGCATTTACCTATTTTTTTAAATTTTAAGAATTTTTAACTGCCAAAGGAATTAAAATATCAAAATTTTTATAATTGCTTTTTCGTTTTTTTAAAAAGCCTACCTCTAAAAAAAATTTCACCTCCGTAGCACATTCGGAAGTACATAAACCTTGAAAATTTGTTTAAATAATTGTCTCCTATGATATATATATATATATATATATATATATATATATATATATATATATATATATATATATATGTGATATGCATGTTACATCCTCCTCTGTAGTAAACCTCGATATATAATGATGGACAAATGATTCAAACAAAGTAGAAGTAAATTATATTTCCTACAGCTTTTATTCCAGTATATTTTTCCATTTATCAATTATTAAAGCAGATATTTTAAAATAGCGGATAAGTGACGAGAGTAAACACCCACTTTCGAGTGACCGATTTTTACTAAGAACTAATCAGATCTTGCGACTTTCAAAAACATGTTATATATAAAATTTCGCGTTAACCTGATTATTGGTTTTTGAGTTAGAGCACACACAAAATAACTGTCACATACTCGTGTAAAAGTCAATTTTGCTTTTATTTTCTGATTAGCCATACATATTTCATTTACATACCCTTTACATTTCAATTGTTTTACACATGGCCAGATCGGAAAATACCCTGTTTAGGCAAAAGGTCTCTTCAGGGTAAATTCAGGTGCAGATAGTTCAATTGTATTCGTTTAACCAGTAGTATTTCGATCTTATTGCTTTCTCTGAGGGGTGGCTTTTGCCTGGCTTTCGCCCGAGACGGAAGGGAAACCCGGCAAAACCATATGCAGATAGACGGAATGACTAGATGGTCACTATCACTTTTCCACTTGCTCACAGCACCAGTTTTTCTCAAAGTTCTTAGTAAATATAACAAATACAAATAAATATATAACAAATAACATTTTGTAATGCGTAACAGTTAAATTGAATATAGCAAAATATAACAAGGTTCAAATAGGTTTGAATATATATAAATAATAGTGATAAATAAGTATGCTTTTGTCGGACTAGCGCCGTCTATTTCTTTTTCTTCCTTGGCGGCAGCAGGGGCAATCCGTCCTGAGGGCACAGGTGGGGGGAGATAGAGACTTTGGTGCGGGCGTAGAGGCTAGGGGCGTCTGGGCAATAGAGCGACAGCGTCGCCTCTATTATCCTGCCGGGGTGGGGCGCTTGTGTTTGGGTGGGTTGGGAGGATAATGGGTAGGGGAGCGAGGATTTGTTGGAAGAGGTGGGGGATGTGTGCCCTCATTCTTTAGGCCGCTCTGCAGCGGAGTCTCGCCATTCGGTGTAGGACCGGTTCTATTTCGGCCCGCGCGCGTACCTCGGCTCTGGGTGTGCGAATCGAAGCCCTCATGATGTTGCGGAGGATGACTCTCTCGATGGCTGCCAGCCTCGAGATGTTTCCTTTCGCGAGCGGCGTGATGGCAGTGGCGCCATACTCGATGACGTGTCTGATGAATGACTTGTACAAGTGTATGGCCGTCTCCTCGGAGACGCCTTTTCCTCCTGCTCGTACGGCTCGGATAAGGTTGCTGCGCCTGGTTATGGTGGATATCAAGTTTCTCAGATGGGTGGCGAACGTCAGGTGGAGATCGAGGGTAACACCGAGGCATTTCTCCTCTTTCAGCAGGCCGACACTTTCCCCCCAAAGAGTGACGGAAATCGGTAGTGAGTGAAGGTCATCAGGATCGATATTTCTGGGTTTGGCCGAAGGCGCCACTTTCTCGTTCACTCCTCGAGCCGCCGGAAGTCCTTTCGTAGATAACGTGCTGCGGTGTCAGTTTTGCGTGCCGTGGCCCAGAGCGCCGTGTCGTCTGCGTACTGCGCGAGGGTCACCTGTGGAAGAGCGGGAGAAGGCATGTCAGCGCAATACAGAATAAAAAGGAGCGTCGATAATACCGTTCCTTGGGGCACGCCGGATTCAATGCGGAAGGGATTGGACAGGCTGCCACCTACATTGACTCTTGCATGCCGGTCGGAGATAAAGTAGTATTGGAAGCGGGATAAGTTGGGTGGGATGTCGGGAATTAGGGAGATTTTTAGAAATAGCCCGTCATTCCAGAGTTTGTCGAATGCCCTTTCGATCTCCATGAAGATCGCGGCCGTGCACCCTCTTTTGTTGATTTCTTCTGCCGCCGTTTTGGTGAGCATTGTCAGTGGGTCCGTGGTTGACCTGTGCGCTCGGAATCAGTATTGATGGTCTGGGAGAATGCCGCCTGCGTCTAGGATGGCCGTGAGTTATTTCACGACCACTTTTTCCAACATTTTTCCCAGGACGCTCGTAAGGCTGATGGGGCGATAATTTTTCGCGTCTTTCCCCTGTTTCAGGAGCATGATGGTGTGCGCGTTTCTCCATTGTTTTGGGTAGCAACCCTTGGATAAGCAGGAATTATAAATCATTAGGAGGAATTTTTTAAGCGTGGGAAAATACCTGACATGCGTTTGTTGCACTTTATCGTCCAGGAGGTCGAGGAGGAGAATTCTACCTGCTGGCAATGGCTTCTTTCAGGTCGTCGTCGATGATTCCATCCTCGGTTTCCTCGCTGATATCTGTGGGGATCAAGTTAGATATAATTAACTGCATTACCTCTATGGATTCTCTGTGAAATTTCTCGTCGAACCTTGGATCGTCGGTCGGTGTGTGTATTTCTTCCAGCACGCGTAAGAATTCCTCCGCTTTTTTCCTCCGTGTAGAGGCTTTTCCCGTCGTGAACTAGGTGGGATTCTTCTTGTCGTCTAGCTCCCGAGAAACCTAAGAATCGGTCCAAAAACATTTTGCTGTACCTGAAATCTAGACACGCGCAAGTTTTCTGCCATAAATCGTTTTTATAATCTAGTACCTTTCTTTAGATAATGGCCTGGTTCCTGTTCAAACGGTTTTTAATGCTGGGTCCTTCCTCTTTTCGAATTCTCATTAAATCCTCCAGTTTTCCTGATGAGGGCGACGACGTACTTAAGCAGAGGCGTTTTTTTACGTCGATTTTCTTCCTTGGGGTGCATTCGCCCGCAGCCTGTTAAATAATGTTGTTTATTGTATCGATTGCATTGTCTACCTCAGTGGTTGTCTTAGGTCTCTCTGCAGGGAGTAATCCTTCGGCGATGATTTCTTCGAACATTCCCCAGTTCGCTTTTGCCCAATCCGTATTGTTTATCGTCCGTCTCGGTCTTTTGGCGGATCCTCCGGTGGTGATGGGTAAGATGAGTGGCAGGTGGTACGACGAGATGGTATCCTCCGCTTTGACGTCCCCGACAAGTTGGGTGTGCCAGCTCGCGTGCCAGCTTGCGTGCCAGCTCGCATGCCAGCTCGCGTGCCAGCTCGCGTGAAGGATCACGTGCCAGCTTGCGTGGCAGCGTGCGTGGCAGCGTGCGTGGCAGCGTGCGTGGCAGCGTGCGTGGCATCATGCGTGGCAGCGTGCGTGGCAGCGTGCGTGGCATCGTGCGTGGCAGCGTGCGTGGCAGCGTGTGTGACATCGTGCATGGCAGCGTGCGTGGCATCGTGAGTGGCAGCGTGCGTGCCAACGTGCGTGCCAGCGTGCGTGGAACGCGTGCGTGGCAGCGTGCGTGCCATCGTGCGTGCCAGCGTGCGTGCCAGCGTGTGTGCCAGCGTGTGTGCCAGCGTGCGTGCCAGCGTGCCTGCCAGCGTGCGTGCCTGCGTGCGTGCCAGCGTGCGTACCAGCGTGTGTGCCAGCGTGTGTGCCAGCGTGCGTGCCAGCGTGCCTGCCAGCGTGCGTGCCTGCGTGCGTGCCAGCGTGCGTGGCAGCGTGCGTACCAGCTTGCGTGCCAGCGTGCATGCGTAGATTGGAGCGTGAAATCATTCAACTATTGACCTGTGCCAAAAAGAAGATAACGTTGGCGAGGCTATTAACAACATTGTAGTGAAGGATCGAGGGGATGTGAGGAAATGGTTGTGTTCGCAAACGCATAATCTTTACGAACATAATTTTTTTATACTTTTTCGTATTAAGTTTGTTTCATAAATATCAATACTGACTAATAAATTGCTATTACGTAAAATCAACGAAAATAGACTGCTAGTGCAGAGAAATTCAGTTTTAAATACTAGTAGCAGTGAAATTGTTGAATATTTCAAATTATAGTGACCTAACTTAAATGACAAAAATAATAAATTGTTCTTTTCCTAACATCAAATCAACCGTCCATATAAAAGCACTGTATAAGCATAGTTAGCTGATGAATTGCTAAACTACAACGCGACACTTTAAATATTTATTTAAATATGTTCAAATAAAAATCCTTTAAAACAGTATTACCTATCTTAAATAGTGAAAAAAAGGAATATGATAATTATTGTGAGTGCTTTTAGAATAATGTAGGAACAACTGATCCTAAAGGTCTATAATTATAAAAGATTTCATCTAAAGTAAAAAAAGAGGCAAGTGAACAGTTCCAAAGAATAAAATTATCTAAAGTAGTTTTCAAATGAATTTTCATTGTAAACTATTACGAGAAGATCGCTTTAAAGATTATATAATAGTAAAGCAATACGAATGTGATTATAATTTAACAATAATTCAATACATACAAGGCAATATTATAAGAGGAACAATAAGAATTTAATAATAATAATAAAATTAATCAAAAGTTTACATGTACCTCGATTTTCCGGATGTAATTCTAAATGGAACTCATAGGGAAAAGGCTGTTACAAGAACCTTAAAAAAATAAATATAAAAAGTTTTTAAGATATAAATATAAACATACCAACAGTAATAATAACGATAAATAAAAACTTATAATAATTAACAGAAATATCCCTTCAAAAAACGTAGGAATGCTAGTATCAATACAATCCACATTAAAATAAACTTCTCTTACACCATCAACAATTACAATAGTTTGTTTAATCTCGTTGCTAAGATGGACGCGTTTATCTTCCAACGAGAATTCAAATAAACATTTATCGCAGCGCCAACGCAAGGATCTGGTGGCCGAGGTGACTAAATCTATCGGCTTAGAAAATTCGCAAATGTTCAAACAAACATTTAATGTTTATGTACTTCTGAATGTGCAACAAATCTGACGTTGGTAATAGTAGAAATCTAAATATAACCGAATAGGGGTTATGAAATTCTGATATATTAATTAATTTGGACGTAAAAAAATTCCTAAAATGTTAACAAATAGATAAATGTTTCAGTACTGGGGTGCAAGCTAGGGAGCTGAAATATTTTCATTAAGACCTCAGTAAAATATAAATGATAAGAACTTCAAATTAAAATATTTTAAATAAAAAATACCCATAAATTGATTCATGTAATTATTTCACCTTGTAAAACTGTTGCGTCAAGAGATTCGTATGTGCGTTTCTCATATTGTGCTGAAACGGAAAGGCTTCGCAACCGGTGTGCCGCGATAAAGTCCATGATGTGCCGCGATATATTTTACGTTATGAGCAAGGGAAGAATATTACTGCGTTTTATTATCCTACAGCTACGACCGCGGAAATTTCCTTTTTTAATAAACAGAGATACTTTACGGCCGAATTTGTGCTCCAATCTTTTGCTTACTCATGTCATGTGACTATCTCGATCTATCCCATGGCACTCGAAATTTCTTAAATGGCAGTGACAGTATTAATGTACTTACTCGCATAATTCACGCACCTTTCACTTCGAATTTCGTGACCAAAACTATTATATTACTAGCAAACACTACTACCCCTAATATAAAAACTATAAAAGCCCGTCAATATGACGGGGAAAAATTTATCTTTCGAAGGATATGTCCTCAAAGACCTTAAAAAATTCAGCAATTTTAATTTCCACATATGACATCATGAAATGAATATCAATAGCAATTGAAGATTTGTTTAGTTTTGTTACCGTCGTTCAAACAGCGTCGAAAATTCTTGAACATAATCAGAACCAACTAGCGGAAGAGAGCTCTACTAATGAGCATTACATCTGATTCTATCGGACGTCAAGTATGCGGAAACTAGTACAAGTATACTAGTAGAAGCATATCTTCGCGCCTTGAAAAAACATTTATTTTTCAGACAGATACTTCATCATCGCAATTATTTTCTAAATTAAAAACATTCCACCACCACAGCGATTTTTGTTTTTCCCTTATGTCAAAATAATAGGTTAAAACAATCCCCATACTTTGAAATTTTAAGAATTGTATACTTTCTCCATTATGGTGTACTAATGGTTCACATTTCTGCCAATTTTTGAAGTTTGATCACTTTTAGAAGTGAAACAACATTTTTCTCATTGTTTAAATTTAAATAATTATTGTTAACGGCCGCAGAAAGAACTTCATGAATACACTGAAATATTTAATCGGTTACATAGACTAAAATATATGTAGTTTCAAAATTTCAGCCCTCTTACTTGCCCCGTAGTGCCTAAGCATTTACCTATTTTTTTAAATTTTAAGAATTTTTAACTGCCAAAGGAATTAAAATATCAAAATTTTTATAATTGCTTTTTCGTTTTTTTAAAAAGCCTACCTCTAAAAAAAATTTCACCTCCGTAGCACATTCGGAAGTACATAAACCTTGAAAATTTGTTTAAATAATTGTCTCCTATGATATATATATATATATATATATATATATGTGATATGCATGTTACATCCTCCTCTGTAGTAAACCTCGATATATAATGATGGACAAATGATTCAAACAAAGTAGAAGTAAATTATATTTCCTACAGCTTTTATTCCAGTATATTTTTCCATTTATCAATTATTAAAGCAAATATTTCAAAATAGCGGATAAGTGACGAGAGTAAACACCCACTTTCGAGTGACCGATTTTTACTAAGAACTAATCAGATCTTGCGACTTTCAAAAACATGTTATATATAAAATTTCGCGTTAACCTGATTATTGGTTTTTGAGTTAGAGCACACACAAAATAACTGTCACATACTCGTGTAAAAGTCAATTTTGCTTTTATTTTCTGATTAGCCATACATATTTCATTTACATACCCTTTACATTTCAATTGTTTTACACATGGCCAGATCGGAAAATACCCTGTTTAGGCAAAAGGCCTCTTCAGGGTAAATTCAGGTGCAGATAGTTCAATTGTATTCGTTTAACCAGTAGTATTTCGATCTTATTGCTTTCTCTGAGGGGTGGCTTTTGCCTGGCTTTCGCCCGAGACGGAAGGGAAACCCGGCAAAACCATATGCAGATAGACGGAATGACTAGATGGTCACTATCACTTTTCCACTTGCTCACAGCACCAGTTTTTCTCAAAGTTCTTAGTAAATATAACAAATACAAATAAATATATAACAAATAACATTTTGTAATGCGTAACAGTTAAATTGAATATAGCAAAATATAACAAGGTTCAAATAGGTTTGAATATATATAAATAATAGTGATAAATAAGTATGCTTTTGTTGGACTAGCGCCGTCTATTTCTTTTTCTTCCTTGGCGGCAGCAGGGGCAATCCGTCCTGAGGGCACAGGTGGGGGGAGATAGAGACTTTGGTGCGGGCGTAGAGGCTAGGGGCGTCTGGGCAATAGAGCGACAGCGTCGCCTCTATTATCCTGCCGGGGTGGGGCGCTTGTGTTTGGGGTGGGTTGGGAGGATAATGGGTAGGGGAGCGAGGATTTGTTGGAAGAGGTGGGGGATGTGTGCCCTCATTCTTTAGGCCGCTCTGCAGCGGAGTCTCGCCATTCGGTGTAGGACCGGTTCTATTTCGGCCCGCGCGCGTACCTCGGCTCTGGGTGTGCGGATCGAAGCCTTCATGATGTTGCGGAGGATGACTCTCTCGATGGCTGCCAGCCTCGAGATGTTTCCTTTCGCGAGCGGCGTGATGGCAGTGGCGCCATACTCGATGACGTGACTGATGAATGACTTGTACAAGTGTATGGCCGTCTCCTCGGAGACGCCTTTTCCTCCTGCTCGTACGGCTCGGATAAGGTTGCTGCGCCTGGTTATGGTGGATATCAAGTTTCTCAGATGGGTGGCGAACGTCAGGTGGTGGCGAGGGTAACACCGAGCCATTTCTCCTCTTTCTGCAGGTCGACACTTTCCCCCCAAAGAGTGACGGAAATCAGTAGTAAGTGAAGGTCATCAGGATCGATATTTCTGGGTTTGGCCGAAGGCGCCACTTTCTCGTTCACTCCTCGAGCCGCCGGAAGTCCTTTCGTAGATAACGTGCTGCGGTGTCAGTTTTGCGTGCCGTGGCCCAGAGCGCCGTGTCGTCTGCGTACTGCGCGAGGGTCACCTGTGGAAGAGCGGGAGAAGGCATGTCAGCGCAATACAGAATAAAAAGGAGCTTCGATAATACCGTTCCTTGGGGCACGCCGGATTGAATGCGGAAGGGATTGGACAGGCTGCCACCAACATTGACTCTTGCATGCCGGTCGGAGATAAAGTAGTATTGGAAGCGGGATAAGTTGGGTGGGATGTCGGGAATTTGGGAGATTTTTAGAAATAGCCCGTCATTCCAGAGTTTGTCGAATGCCCTTTCGATCTCCATGAAGATCGCGGCCGTGCACCCTCTTTTGTTGATTTCTTCTGCCGCCGTTTTGGTGAATATTGTCAGTGGGTCCGTGGTTGACCTGTGCGCTCGGAATCAGTATTGATGGTCTGGGAGAATGCCGCCTGCGTCTAGGATGGCCGTGAGTTATTTCACGACCACTTTTTCCAACATTTTTCCAAGGACGCTCGTAAGGCTGATGGGGAGATAATTTTTCGCGTCTTTCTCCTGTTTCAGGAGCATGATGGTGTGCGCGTTTCTCCATTGTTTTGGGTAGCAACCCTTGGATAAGCAGGAATTATAAATCATTAGGAGGAATTTTTTAAGCGTGGGGAAATACCTGACATGCGTTTGTTGCACTTTATCGTCCAGGAGGTCGAGGAGGAGAATTCTACCTGCTGGCAATGGCTTCTTTCAGGTCGTCGTCGATGATTCCATCCTCGGTTTCCTCGCTGATATCTGTGGGGATTAAGTTAGATATAATTAACTGCATTACCTCTATGGATTCTCTGTGAAATTTCTCGTCGAACCTTGGATCGTCGGTCGGTGTGTGTATTTCTTCCAGCACGCGTAAGAATTCCTCCGCTTTTTTCCTCCGTGTGGAGGCTTTTCCCGTCGTGAA
The DNA here is from genome assembly GCA_028673005.1 of Tanypteryx hageni. Lineage (NCBI taxonomy): Eukaryota > Metazoa > Arthropoda > Insecta > Odonata > Petaluridae > Tanypteryx > Tanypteryx hageni. The sequence continues at coordinate 224,339,936 of CM054112.1, read as the reverse complement.
CTAGGTGGGATTCTTCTTGTCGTCTAGCTCCCGAGAAACCTATGAATCGGTCCAAAAACATTTTGCTGTACCTGAAATCTAGACACGCGCAAGTTTTCTGCCATAAATCGTTTTTATAATCTAGTACCTTTCTTTAGATGATGGCCTGGTTCCTGTTCAAACGGTTTTTAATGCTGGGTCCTTCCTCTTTTCGAATTCTCATTAAATCCTCCAGTTTTCCTGATGAGGGCGACGACGTACTTAAGCAGAGGCGTTTTTTTACGTCGATTTTCTTCCTTGGGGTGCATTCGCCCACAGCCTGTTAAATAATATTGTTTATTGTATCGATTGCATTGTCTACCTCAGTGGTTGTCTTAGGTCTCTCTGCAGGGAGTAATCCTTCGGCGATGATTTCTTCGAACATTCCCCAGTTCGCTTTTGCCCAATCCGTATTGTTTATCGTCCGTCTCGGTCTTTTGGCGGATCCTCCGGTGGTGATGGGTAAGATGAGTGGCAGGTGGTACGACGAGGTGGTATCCTCCGCTTTGACGTCCCCGACAAGTTGGGTGTGCCAGCTCGCGTGCCAGCTTGCGTGCCAGCTCGCGTGCCAGCTCGCGTGCCAGCTCGCGTGAAGGATCACGTGCCAGCTTGCGTGGCAGCGTGCGTGGCAGCGTGCGTGGCAGCGTGCGTGGCAGCGTGCGTGGCATCATGCGTGGCAGCGTGCGTGGCAGCGTGCGTGGCATCGTGCGTGGCAGCGTGCGTGGCAGCGTGTGTGGCATCGTGCATGGCAGCGTGCGTGGCATCGTGAGTGGCAGCGTGCGTGCCAACGTGCGTGCCAGCGTGCGTGGAACGCGTGCGTGGCAGCGTGCGTGCCATCGTGCGTGCCAGCGTGCGTGCCAGCGTGTGTGCCAGCGTGTGTGCCAGCGTGCGTGCCAGCGTGCCTGCCAGCGTGCGTGCCTGCGTGCGTGCCAGCGTGCGTGCCAGCGTGTGTGCCAGCGTGTGTGCCAGCGTGCGTGCCAGCGTGCCTGCCAGCGTGCGTGCCTGCGTGCGTGCCAGCGTGAGTGGCAGCGTGCGTACCAGCTTGCGTGCCAGCGTGCATGCGTAGATTGGAGCGTGAAATCATTCAACTATTGACCTGTGCCAAAAAGAAGATAACGTTGGCGAGGCTATTAACAACATTGTAGTGAAGGATCGAGGGGATGTGAGGAAATGGTTGTGTTCGCAAACGCATAATCTTTACGAACATAATTTTTTTATACTTTTTCGTATTAAGTTTGTTTCATAAATATCAATACTGACTAATAAATTGCTATTACGTAAAATCAACGAAAATAGACTGCTAGTGCAGAGAAATTCAGTTTTAAATACTAGTAGCAGTGAAATTGTTGAATATTTCAAATTATAGTGACCTAACTTAAATGACAAAAATAATAAATTGTTCTTTTCCTTACATCAAATCAACCGTCCATATAAAAGCACTGTATAAGCATAGTTAGCTGATGATTTGCTAAACTACAACGCGACACTTTAAATATTTATTTAAATATGTTCAAATAAAAATCCTTTAAAACAGTATTACCTATCTTAAATAGTGAAAAAAAGGAATATGATAATTATTGTGAGTGCTTTTAGAATAATGTAGGAACAACTGATCCTAAAGGTCTATAATTATAAAAGATTTCATCTAAAGTAAAAAAAGAGGCAAGTGAACAGTTCCAAAGAATAAAATTATCTAAAGTAGTTTTCAAATGAATTTTCATTGTAAACTATTACGAGAAGATCGCTTTAAAGATTATATAATAGTAAAGCAATACGAATGTGATTATAATTTAACAATAATTCAATACATACAAGGCAATATTATAAGAGGAACAATAAGAATTTAATAATAATAATAAAATTAATCAAATGTTTACATGTACCTCGATTTTCCGGATGTAATTCTAAATGGAACTCATAGGGAAAAGGTTGTTACAAGAACCTTAAAAAAATAAATATAAAAAGTTTTTAAGATATAAATATAAACATACCAACAGTAATAATAACGATAAATAAAAATTATAATAATTAACAGAAATATCCCTTCAAAAAACGTAGGAATGCTAGTATCAATACAATCCACATTAAAATAAACTTCTTTTACACCATCAACAATTACAATAGTTTGTTTAATCTCGTTGCTAAGATAGACGCGTTTATTTTCCAACGAAAATTCAAATAAACATTTATCGCAGCGCCAACGCAAGGATCTGGTGGCCGAGGTGACTAAATCTATCGGCTTAGAAAATTCGCAAATGTTTAAACAAACATTTTATGTTTATGTACTTCTGAATGTGCAACAAATCTGACGTTGGTAATAGTAAAAATATAAAAATAACCGAATAGGGGTTATGAAATTCTGATATATAAATTAATTTGGACGTAAAAAAATTCCTAAAATGTTAACAAATAGATAAATGTTTCAGTACTGGGGTGCAAGCTAGGGAGCTGAAATATTTTCATTAAGACCTCAGTAAAATACAAATGATAAGAACTTCAAATTAAAATATTTTAAATAAAAAATACCCACAAATTGATTCATGTAATTATTTCACCTTGTAAAACTGTTGCGTCAAGAGATTCGTATGTGCGTTTCTCATATTGTGCTGAAACGGAAAGGCTTCGCAACCGGTGTGCCGCGATAAAGTCCATGATGTGCCGCGATATATTTTACGTTATGAGCAAGGGAAGAATATTACTGCGTTTTATTATCCTACAGCTACGACCGCGGAAATTTCCTTTTTTAATAAACAGAGATACTTTACGGCCGAATTTGTGCTCCAATCTTTTGCTTACTCATGTCATGTGACTATCTCGATCTATCCCATGGCACTCGAAATTTCTTAAATGGCAGTGACAGTATTAATGTACTTACTCGCATAATTCACGCACCTTTCACTTCGAATTTCGTGACCAAAACTATTATATTACTAGCAAACACTACTACCCCTAATATAAAAACTATAAAAGCCCGTCAATATGACGGGGAAAAATTTATCTTTCGAAGGATATGTCCTCAAAGACCTTAAAAAATTCAGCAATTTTAATTTCCACATATGACATCATGAAATGAATATCAATAGCAATTGAAGATTTGTTTAGTTTTGTTACCGTCGTTCAAACAGCGTCGAAAATTCTTGAACATAATCAGAACCAACTAGCGGAAGAGAGCTCTACTAATGAGCATTACATCTGATTCTATCGGACGTCAAGTATGCGGAAACTAGTACAAGTATACTAGTAGAAGCATATCTTCGCGCCTTGAAAAAACATTTATTTTTCAGACAGATACTTCATCATCGCAATTATTTCTAAATTAAAAACATTCCACCACCACAGCGATTTTTGTTTTTCCCTTATGTCAAAATAATAGGTTAAAACAATCCCCATACTTTGAAATTTTAAGAATTGTATACTTTCTCCATTATGGTGTACTAATGGTTCACATTTCTGCCAATTTTTGAAGTTTGATCACTTTTAGAAGTGAAACAACACTTTTCTCATTGTTTAAATTTAAATAATTATTGTTAACGGCCGCAGAAAGAACTTCATGAATACACTGAAATATTTAATCGGTTACATAGACTAAAATATATGTAGTTTCAAAATTTCAGCCCTCTTACTTGCCCCGTAGTGCTAAGCATTTACCTATTTTTTTAAATTTTAAGAATTTTTAACTGCCAAAGGAATTAAAATATCAAAATTTTTATAATTGCTTTTTCGTTTTTTTAAAAAGCCTACCTCTAAAAAAAATTTCACCTCCGTAGCACATTCGGAAGTACATAAACCTTGAAAATTTGTTTAAATAATTGTCTCCTATGATATATATATATATATGTGATATGCATGTTACATCCTCCTCTGTAGTAAACCTCGATATATAATGATGGACAAATGATTCAAACAAAGTAGAAGTAAATTATATTTACTACAGCTTTTATTCCAGTATATTTTTCCATTTATCAATTATTAAAGCAAATATTTCAAAATAGCGGATAAGTGACGAGAGTAAACACCCACTTTCGAGTGACCGATTTTTACTAAGAACTAATCAGATCTTGCGACTTTCAAAAACATGTTATATATAAAATTTCGCGTTAACCTGATTATTGGTTTTTGAGTTAGAGCACACACAAAATAACTGTCACATACTCGTGTAAAAGTCAATTTTGTTTTTATTTTCTGATTAGCCATACATATTTCATTTACATACCCTTTACATTTCAATTGTTTTACACATGGCCAGATCGGAAAATACCCTGTTTAGGCAAAAGGCCTCTTCAGGGTAAATTCAGGTGCAGATAGTTCAATTGTATTCGTTTAACCAGTAGTATTTCGATCTTATTGCTTTCTCTGAGGGGTGGCTTTTGCCTGGCTTTCGCCCGAGACGGAAGGGAAACCCGACAAAACCATATGCAGATAGACGGAATGACTAGATGGTCACTATCACTTTTCCACTTGCTCACAGCACCAGTTTTTCTCAAAGTTCTTAGTAAATATAACAAATACAAATAAATATATAACAAATAACATTTTGTAATGCGTAACAGTTAAATTGAATATAGCAAAATATAACAAGGTTCAAATAGGTTTGAATATATATAAATAATAGTGATAAATAAGTATGCTTTTGTTGGACTAGCGCCGTCTATTTCTTTTTCTTCCTTGGCGGCAGCAGGGGCAATCCGTCCTGAGGGCACAGGTGGGGGGAGATAGAGACTTTGGTGCGGGCGTAGAGGCTAGGGGCGTCTGGGCAATAGAGCGACAGCGTCGCCTCTATTATCCTGCCGGGGTGGGGCGCTTGTGTTTGGGGTGGGTTGGGAGGATAATGGGTAGGGGAGCGAGGATTTGTTGGAAGATGTGGGGGATGTGTGCCCTCATTCTTTAGGCCGCTCTGCAGCGGAGTCTCGCCATTCGGTGTAGGACCGGTTCTATTTCGGCCCGCGCGCGTACCTCGGCTCTGGGTGTGCGGATCGAAGCCCTCATGATGTTGCGGAGGATGACTCTCTCGATGGCTGCCAGCATCGAGATGTTTCCTTTCGCGAGCGGCGTGATGGCAGTGGCGCCATACTCGATGACGTGTCTGATGAATGACTTGTACAAGTGTATGGCCGTCTCCTCGGAGACGCCTTTTCCTCCTGCTCGTACGGCTCGATAAGGTTGCTGCGCCTGGTTATGGTGGATATCAAGTATCTCAGATGGGTGGCGAACGTCAGGTGGAGATCGAGGGTAACACCGAGGCATTTCTCCTCTTTCTGCAGGCCGACACTTTCCCCCCAAAGAGTGACGGAAATCGGTAGTGAGTGAAGGTCATCAGGATCGATATTTCTGGGTTTGGCCGAAGGCGCCACTTTCTCGTTCACTCCTCGAGCCGCCGGAAGTCCTTTCGTAGATAACGTGCTGCGGTGTCAGTTTTGCGTGCCGTGGCCAAGACCGCCGTGTCGTCTGCGTACTGCGCGAGGGTCACCTGTGGAAGAGCGGGAGAAGGCATGTCAGCGCAATACAGAATAAAAAGGAGCGTCGATAATACCGTTCCTTGGGGCACGCCGGATTGAATGCGGAAGGGATTGGACAGGCTGCCACCTACATTGACTCTTGCATGCCGGTCGGAGATAAAGTAGTATTGGAAGCGGGATAAGTTGGGTGGGATGTCGGGAATTAGGGAGATTTTTAGAAATAGCCCGTCATTCCAGAGTTTGTCGAATGCCCTTTCGATCTCCATGAAGATCGCGGCCGTGCACCCTTTTTTGTTGATTTCTTCTGCCGCCGTTTTGGTGAGCATTGTCAGTGGGTCCATGGTTGACCTGTGCGCTCGGAATCAGTATTGATGGTCTGGGAGAATGCCGCCTGCGCCTAGGTTGGCCGTGAGTTTTTTCACGACCACTTTTTCCAACATTTCTCCCAGGACGCTCGTAAGGCTGATGGGGCGATAATTTTTCGCGTCTTTCCCCTGTTTCAGGAGCATGATGGTGTGCGCGTTTCTCCATTGTTTTGGGTAGAAACCCTTGGATAAGCAGGAATTATAAATCATTAGGAGGAATTTTTTAAGCGTGGGGAAATACCTGACATGCGTTTGTTGCACTTTATCGTCCAGGAGGTCGAGGAGGAGAATTCTTCGTGCTGGCAATGGCTTCTTTCAGGTCGTTGTCGATGATTCCATCCTCGGTTTCCTCGCTGATATCTGTGGGGATCAAGTTAGGTATAATAAACTGCATTACCTCTATGGATTCTCTGTGAAATTTCTCGTCGAACCTTGGATCGTCGGTCGGTGTGTGTATTTCTTCCAGCACGCGTAAGAATTCCTCCGCTTTTTTCCTCCGTGCAGAGCCTTTTCCCGTCGTGAACTAGGTGGGATTCTTCTTGTCGTATAGCTCCCGAGAAACCTATGAATCGGTCCAAGAACCTTTTGCTGTGCCTGAAATCTAGACACGCGCAAGTTTTCTGCCATAAATCGTTTTTATAATCAAGTACCTTTCTTTAGATGATGGCCTGGTTCCTGTTCAAACGGTTTTTAATGCTGCGTCCTTCCTCTTTTCGAATTCTCATTATATCCTCCAGTTTCCCTGATGAGGGCGACGACGTACTTAAGCAGAGGCGTTTTTTTACGTCGATTTTCTTCCTTGGGGTGCATTCGCCCGCAGCCTGTTAAATAATATTGTTTATTGTATCGATTGCATTGTCTACCTCAGTGGTTGTCATAGGTCTCTCTGCAGGGAGTAATCCTTCGGCGATGATTTCTTCGAACATTCCCCAGTTCGCTTTTGCCCAATCCGTATTGTTTATCGTCCGTCTCGGTCTTTTGGCGGATCCTCCGGTGGTGATGGGGAAGATGAGTGGCAGTTGGTACGAGGAGATGGTATCCTCCGCTTTGACGTCTCCGACAAGTTGGGCGTGCCAGCTCGCGTGCCAGCTTGCTTTCAAGCTCTCGTGCCAGCTCGCGTGCCAGCACGCGTGCCAGCTCGCGTGACGGATCACGTGCCAGCTTGCGTGGCAGCGTGCGTGGCAGCGTGCGTGGCAGCGTGCGTGGCAGCGTGAGTGGCAGCGTGCGTGGCATCATGCGTGGCAGCGTGCGTGGCAGCGTGCGTGGCATCATGCGTGGCAGCGTGAGTGGCAGCGTGCGTGGCAGCGTGCGTGGCATCGTGCGTGGCAGCGTGCGTGGCAGCGTGTGTGGCATCGTGCATGGCAGCGTGCGTGGCTTCGTGAGTGGCAGCGTGCGTGCCAACGTGCGTGCCAGCGTGCGTGCCAGCGTGCGTGGAACGCGTGCGTGCCAGCGTGCGTGGCAGCGTGCGTGGCAGCGTGCGTGGCAGCGTGCGTGCCATCGTGCGTGCCAGCGTGTGTGCCAGCGTGTGTGCCAGCGTGCGTGCCAGCGTGCCTGCCAGCGTGCGTGCCTGCGTGCGTGCCAGCGTGCGTGGCAGCGTGCGTACCAGCTTGCGTGCCAGCGTGCATGCGTAGATTGGAGCGTGAAATCATTCAAATATTGACCTGTGCCAAAAAGAAGATAACGTTGGCGAGGCTATTAACAACATTGTAGTGAAGGATAGAGGGGATGTGAGGAAATGGTTGTGTTCGCAAACGCATAATCTTTACGAACATAATTTTTTTATACTTTTTCGTATTAATTTGGCACAAATATTATGAGCATATCGCCTTGTATCGAATTACGAATTATCAAGGTTTTTTAATTATCCAGGTATTAAATTTACTTATTGGGTCTTTAAAGAATTTAAAGAAATTTCGAATTACACAGAAATTTTGAACTAAAGAGTTTCTAATTATCTAGGTTTTATTGTACTTGTAATTTGTATGCATACGCAGATGCACCATCACATAAAATCCAAATTTTGATCCCCGTATTATACTGATTGAAGGGGCATCTTCCTAGACGCTTCTAACTGTTCATCTATAGATACATTTTCATCTTGGGTGTATTACTTCTGCAAAATTTCCACCCAAAAATCCCAAATAACGCGTATGGGTGCCAGTCTGTCACCATTCCTGTGCTTTTTTCTGCCATCTCTATTGTCAAATATTAAAACTCCTGTAATTTTATAAAATCTTTCATTAGACATGACGGCACTAATAATCGGCCTACCATGTACTTCGTCCCTCAAACTTTTCAGTGATTCGTTATGGGATCTGTAAACGCCTGCCAATTCCAAAAGTCCAATATAAGGTTCTATGTGAGCATAGTCCACATCTTTTCAAGCTATTCCATTGACACGCCTATCTTCTATATTGGCCATTGTTATAATTTTGTTAGTGATAATTATCATGCCAAAAGATGATTTTTGGGTGGTTATGCGACTTGTGGGATATCTTGTTAGTCCTAGAGAAAATTCTATTACGTTATGATACGACTTGATTTACTAATCCATGCAATCCTTTTTATCTTTTGAGATCATCGGGACGAATCGTCTAAAATAAGGCCATCCTTACTTTCAGAATATTCCGGATAATATCCTTCATATTCCTCGTTATCTTCTAATTCTGAGACATTTTTATTTAAATCCTCATCATGAAAATATTCATTATCAGAATCACAAAATAGATCAAGTGTTAGGGTCTAAAAGATGAAAGTTTTTAGGAAAACAATAAAAATATTTTCACGTGTAATTAGGAATTAGAAATTACAAAGCGATAAAAATAAAATAAAACCTAAATTTAGCTATAATTTCACATTTTTCCTACAAATAAATTTTCAATCTCACAGTGAGAATTCAAAACTGATAGATTGTTATTGGAACTCTTATATTTGTATTATGAGTCATAATTTGGCAAACGACAAACGTGTCACCAACAGAAGGAGCGTAATTCATTTATTTCCAAGAAATCCATATATTTTGTTGAACTTCCTGTTCATCGATTTAGTACTATATATGACAAAATTCTGATATGGCCATCACATGACTTTCTCCATACTTGTAATATTTCTAAAACTTCCAAATAGGTTAAATGATAATAAATAATAAAGGAACTGCAAGAAACATTCCAAGACTTAACAAAGAACCGAAATAAACTCAAATGGTAGCCTTCTGATACTTGATTTTAGCCACGAATATCCAACCATTAAGATAAGAACAAGAAATCCAAACCAGAACTAATGCAGGCAAGTTTCCCAAAGTTCACGTACCGAATTCATTACTCATATATTCACAGGAAATGTTTCAGTATGTGTTAGTCATTCCAAGAAATTCTCATACCATAAATACGACTTGTAGCTCATAGTTTATCTATGATAGATGAAAATTGTAAAACAAATCTATAGAGCATTATGAGTATCAAGAATGAGGTCAGGCTCAACCGTGTGGAATTCTGAATTGTGCCACGCTCCTAAATGGCTGGAACGGTCAACTTTTGATGACAGTGTCATACAACGTGAAAGTGAGATTCGTTTTGCCAAGCTCTTTACCCTTAGGAAAAAACTGGCTGCTCTTTCCTCAAAATCAGTGCAGTGTAGTGATTCCAGTCCTTCTAAACTCAGTGACCACAAGATCCACCCACCAATTTATCCAATTGTGTTTCTATTTTGAACGAGTTTAACTTAGGCCTGAAATTCGCCACTAGCCTCCATTTATCTTCACGTGTGTTGAAGAATCTAGTCGTCGATTGTGATTTGGCCCTACAAAAAGAATCTCATTCGTTTAAGCACGTTTTTGCTTGTAAAATTTCTTCCTCTATGTTCCTCGACCAAGACCACTATCCCGCTCACACTCTCCCGACTTACTTTCTAGTGTTAATACAATTTGACTGTCCAAAAGACTGATAAAGTTAATGGCATGGTGGTGATGGACAGAGACGTTTATTTGGAGAAATGTTATGATTTCATTCGAAACAAAAATATTTCGCTTTTGAAAGAAAACCCTCTCTCGAATTATCAATCTGCGATCCACAAAACTATTTCTTCGACTTCTTTTCTTTTCACTCCTAAAAACAAACACAACTTATAAGTGGTGAACCCCTTTCCCCTTAGACTTCATGGTTTAACAAAACTTCACAAAAAGGATTGCCCTATTAGGCCTGTTGTCTCCAGTACCTCTGCGCCTGCCCATAAACTCGCCTTCAAACTCAATACACTTCTTCGTCATTATTCTCATTTTAGTCCAAAATTTGGTATTAAAATTTCCATAGAGTTGACGCCCACCTTCAAAATAAAGATTTTCCACAACAATTGAAAATTTGTCTCTTTTGATATTTTTTACCTTTTTACTTCTGTTCCCGTTAAAGAACTCGTAGATTTGGTTGTAGATATGCTTTCCAAAGCAGATGTCAATCAATTTTTGATAACTGAGCTTTTTAACTTACTTGTATCATATTCTGATCAAAACCTATTTCTTTTTTAGTGTATTTTTTTTAAACAAACGACTAATCTCGCGATGGTACCCTCTCCTTCCCCTCTCCTTGCCAACATTTATATTAACAATTTATAAGTAAACCTTCATAATACTGGCGGAGGAGTTTTGACAAGAGGATTAAGTGCATCCGTTTAAATAATTTGAATTCTCAATTTGCGAAACATCTTTTAAACCTCAATCATCATAGTTCCTTCAATCCTAAATTCCCCCGCTTTGAAAATTAAGGTCGCAAATAGGATGCTCTTGAACAGCTAGAAATAATTATTTGTGAAGACCAGTTTCTCCGGTGGTGATGGGTAAGATGAGTGGCAGGTGGTACGACGAGATGGTATCCTCCGCTTTGACGTCCCCGAAAAGTTGGGCGTGCCAGCTCGCGTGCCAGCTTGCGTGCCAGCTCGCGTGCCAGCTCGCGTGCCAGCTCGCGTGAAGGATCACGTGCCAGCTTGCGTGGCAGCGTGCGTGGCAGCGTGCGTGGAAGCGTGCGTGGCATCATGCGTGGCAGCGTGAGTGGCAGCGTGCGTGGCAGCGTGCGTGGCATCGTGCGTGGCAGCGTGCGTGGCAGCGTATGTGGCATCGTGCATGGCAGCGTGCGTGGCATCGTGAGTGGCAGCGTGCGTGCCAACGTGCGTGCCAGCGTGCCTGCCAGCGTGCATGCCTGCGTGCGTGCCAGCGTGCGTTGCAGCGTGCGTACCAGCTTGCGTGCCAGCGTGCATGCGTAGATTGGAGCGTGAAATCATTCAACTATTGACCTGTGCCAAAAAGAAGATATAGTTGGCGAGGCTATTAACAACATCGTAGTGAAGCATCGAGGGGATGTGAGGAAATGGTTGTGTTCGCAAACGCATAATCTTAACGAACATAATTTTTTTATACTTTTTCGTATTAATTTGGCACAAATATTATGAGCATATCGCCTTGTATCGAATTACGAATTATCAAGGTTTTTTAATTATCCAGGTATGAAATTTACTTATTGGGTCTTCAAATTTAAAGAAATTTCGAATTACACAGAAATTTTGAACTAAAGAGTTTCTAATTATCTAGGTTTTACTGTACTTGTACTTTGTATGCATACGCAGATGCACCATCACATAAAATCCAAATTTTGATCCCCGTATTATACTGATTGAAGGGGCATCTTCCTAGACGCTTCTAACTGTTCATCTATAGATACATTTTCATCTTGGGTGTATTACTTCTGCAAATTTTCCACCCAAAAATCCCAAACAACGAGTATGGGTGCCAGTCTGTCACCATTCCTGTGCTTTTTTCTGCCATCTCTATTGTCAAATATTAAAACTCCCGTAATTTTATAAAATCTTTCAATAGACATGACGGCACTAATAATCGGCCTACCATGTACTTCGTCCCTCAAACTTTTCAGTGATTCGTTATGGGATCTGTAAACGCCTGCCAATTCCAAAAGTCCAATATAAGGTTCTATGTGAGCATAGTCCACCTCTTTTCAAGCTATTCCATTGACACGCCTATCTTCTATATTGGCCATTGTTATAATTTTGTTAGTGATAATTATCATGCCAAAAGATGATTTTTGGGTGGTTATGCGACTTGTGGGATATCTTGTTAGTCCTAGAGAAAATTCTATTACGTTATGATACGACTTGATTTACTAATCCATGCAATCCTTTTTATCTTTTGAGATCATCGGGACGAATCGTCTAAAATAAGGCCATCCTTACTTTCAGAATATTCCGGATAATATCCTTCATATTCCTCGTTATCTTCTTATTCTGAGACATTTTTATTTAAATCCTCATCATGAAAATATTCATTATCAGAATCACAAAATAGATCAATTGTTAGGGTCTAAAATATAAAAGTTTTTAGGAAAACAATAAAAATATTTTCCCGTGTAATTATGAATTAGAAATTACAAAGCGATAAAAATAAAATAAAACCTAAATTTAGCTATAATTTTACATTTTTCCTTCAAATAAATTTTCAATCTCACAGTGAGAATTCAAAACTGATAGATTGTTATTGGAACTCTTATATTTGTATTATGAGTCATAATTTGGCAAACGACAAACGTGTCACCAACAGAAGGAGCGTAATTAATTTATTTCCAAGAAATCCATATATTTTGTTGAACTTCCTGTTCATCGATTTAGTACTATATATGACAAAATTCTGATATGGCCATCACATGACTTTCTCCATACTTGTAATATTTCTAAAACTTCCAAATAGGTTAAATGATAATAAATAATAAAGGAACTGCAAGAAACATTCCAAGACTTAACAAAGAACCGAAATAAACTCAAATGGTAGCATTCTGATACTTGATTTTAGCCACGAATATCCAACCATTAAGATAAGAACAAGAAATCCAAACCAGAACTAATGCAGGCAAGTTTCCCAAAGTTCACGTACCGAATTCATTACTCATATATTCACAGGAAATGTTTCAGTATGTGTTAGTCATTCCAAGAAATTCTCATACCATAAATACGACTTGTAGCTCATAGTTTATCTATGATAGATGAAAATTGTAAAACAAATCAATAGAGCATTATGAGTATCAAGAATGAGGTCAGGCTCAACCGTGTGGAATTCTGAATTGTGCCACGCTCCTAAATGGCTGGAACGGTCAACTTTTGATGACAGTGTCATACAACGTGAAAGTGAGATTCGTTTTGCCAAGCTCTTTACCCTTAGGAAAAAACTGGCTGCTCTTTCCTCAAAATCAGTGCAGTATAGTGATTCCAGTCCTTCTAAACTCAGTGACCACAAGATCCACCCACCAATTTATCCAATTGTGTTTCTATTTTGAACGAGTTTAACTTAGGCCTGAAATTCGCCACTTGCCTCCATTTATCTACACGTGTGTTGAAGAATCTAGTCGTCGATTGTGATTTGGCCCTACAAAAAGAATCTCATTCGTTTAAGCACGTTTTTGCTTGTAAAATTTCTTCCTTCCTCTATGTTCCTCGACCAAGACCACTATCCCGCTCACACTCTCCCGACTTACTTTCTAGTGTTAATACAATTTGATTGTCCAAATGACTGATAAAGTTAATGGCATGGTGGTGATGGACAGAGACGTTTATTTGGAGAAATGTTATGATTTCATTCGAAACAAAAAAATTTCGCTTTTGAAAGAAAACCCTCTCTCGAATTATCAATCTGCGATCCACAAAACTATTTCTTCGACTTCTTTTCTTTTCACTCCTAAAAACAAACACAACTTATAAGTGGTGAACCCCTTTCCCCTTAGACTTCATGGTTTAACAAAACTTCACAAAAAGGATTGCCCTATTAGGCCTGTTGTCTCAAGTAAGTCTGCGCCTGCCCATAAACTCGCCTTCAAACTCAATACACTTCTTCGTCATTATTCTCATTTTAGTCCAAAATTTGGTATTAAAATTTCCATAGAGTTGACGCCCACCTTCAAAGTAAAGATTTTCCACAACAATTGAAAATTTGTCTCTTTTGATATTTTTTACCTTTTTACTTCTGTTCCCGTTAAAGAACTCGTAGATTTGGTTGTAGATATGCTTTCCAAAGCAGATGTCAATCAATTTTTGATAACTGAGTTTCTTAACTTACTTGTAGCATATTCTGAACAAAACCTATTTCTTTTTTAGTGTATTTTTTTTAAACAAACGCATAATCTTGCGATGGTACCCCCTCTTTCCCCTCTCCTTGCCAACATTTATATCAACAATTTATAAGTTAACCTTCATAATTCTGGCGGAGGAGTTTTGACAAGAGGATTAAGTGCATCCGTTTAAATAATTTGAATTCTCAATTTGCGAAACATCTTTTAAACCTCAATCATCATAGTTCCTTCAATCCTAAATTCCCCCACTTTGAAAATTAAGGTCGCAAATAGGATGCTCCTGAACAGCTAGAAATAATTATTTGTGAAGACCAGTTTCTCTTAAATGTATATCTTTTCCGCAATCATTCTTCTCAATTTTGCTTACCAAATATTTTTTAAATACTTTGTATCAACATTGTTGTCTTTGGCTCCTTTTACCAAGTTTTAGTAACATATATCTTTATTTTCCTTTCATCTTCCTTTCCAACCCCTTCCTTTTCCTAACCGTTTATTTATTTACCTTCCATTCGTTTTCTATGTAACCCCTACTCTGCCCCTCTCACCCTTTTTTCCCTATATATATGGAACTGTATTTATATTTTATCACCTAATGATACTATGATCGTAGTAAAACCTCTCGTGCCAAATAAATTTGTGGAAGTGACAATGTTGTTTCTTTTTCTCGAAGAGCAATATCAGGTTAAAAATGGTAAAAAAGAATGTACTTTCTATCTTTACCTTTTGCATGTATTTTTGTAAAAAAACTAATTAGTTAAATGTAACTGTTCACACGCTAATATATCTGGACCAACTGTCCATTGCTGATGGGTAGTCAAACGTAAAAATAACAAGTCAAGATATAAAAATGAATTATTATAACCAGTTTTTATATATTTTATACTTTAATATCAATAAACCCTATAATATAATTATGATAACCTTTCCGCTTTCATGAGTTACAAAAGTGTCTACCAGGTCTTGAGAGACGTGGGGGTATCCGTATTTAACCGTTAATCTTTATACAGTTGTGAGAATAGCAGACAGAAGTAGAGAACTGTAAGAATGTTTTGTAAATAAATAGTAAGAGGTTCGATAGTATCTTTTGTTTCATAAATATCAATACTGACTTATAAATTGCTATTACGTAAAATCAACGAAAATAGACTGCTAGTGCAGAGAAATTCAGTTTTAAATACTAGTAGCAAGAAGTTGATAAAATGCTACGTATGGAGTATAGCATTGTATGGGGCAGAAACATGGACGCTAAGGAAAAATGACATCAAATACTTGGAAAGCTTTGAAATGTGGACTTGGAGGAGAATGCTGAAGATAAAATGGACAGATAGGATGAAAAACGATGAAGTGCTCCGAAGAATAGGAGAGAAGCGAATGATTATACAGACTATCAGAAAGAGGAAGGCTAACTGGGTTGGACATTACCTGAGGAGAGAGAGTATGATTAAAGACGTGTTAGAAGGAAAACTAGATGGGAAAAGGGAAAGAGGTAGGAAAAGGTTTCAGCTGATAGACGATTTGAAAGGGAAAGAGAGTTATCAAGATATGAAGAGGACATCGGAAAATAGGAGTATATGGAGAACCAAGTTTAACCAAGAATAATCACGGACCTGTCTACGGACAGACTACCTATGATGATGAGCAGTGAAATTGTGGAATATTTCAAATTATATTGACCTAACTTAAATGACAAAAATAATAAATTGTTCTTTTCCTAACATCAAATCAACCGTCCATATAAAAGCACTGTATAAGCATAGATAGCTGATGAATTGCTAAATTACAACGCGACACTTTAAAAAATTTTATTTAAATATGTTCAAATTAAAATCCTTTAAAACAGTATTACCTATCTTAAATAGTGAAAAAAAGGCATATGATATTTAATGTGAGGGCTTTTAGAATAATGTAGGAACAACTGATCATAAAGGTCAATAATTATAAAAGATTTCATCTAAAGTAAAAAAAGAGGCAAGTGAACAGTTCCAAAAAATAAAATTATCGAAAGTAGTTTTCAAATGAATTTTCATTGTAAACTATTCCGAGAAGATCGCTTTAAGGATTATTAATAGTAAAGCAATACGAAGGTGATTATAATTTAACAATAATAAAATACATGTATCGTACAAGGCAATATTATAAGAGGAACAATAAGAATTTAATAATAATAATAAAATTAATCAAAAGTTTACATGTACCTCGATTTTCCGGATGTAATTCTAAATGGAACTCATAGGGAAAAGGTTTTTACAAGAACCTTAAAAAAATAAATATAAAAAGTTTTTAAGATATAAATATAAACATACCAACAGTAATAATAACGATAAATAAAAATTATAATAATTAACAGAAATATCCCTTCAAAAAACGTAGGAATGCTAGTATCAATACAATCCACATTAAAATAAACTTCTCTTGCACCATCAACAATTACAATAGTTTGTTTAATCTCGTTGCTAAGATGGACGCGTTTATCTTCCAACGAGAATTCAAATAAACATTTATCGCAGCGCCAACGCAAGGATCTGGTGGCCGAGGTGACTAAATCTATCGGCTTAGAAAATTCGCAAATGTTTAAACAAACATTTAATGTTTATGTACTTCTGAATGTGCAACAAATCTGACGTTGGTAATAGTAGAAATCTAAAAATAACCGAATAGGGGTTATGAAATTCTGTTATATTAATTAATTTGGACGTAAAATAATTCCTAAAATGCTAACAAATAGATAAATGTTTCAGTACTGGGGTGCAAGCTAAGGAGCTGAAATGCTTTAATTAAGACCTCAGAAGACTCGCCTCACTAACACGCGGTTTGTCAAGTCAAATTTCTCGTAAAATATAAATGATAAGAACTTCAAATTAAAATATTTTAAATAAAAAATACCCACAAATTGATTCATGTAATTATTTCACCTTGTAAAACTGTTGCGTCAAGGGATTCGTATGTGCGCTTCTAATATTGTGCTGAAACGGAAAGGCTTCGCAACCGGTGTGCCGCGATAAAGTCCATGATGTGCCACGATATATTTTACGTTATGAGCAAGGGAAGAATATTACTGCGTTTTATTATCCTACAGCTACGACCGCGGAAATTTCCCTATTTAATAGACAGAGATACTTTACGGCCGAATCTGTACTCCAATCTTTTGCCTACACATGTCATGTGACTATCTCGATCTATGGCACCCATGGCACTCGAAATTACTTTAATGGCAGTGACAGTAATACTGTACTTACTCTCATAATTCACGCACCTTTTACTTCTAATTTCGTGACCAAAACTATTATAGTACTAGCAAACACTACTACCCCTAATACAAAAACTATAAAAGCCCGTCAATATGACGGGGAAAAATTTATCTTTCGAAGGATATGTCCTCAAAGACCTTAAAAAATTCAGCAATTTTAATTTCCACATATGACATCATGAAATGAATATCAATAGTAATTGAATATATGTTTAGTTTTGTTACCGTCGTTCAAACAGCGTCGAAAAATCTTGAACATAATCAGAATCAACTAGCGGAAGAGAGCTCTACTAATGAGCATTACATCTGATTCTATCGGACGTCAAGTATGCGGAAACTAGTACAAGTATACTAGTAGAAGCATATCTTCGCGCCTTGAAAAAACATTCATTATTCAGACAGATATTTCATCATTGCAATTATTTTCTAAATTAAAAACATTCCACCACCACTGCGATTTAAATAATTGTCTCCTATGATATATATATATATATATATATATATATGTAATATGCATGTTACATCCTCCTCTGTAGTAAACCTCGATATATAATGATGGACAAATGATTCAAACAAAGTAGAAGTAAATTATATTTCCTACAGCTTTTATTCCAGTATATTTTTCCATTTATCAATTATTAAAGCAAATATTTCAAAATAGCTAGTAGAAGCATATCCTCGCGCCTCGAAAAAACATTCATTTTTCAGACAGATATTTCATCATTGCAATTATTTTCTAAATTAAAAACATTAAACTTCCGCAGAGATTTTTGTTTTTCCCTTATGTCAAAATAATAGGTTAAAACAATCCCCATACTTTGAAATTTTAAGAATTGTATACTTTCTCCATTATGGTGTACTAATGGTTCACATTTCTGCCAATTTTTGAAGTTTGATCACTTTTAGAAGTGAAATAACACTTTTCTCATTGTTTAAATTTAAATAATTATTGTTAACGGCCGCAGAAAGAACTTCATGAATACACTGAAATATTTAATCGGTTACATAGACTAAAATATATGTAGTTTCAAAATTTCAGCCCTCTTACTTGCCCCGTAGTGCCTAAGCATTTACCTATTTTTTTTAAATTTTAAGAATTTTTAACTGCCAAAGGAATTAAAATATCAAAATATTTATAATTGCTTTTTTGTTTTTTTAAAAAGCCTACCTCTAAAAAAAATTTCACCTCCGTAG
The DNA here is from genome assembly GCA_028673005.1 of Tanypteryx hageni. Lineage (NCBI taxonomy): Eukaryota > Metazoa > Arthropoda > Insecta > Odonata > Petaluridae > Tanypteryx > Tanypteryx hageni. The sequence continues at coordinate 224,321,542 of CM054112.1, read as the reverse complement.
CACATTCGGAAGTACATAAACCTTGAAAATTTGTTTAAATAATTGTCTCCTATGATATATATATATATATGTGATATGCATGTTACATCCTCCTCTGTAGTAAACCTCGATATATAATGATGGACAAATGATTCAAACAAAGTAGAAGTAAATTATATTTACTACAGCTTTTATTCCAGTATATTTTTCCATTTATCAATTATTAAAGCAAATATTTCAAAATAGCGGATAAGTGACGAGAGTAAACACCCACTTTCGAGTGACCGATTTTTACTAAGAACTAATCAGATCTTGCGACTTTCAAAAACATGTTATATATAAAATTTCGCGTTAACCTGATTATTGGTTTTTGAGTTAGAGCACACACAAAATAACTGTCACATACTCGTGTAAAAGTCAATTTTGCTTTTATTTTCTGATTAGCCATACATATTTCATTTACATACCCTTTACATTTCAATTGTTTTACACATGGCCAGATCGGAAAATACCCTGTTTAGGCAAAAGGCCTCTTCAGGGTAAATTCAGGTGCAGATAGTTCAATTGTATTCGTTTAACCAGTAGTATTTCGATCTTATTGCTTTCTCTGAGGGGTGGCTTTTGCCTGGCTTTCGCCCGAGACGGAAGGGAAACCCGGCAAAACCATATGCAGATAGACGGAATGACTAGATGGTCACTATCACTTTTCCACTTGCTCACAGCACCAGTTTTTCTCAAAGTTCTTAGTAAATATAACAAATACAAATAAATATATAACAAATAACATTTTGTAATGCGTAACAGTTAAATTGAATATAGCAAAATATAACAAGGTTCAAATAGGTTTGAATATATATAAATAATAGTGATAAATAAGTATGCTTTTGTTGGACTAGCGCCGTCTATTTCTTTTTCTTCCTTGGCGGCAGCAGGGGCAATCCGTCCTGAGGGCACAGGTGGGGGGAGATAGAGACTTTGGTGCGGGCGTAGAGGCTAGGGGCCTCTGGGCAATAGAGCGACAGCGTCGCCTCTATTATCCTGCCGGGGTGGGGCGCTTGTGTTTGGGGTGGGTTGGGAGGATAATGGGTAGGGGAGCGAGGATTTGTTGGAAGAGTTGGGGGATGTGTGCCCTCATTCTTTAGGCCGCTCTGCAGCGGAGTCTCGCCATTCGGTGTAGGACCGGTTCTATTTCGGCCCGCGCGCGTACCTCGGCTCTGGGTGTGCGGATCGAAGCCCTCATGATGTTGCGGAGGATGACTCTCTCGATGGCTGCCAGCCTCGAGATGTTTCCTTTCGCGAGCGGCGTGATGGCAGTGGCGCCATACTCGATGACGTGTCTGATGAATGACTTGTAAAGTGTATGGCCGTCTCCTCGGAGACGCCTTTTCCTCCTGCTCGTACGGCTCGGATAAGGTTGCTGCGCCTGGTTATGGTGGATATCAAGTTTCTCAGATGGGTGGCGAACGTCAGGTGGAGATCGAGGGTAACACCGAGGCATTTCTCTTCTTTCTGCAGGCCGACACTTTCCCCCCATAGAGTGACGGAAATCGGTAGTGAGTGAAGGTCATCAGGATCGATATTTCTGGGTTTGGCCGAAGGCGCCACTTTCTCGTTCACTCCTCGAGCCGCCGGAAGTCCTTTCGTAGATAACGTGCTGCGGTGTCAGTTTTGCGTGCCGTGGCCCAGAGCGCCGTGTCGTCTGCGTACTGCGCGAGGGTCACCTGTGGAAGAGCGGGAGAAGGCATGTCAGCGCAATACAGAATAAAAAGGAGCTTGGATAATACCGTTCCTTGGGGCACGCCGGATTGAATGCGGAAGGGTTTGGACAGGCTGCCACCTACATTGACTCTTGCATGCCGGTCGGAGATAAAGTAGTATTGGAAGCGGTATAAGTTGGGTGGGATGCCGGGAATTAGGGAGATTTTTAGAAATAGCCCGTCATTCCAGAGTTTGTCGAATGCCCTTTCGATCTCCATGAAGATCGCGGCCGTGCACCCTCTTTTGTTGATTTCTTCTGCCGCCGTTATGGTGAGCATTGTCAGTGGGTCCGTGGTTGACCTGTGCGCTCGGAATCAGTATTGATGGTCTGGGAGAATGCCGCCTGCGTCTAGGATGGCCGTGAGTTTTTTCACGACCACTTTTTCCAACATTTTTCCCAGGACGCTCGTAAGGCTGATGGGGCGATAATTTTTCGCGTCTTTCCCCTGTATCAGGAGCATGGTGGTGTGCGCGTTTCTCCATTGTTTTGGGAAGCAACCATTGGATAAGCAGGAATTATAAATCATTAGGAGGAATTTTTTAAGCGTGGGGAAATACCTGACATGCGTTTGTTGCACTTTATCGTCCAGGAGGTCGAGGAGGAGAATTCTTCGTGCTGGCAATGGCTTTTTCATGTCGTCGTCGATGATTCCATCCTCGGTTTCCTCGCTGATATCTGTGGGGATTAAGTTAGGTATAATAAACTGCATTACCTCTATGGATTCTTTGTGAAATTTCTCGTCGAACCTCGGATCTTCGTTCGGTGTGTGTATTTCTTCCAGCACGCGTAAGAATTCCTCCGCTTTTTTCCTCCGTGCAGAGGCTTTTCCCGTCGTGAAATAGGTGGGATTCTTCTTGTCGTATAGCTCCCGAGAAACCTATGAATCGGTCCAAGAACCTTTTGCTGTACCTGAAATCTAGACACGCGCAAGTTTTCTGCCATAAATCGTTTTTATAATCAAGTACCTTTCATTAGATGATGGCCTGGTTCCTGTTGAAACGGTTTTTAATGCTGGGTCCTTCCTCTTTTCGAATTCTCATTAAATCCTCCAGTTTTCCCTAATGAGGGCGACGACGTACTTAAGCAGAGGCGTTTTTTTACGTCGATTTTCTTCCTTGGGGTGCATTCGCCCGCAGCCTGTTAAATAATATTGTTTATTGTATCGATTGCATTGTCTACCTCAGTGGTTGTCTTAGGTCTCTCTGCAGGGAGTAATCCTTCGGCGATGATTTCTTCGAACATTCCCCAGTTCGCTTTTGCCCAATCCGTATTGTTTATCGTCCGTCTCGGTCTTTTGGCGGATCCTCCGGTGGTGATGGGTAAGATGAGTGGCAGGTGGTACGACGAGATGGTATCCTCCGCTTTGACGTCCCCGACAAGTTGGGCGAGCCAGCTCGCGTGCCAGCTTGCGTGCCAGCTCGCGTGCCAGCTCGCGTGCCAGCTCGCGTGCCAGCTCGCGTGAAGGATCACGTGCCAGCTTGCGTGGCAGCGTGCGTGGCAGCGTGCGTGGCAGCGTGCGTGGCAGCGTGCGTGGCAGCGTGCGTGGCATCATGCGTGGCAGCGTGCGTGGCAGCGTGCGTGGCATCGTGCGTGGCAGCGTGCGTGGCAGCGTATGTGGCATCGTGCATGGCAGCGTGCGTGGCATCGTGAGTGACAGCGTGCGTGCCAACGTGCGTGCCAGCGTGCGTGGAACGCGTGCGTGCCAGCGTGCGTGGCAGGGTGCGTGCCATCGTGCGTGGCATCGTGAGTGGCAGCGTGCGTGGCAGGGTGCGTGCCATCGTGTGTGCCAGCGTGCGTGCCTGCGTGCGTGCCAGCGTGCGTGGCAGCGTGCGTACCAGCTTGCGTGCCAGCGTGCATGCGTAGATTGGAGCGTGAAATCATTCAACTATTGACCTGTGCCAAAAAGAAGATATAGTTGGCGAGGCTATTAACAACATCGTAGTGAAGCATCGAGGGGATCAGAGGAAATGGTTGTGTTCGCAAACGCATAATCTTAACGAACATAATTTTTTTATACTTTTTCGTATTAATTTGGCACAAATATTATGAGCATATCGCCTTGTATCGAATTACGAATTATCAAGGTTTTTTAATTATCCAGGTATGAAATTTATTTATTGGGTCTTCAAATTTAAAGAAATTTCGAATTACACAGAAATTTTGAACTAAAGAGTTTCTAATTATCTAGGTTTTACTGTACTTGTAATTTGTATGCATACGCAGATGCACCATCACATAAAATCCAAATTTTGATCCCCGTATTATACTGATTGAAGGGGCATCTTCCTAGACGCTTCTAACTGTTCATCTATAGATACATTTTCATCTTGGGTGTATTACTTCTGCAAATTTTCCACCCAAAAATCCCAAACAACGAGTATGGGTGCCAGTCTGTCACCATTCCTGTGCTTTTTTCTGCCATCTCTATTGTCAAATATTAAAACTCCCGTAATTTTATAAAATCTTTCAATAGACATGACGGCACTAATAATCGGCCTACCATGTACTTCGTCCCTCAAACTTTTCAGTGATTCGTTATGGGATCTGTAAACGCCTGCCAATTCCAAAAGTCCAATATAAGGTTCTATGTGAGCATAGTCCACCTCTTTTCAAGCTATTCCATTGACACGCCTATCTTCTATATTGGCCATTGTTATAATTTTGTTAGTGATAATTATCATGCCAAAAGATGATTTTTGGGTGGTTATGCGTCTTGTGGGATATCTTGTTAGTCCTAGAGAAAATTCTATTACGTTATGATACGACTTGATTTACTAATCCATGCAATCCTTTTTATCTTTTGAGATCATCGGGACGAATCGTCTAAAATAAGGCCATCCTTACTTTCAGAATATTCCGGATAATATCCTTCATATTCCTCGTTATCTTCTAATTCTGAGACATTTTTATTTAAATCCTCATCATGAAAATATTCATTATCAGAATCACAAAATAGATCAATTGTTAGGGTCTAAAAGATGAAAGTTTTTAGGAAAACAATAAAAATATTTTCACGTGTAATTAGGAAATAGAAATTACAAAGCGATAAAAATAAAATAAAACCTAAATTTAGCTATAATTTCACATTTTTCCTACAAATAAATTTTCAATCTCACAGTGAGAATTCAAAACTGATAGATTGTTATTGGAACTCTTATATTTGTATTATGAGTCATAATTTGGCAAACGACAAACGTGTCACCAACAGAAGGAGCGTAATTCATTTATTTCCAAGAAATCCATATATTTTGTTGAACTTCCTGTTCATCGATTTAGTACTATATACGACAAAATTCTGATATGGCCATCACATGACTTTCTCCATACTTGTAATATTTCTAAAACTTCCAAATAGGTTAAATGATATTAAATTTATTAAGGAACTGCAAGAAACATTCCAAGACTTAACAAAGAACCGAAATAAACTCAAATGGTAGCATTCTGATACTTGATTTTAGCCACGAATATCCAACCATTAAGATAAGAACAAGAAATCCAAACCAGAACTAATGCAGGCAAGTTTCCCAAAGTTCACGTACCGAATTCATTACTCATATATTCACAGGAAATGTTTCAGTATGTGTTAGTCATTCCAAGAAATTCTCATACCATAAATACGACTTGTAGCTCATAGTTTATCTATGATAGATGAAAATTGTAAAACAAATCAATAGAGCATTATGAGTATCAAGAATGAGGTCAGGCTCAACCGTGTGGAATTCTGAATTGTGCCACGCTCCTAAATGGCTGGAACGGTCAACTTTTGATGACAGTGTCATACAACGTGAAAGTGAGATTCGTTTTGCCAAGCTCTTTACCCTTAGGAAAAAACTGGCTGCTCTTTCCTCAAAATCAGTGCAGTATAGTGATTCCAGTCCTTCTAAACTCAGTGACCACAAGATCCAACCACCAATTTATCCAATTGTGTTTCTATTTTGAACGAGTTTAACTTAGGCCTGAAATTCGCCACTTGCCTCCATTTATCTACACGTGTGTTGAAGAATCTAGTCGTCGATTGTGATTTGGCCCTACAAAAAGAATCTCATTCGTTTAAGCACGTTTTTGCTTGTAAAATTTCTTCCTTCCTCTATGTTCCTCGACCAAGACCACTATCCCGCTCACACTCTCCCGACTTACTTTCTAGTGTTAATACAATTTGATTGTCCAAATGACTGATAAAGTTAATGGCATGGTGGTGATGGACAGAGACGTTTATTTGGAGAAATGTTATGATTTCATTCGAAACAAAAATATTTCGCTTTTGAAAGGAAACCCTCTCTCGAATTATCAATCTGCGATTCGCAAAACTATTTCTTCGACTTCTTTTCTTTTCACTCCTAAAAACAAACACAACTTATAAGTGGTGAACCCCTTTCCCCTTAGACTTCATGGTTTAACAAAACTTCACAAAAAGGATTGCCCTATTAGGCCTGTTGTCTCCAGTACCTCTGCGCCTGCCCATAAACTCGCCTTCAAACTCAATACACTTCTTCGTCATTATTCTCATTTTAGTCCAAAATTTGGTATTAAAATTTCCATAGAGTTGACGCCCACCTTCAAAGTAAAGATTTTCCACAACAATTGAAAATTTGTCTCTTTTGATAATTTTTACCTTTTTACTTCTGTTCCCGTTATAGAACTCGTAGATTTGGTTGTAGATATGCTTTCCAAAGCAGATGTCAATCAATTTTTGATAACTGAGTTTCTTAACTTACTTGTAGCATATTCTGAACAAAACCTATTTCTTTTTTAGTGTATTTTTTTTAAACAAACGCATAATCTCGCGATGGTACCCCCTTTTTTCCCCTCTCCTTGCCAACATTTATATCAACAATTTATAAGTTAACCTTCATAATTCTGGCGGAGGAGTTTTGACAAGAGGATTAAGTGCATCCGTTTAAATAATTTGAATTCTCAATTTGCGAAACATCTTTTAAACCTCAATCATCATAGTTCCTTCAATCCTAAATTCCCCCGCTTTGAAAATTAAGGTCGCAAATAGGATGCTCCTGAACAGCTAGAAATAATTATTTGTGAAGACCAGTTTCTCTTAAATGTATATCTTTTCCGCAATCATTCTTCTCAATTTTGCTTACCAAATATTTTTTAAATACTTTGTATCAACATTGTTGTCTTTGGCTCCTTTTACCAAGTTTTAGTAACATATATCTTTATTTTCCTTTCATCTTCCTTTCCAACCCCTTCCTTTTCCTAACCGTTTATTTATTTACCTTCCATTCGTTTTCTATGTAACCCCTACTCTGCCCCTCTCACCCTTTTTTCCCTATATATATGGAACTGTATTTATATTTTATCACCTAATGATACTATGATCGTAGTGAAACCTCTCGTGCCAAATAAATTTGTGGAAGTGACAATGTTGTTTCTTTTTCTCGAAGAGCAATATCAGGTTAAAAATGGTAAAAAAGAATGTCACTTTCTATCTTTACCATTTGCATGTATTTTTTTAAATAAGCTAATTAGTTAAATGTTACTGTTCACACGCTAATATATCTGGACCAACTGTCCATTGCTGATGGGTAGTCAAACGTAAAAATAACAAGTCAAGATATAAAAATGAATTATTATAACCAGTTTTTATATATTTTATACTTTAATATCAATAAACCCTATAATATAATTATGATAACCTTTCCGCTTTCATGAGTTACAAAAGTGTCTACCAGGTCTTGAGAGACGTGGGGGTATCCGTATTTAACCGTTAATCTTTATACAGTTGTGAGAATAGCAGACAGAAGTAGAGAACTGTAAGAATGTTTTGTAAATAAATAGTAAGAGGTTCGATAGTATCTTTTGTTTCATAAATATCAATACTGACTTATAAATTGCTATTACGTAAAATCAACGAAAATAGACTGCTAGTGCAGAGAAATTCAGTTTTAAATACTAGTAGCAGTGAAATTGTGGAATATTTCAAATTATATTGACCTAACTTAAATGACAAAAATAATAAATTGTTCTTTTCCTAACATCAAATCAACCGTCCATATAAAAGCACTGTATAAGCATAGTTAGCTGATGAATTGCTAAACTACAACGCGACATTTTAAAAAATTTTATTTAAATATGTTCAAATTAAAATCCTTTAAAACAGTATTACCTATCTTAAATAGTGAAAAAAAGGAATATGATATTTAATGTGAGAGCTTTTAGAATAATGTAGGAACAACTGATCATAAAGGTCAATAATTATAAAAGATTTCATCTAAAGTAAAAAAAGAGGCAAGTGAACAGTTCCAAAAAATAAAATTATCGAAAGTAGTTTTCAAATGAATTTTCATTGTAAACTATTCCGAGAAGATCGCTTTAAGGATTATTAATAGTAAAGCAATACGAATGTGATTATAATTTAACAATAATAAAATACATGTATCGTACAAGGCAATATTATAAGAGGAACAATAAGAATTTAATAATAATAATAAAATTAATCAAAAGTTTACATGTACCTCGATTTTCCGGATGTAATTCTAAATGGAACTCATAGGGAAAAGGTTTTTATAAGAACCTTAAAAAAATAAATATAAAAAGTTTTTAAGATATAAATATAAACATACCAACAGTAATAATAACGATAAATAAAAATTATAATAATTAACAGAAATATCCCTTCAAAAAACGTAGGAATGCTAGTATCAATACAATCCACATTAAAATAAACTTCTCTAACACCATCAACAATTACAATAGTTTGTTTAATCTCGTTGCTAAGATGGACGCGTTTATCTTCCAACGAGAATTCAAATAAACATTTATCGCAGCGCCAACGCAAGGATCTGGTGGCCGAGGTGACTAAATCTATCGGCTTAGAAAATTCGCAAATGTTTAAACAAACATTTAATGTTTATGTACTTCTGAATGTGCAACAAATCTGACGTTGGTAATAGTATAAATCTAAAAATAACCGAATAGGGGTTATGAAATTCTGATATATTAATTAATTTGGACGTAAAATAATTCCAAAAACATTAACAAATAGATAAATGTTTCAGTACTGGGGTGCAAGCTAAGGAGCTGAAATGCTTTAATTAAGACCTCAGAAGACTCGCCTCACTAAGACGCGGTTTGTCAAGTCAAATTTCTCGTAAAATATAAATGATAAGAACTTCAAATTAAAATATTTTAAATAAAAAATACCCATAAATTGATTCATGTAATTATTTCACCTTGTAAAACTGTTGCGTCAAGAGATTCGTATGTGCGCTTCTAATATTGTGCTGAAACGGAAAGGCTTCTCAACCGGTGTGCCGCCATAAAGTCCATGATGTGCCACGATATATTTTACGTTATGAGCAAGGGAAGAATATTACTGCGTTTTATTATCCTACAGCTACGACCGCGGAAATTTCCCTATTTAATAGACAGAGATACTTTACGGCCGAATTTGTACTCCAATCTTTTGCCTACACATGTCATGTGACTATCTCGATCTATGGCACCCATGGCACTCGAAATTACTTTAATGGCAGTGACAGTAATACTGTACTTACTCTCATAATTCACGCACCTTTTACTTCTAATTTCGTGACCAAAACTATTATAGTACTAGCAAACACTACTACCCCTAATACAAAAACTATAAAAGCCCGTCAATATGACGGGGAAAAATTTATCTTTCGAAGGATATATCCTCAAAGACCTTAAAAAATTCAGCAATTTTAATTTCCACATATGACATCATGAAATGAATATCAATAGTAATTGAATATATGTTTAGTTTTGATACCGTCGTTCAAACAGCGTCGAAAATTCTTGAACATAATCAGAATCAACTAGCGGAAGAGAGCTCTACTAATGAGCATTACATCTGATTCTATCGGACGTCAAGTATGCGGAAACTAGTACAAGTATACTAGTAGAAGCATATCTTCGCGCCTTGAAAAAACATTCATTATTCAAACAGATATTTCATCATTGCAATTATTTTCTAAATTAAAAACATTCCACCACCACTGCGATTTAAATAATTGTCTCCTATGATATATATATATATATGTGAGAGTTGCAAAAGTGTCTACCAGGTCTTGAGAGACGTGGGGGTATCCGTATTTTACCGTTAATCTTTATACAGTTGTGAGAATAGCAGACAGAAATAGAGAACTGTAAGAATGTTTTGTAAATAAGTAGTAAGAGGTTCGATAGTATCTTTTGTTTCATAAATATCAATACTGACTTATAAATTGCTATTACGTAAAATCAACGAAAATAGACTGCTAGTGCAGAGAAATTCAGTTTTAAATACTAGTAGCAGTGAAATTGTTGAATATTTCAAATTATAGTGACCTAACTTAAATGACAAAAATAATAAATTGTTCTTTTCCTAACATCAAATCAACCGTTTATATAAAAGCACTGTATAAGCATAGTTAGATTATGAATTGCTAAACTACAACGCGACACTTTAAATATTTATTTAAATATGTTCAAATAAAAATCCTTTAAAACAGTATTACCTATCTTAAATAGTGAAAAAAAGGAATATGATATTTAATGAGAGGGCTTTTAGAATAATGTAGGAACAACTGATCATAAAGGTCTATAATTATAAAAGATTTCATCTAAAGTAAAAAAAGACGCAAGTGAACAGTTCCAAAGAATAAAATTATCTAAAGTAGTTTTCAAATGAATTTTCATTGTAAACTATTACGAGAAGATCGCTTTAAAGATTATATAATAGTAAAGCAATACGAATGTGATAATAATTTAACAATAATAAAATACATGTATCGTACAAGGCAATATTATAAGAGGAGCAATAAGAATTTAATAATAATAATAAAATTAATCAAAAGTTTACATGTACCTCGATTTTCCGGATGTAATTCTAAATGGAACTCATAGGGAAAAGGTTTTTACAAGATCCTTAAAAAAATAAATATAAAAAGTTTTTAAGATATAAATATAAACATACCAACAGTAATAATAACGACAAATAAAAACTTATTATAATTAACAGAAATATCCCTTCAAAAAACGTAGGAATGCTAGTATCAATACAATCCACATTAAAATAAACTTCTCTAACACCATCAACAATTACAATAATTTGTTTAATCTCGTTGCTAAGATGGACGCGTTTATCTTCCAACGAGAATTCAAATAAACATTTATCGCAGCGCCAACGCAAGGATCTGGTGGCCGAGGTGACTAAATCTATCGGCTTAGAAAATTCGCAAATGTTTAAACAAACATTTAATGTTTATGTACTTCTGAATGTGCAACAAATCTGACGTTGGTAATAGTAGAAATCTAAAAATAACCGAATAGGGGTTATGAAATTCTGATATATTAATTAATTTGGACGTAAAATAATTCCAAAAACATTAACAAATAGATAAATGTTTCAGTACTGGGGTGCAAGCTAAGGAGCTGAAATGCTTTTATTAAGATCTCAGAAGACTCGCCTCACTAAGACGCGGTTTGTCAAGTCAAATTTCTCGTAAAATATAAATGATAAGAACTTCAAATTAAAATATTTTAAATAAAAAATACCTACAAATTGATTCATGTAATTATTTCACCTTGTAAAACTGTTGCGTCAAGAGATTCGTATGTGCGCTTCTAATATTGTGCTGAAACGGAAAGGCTTCGCAACCGGTGTGCCGCGATAAAGTCCATGATGTGCCACGATATATTTTACGTTATGAGCAAGGGAAGAATATTATTGCGTTTTATTATCCTACAGCTACGACAGCGGAAATTTCCCTATTTAATAGACAGAGATACTTTACGGCCGAATTTGTACTCCAATCTTTTGCCTACACATGTCATGTGACTATCTCGATCTATGGCACCCATGGCACTCGAAATTACTTTAATGGCAATGACAGTAATACTGTACTTACTCTCATAATTCACGCACCTTTTACTTCTATTTTCGTGACCAAAACTATTATAGTACTAGCAAACACTACTACCCCTAATACAAAAAATATAAAAGCCCGTCAATATGACGGGGAAAAATTTATCTTTCGAAGGATATGTCCTCAAAGACCTTAAAAAAATTCAGCAATTTTAATTTCCACATATGACATCATGAAATGAATATCAATAGTAATTGAATATATGTTTAGTTTTGTTACCGTCGTTCAAACAGCGTCGAAAAATCTTGAACATAATCAGAATCAACTAGCGGAAGAGAGCTCTACTAATGAGCATTACATCTGATTCTATCGGACGTCAAGTATGCGGAAACTAGTACAAGTATACTAGTAGAAGCATATCTTCGCGCCTTGAAAAAACATTCATTATTCAAACAGATATTTCATCATTGCAATTATTTTCTAAATTAAAAACATTCCACCACCACTGCGATTTAAATAATTGTCTTTTATGATATATATATATATATATATATATATATATATATATATATATATATGTAATATGCATGTTACATCCTCCTCTGTAGTAAACCTCGATATATAATGATGGACAAATGATTCAAACAAAGTAGAAGTAAATTATATTTCCTACAGCTTTTATTCCAGTATATTTTTCCATTTATCAATTATTAAAGCAAATATTTCAAAATAGCTAGTAGAAGCATATCTTCGCGCCTCGAAAAAACATTTTTCAGACAGATATTTCATCATTGCAATTATTTTCTAAATTAAAAACATTAAACTTCCGCAGAGATTTTTGTTTATCCCTTATGTCAAAATAATAGGTTAAAACAATCCCCATACTTTGAAATTTTAAGAATAGTATACTTTCTCCATTATGGTGTACTAATGGTTCACATTTCTGCCAATTTTTGAAGTTTGATCACTTTTAGATGTGAAATAATATTTTTCTTATTGTTTAAATTTAAATAATTATTGTTAACGGCCGCAGAAAGAACACAATGAATACACTGAAATATTTAATCGGTTACATAGACTAAAATATATATGTAGTTTAAAAATTTCAGCTCTCTAACTTGCCCGTAGTGTCTAAGCATATACCTATTTTTTTAAATTTTAAGAATTTTTAACTGCCAAAGGAATTAAAATATCAAAATTTTTATAATTGCTTTTACGTTTTTTTATAAAGCCTACCTCTAAAAAAAAATTCACCTCCGTAGCACATTCGGAAGTACATAAACCTTGAAAATTTGTTTAAATAATTGTCTCCTATGATATATATATATATGTGATATGCATGTTACATCCTCCTCTGTAGTAAACCTCGATATATAATGATGGACAAATGATTCAAACAAAGTAGAAGTAAATTATATTTCCTACAGCTTTTATTCCAGTATATTTTTCCATTTATCAATTATTAAAGCAAATATTTCAAAATAGCGGATAAGTGACGAGAGTAAACACCCACTTTCGAGTGACCGATTTTTACTAAGAACTAATAAGATCTGGCGACTTTCAAAAACATGTTATATATAATATTTCGCGTTAACCTGATTATTGGTTTTTGAGTTAGAGCACACACAAAATAACTGTCACAACTCGTGTAAAAGTCAATTTTGTTTTTATTTTCTGATTAGCCATACATATTTCATTTACATACCCTTTACATTTCAATTGTTTTACACATGGCCAGATCGGAAAATACCCTGTTTAGGCAAAAGGCCTCTTCAGGGTAAATTCAGGTGCAGATAGTTCAATTGTATTCGTTTAACCAGTAGTATTTCGATCTTATTGCTTTCTCTGAGGGGTGGCTTTTGCCTGGCTTTCGCCCGAGACGGAAGGGAAACCCGGCAAAACCATATGCAGATAGACGGAATGACTAGATGGTCACTATCACTTTTCCACTTGCTCACAGCACCAGTTTTTCTCAAAGTTCTTAGTAAATATAACAAATACAAATAAATATATAACAAATAACATTTTGTAATGCGTAACAGTTAAATTGAATATAGCAAAATATAACAAGGTTCAAATAGGTTTGAATATATATAAATAATAGTGATAAATAAGTATGCTTTTGTTGGACTAGCGCCGTCTATTTCTTTTTCTTCCTTGGCGGCAGCAGGGGCAATCCGTCCTGAGGGCACAGGTGGGGGGAGATAGAGACTTTGGTGCGGGCGTAGAGGCTAGGGGCGTCTGGGCAATAGAGCGACAGCGTCGCCTCTATTATCCTGCCGGGGTGGGGCGCTTGTGTTTGGGGTGGGTTGGGAGGATAATGGATAGGGGAGCGAGGATTTGTTGGAAGAGGTGGGGGATGTGTGCCCTCATTCTTTAGGCCGCTCTGCAGCGGAGTCTCGCCATTCGGTGTAGGACCGGTTCTATTTCGGCCCGCGCGCGTACCTCGGCTCTGGGTGTGCGGATCGAAGCCCTCATGATGTTGCGGAGGATGACTCTCTCGATGGCTGCCAGCCTCGAGATGTTTCCTTTCGCAAGCGGCGTGATGGCAGTGGCGCCATACTCGATGACGTGTCTAATGAATGACTTGTAAAGTGTATGGCCGTCTCCTCGGAGACGCCTTTTCCTCCTGCTCGTACGGCTCGGATAAGGTTGCTGCGCCTGGTTATGGTGGATATCAAGTTTCTCAGATGGGTGGCGAACGTCAGGTGGAGATCGAGGGTAACACCGAGGCATTTCTCCTTTTTCTGCAGGCCGACACTTTCCCCCCATAGAGTGACGGAAATCGGTAGTGAGTGAAGGTCATCAGGATCGATATTTCTGGGTTTGGCCGAAGGCGCCACTTTCTCGTTCACTCCTCGAGCCGCCGGAAGTCCTTTCGTAGATAACGTGCTGCGGTGTCAGTTTTGCGTGCCGTGGCCCAGAGCGCCGTGTCGTCTGCGTACTGCGCGAGGGTCACCTGTGGAAGAGCGGGAGAAGGCATGTCAGCGCAATACAGAATAAAAAGGAGCTTGGATAATACCGTTCCTTGGGGCACGCCGGATTGAATGCGGAAGGGATTGGACAGGCTGCCACCTACATTGACACTTGCATGCCGGTCGGAGATAAAGTAGTATTGGAAGCGGGATAAGTTGGGTGGGATGTCGGGAATTAGGGAGATTTTTAGAAATAGCCCGTCTATTCCAGAGTTTGTCGAATGCTGTTTCGATCTCCTTGAAGATCGCGGCCGTGCACCCTCTTTTGTTGATTTCTTCTGCCGCCGTTTTTGTGAGCATTGTCAGTGGGTCCGTGGTTGACCTGTGCGATCGGAATCAGTATTGATGGTCTGGGAGAATGCCGCCTGCGTCTAGGATGGCCGTGAGTTTTTTCACGACCACTTTTTCCAACATTTTTCCCAGGACGCTCGTAAGGCTGATGGGGCGATAATTTTTCGCGTCTTTCCCCTGTTTCAGGAGCATGATGGTGTGCGCGTTTCTCCATTGTTTTGGGTAGAAACCCTTGGATAAGCAGGAATTATAAATCATTAGGAGGTATTTTTTAAGCGTGGGGAAATACCTGACATGCGTTTGTTGCACTTTATCGTCCAGGAGGTCGAGGAGGAGAATTTTACCTGCTGGCAATGGCTTCTTTCAGGTCGTCGTCGATGATTCCATCCTCGGTTTCCTCGCTGATATCTGTGGGGATTAAGTTAGGTATAATAAACTGCATTACCTCTATGGATTCTCTGTGAAATTTCTCGTCGAACCTCGGATCGTCGGTCGGTGTGTGTATTTCTTCCAGCACGCGTAAGAATTCCTCCGCTTTTTTCCTCCGTGCAGAGGCTTTTCCCGTCGTGAACTAGGTGGGATTCTTCTTGTCGTATAGCTCCCGAGAAATCTATGAATCGGTCCAAGAACCTTTTGCTGTACCTGAAATCTAGACACGCGCAAGTTTTCTGCCATAAATCGTTTTTATAATCAAGTACCTTTCATTAGATGATGGCCTGGTTTCTGTTGAAACGGTTTTTAATGCTGGGTCCTTCCTCTTTTCGAATTCTCATTAAATCCTCCAGTTTTCCCTAATGAGGGCGACGACGTACTTAAGCAGATGCGTATTTTTACGTCGATTTTCTTCCTTGGGGTGCATTCGCCCGCAGCCTTTTAAATAATATTGTTTATTGTATCGATTGCATTGTCTACCTCAGTGGTTGTCTTACGTCTCTCTGCAGGTAGTAATCCTTCGGCGATGATTTCTTCGAACATTCCCCAGTTCGCTTTTGACCAATCCGTATTGTTTATCGTCGTCTCGGTCTTTTGGCGGATCCTCCGGTGGTGATGGGTAAGATGAGTGGCAGGTGGTACGACGAGATGGTATCCTCCGCTTTGACGTCCCCGACAAGTTGGGCGTGCCAGCTCGCGTGCCAGCTTGCGTGCCAACTCGCGTGCCAGCTCGCGTGCCAGCTCGCGTGCCAGCTCGCGTGCCAGCTCGCGTGCCAGCTCGCGTGCCAGCTCGCGTGAAGGATTACGTGCCAGCTTGCGTGGCAGCGTGCGTGGCAGCGTGCGTGGCAGCGTGCGTGGCAGCGTGAGTGGCAGCGTGCGTGGCATCATGCGTGGCAGCGTGAGTGGCAGCGTGCGTGGCATCATGCGTGGCAGCGTGAGTGGCAGCGTGCGTGGCAGCGTGCGTGGCATCGTGCGTGGCAGCGTGCGTGGCAGCGTGTGTGGCATCGTGCATGGCAGCGTGCGTGGCATCGTGAGTGGCAGCGTGCGTGGCAGGGTGCGTGCCATCGTGTGTGCCAGCGTGCGTGCCTGCGTGCGTGCCAGCGTGCGTGGCAGCGTGCGTACCAGCTTGCGTGCCTGCGTGCATGCGTAGATTGGAGCGTGAAATCATTCAACTATTGACCTGTGCCAAAAAGAAGATAACGTTGACGAGGCTATTAACAACATTGTAGTGAAGGATCGAGGGGATGTGAGGAAATGGTTGTGTTCGCAAACGCATAATCTTTACGAACATAATTTTTTTATACTTTTTCGTATTAAGTTTGTTTCATAAATATCAATACTGACTAATAAATTGCTATTACGTAAAATCAACGAAAATAGACTGCTAGTGCAGAGAAATTCAGTTTTAAATACTAGTAGCAGTGAAATTGTTGAATATTTCAAATTATAGTGACCTAACTTAAATGACAAAAATAATAAATTGTTCTTTTCCTAACATCAAATCAACCGTCCATATAAAAGCACTGTATAAGCATAGTTAGCTGATGAATTGCTAAACTACAACGCGACACTTTAAATATTTATTTAAATATGTTCAAATAAAAATCCTTTAAAACAGTATTACCTATCTTAAATAGTGAAAAAAAGGAATATGATAATTATTGTGAGTGCTTTTAGAATAATGTAGGAACAACTGATCCTAAAGGTCTATAATTATAAAAGATTTCATCTAAAGTAAAAAAAGAGGCAAGTGAACAGTTCCAAAGAATAAAATTATCTAAAGTAGTTTTCAAATGAATTTTCATTGTAAACTATTACGAGAAGATCGCTTTAAAGATTATATAATAGTAAAGCAATACGAATGTGATTATAATTTAACAATAATTCAATACATACAAGGCAATATTATAAGAGGAACAATAAGAATTTAATAATAATAATAAAATTAATCAAAAGTTTACATGTACCTCGATTTTCCGGATGTAATTCTAAATGGAACTCATAGGGAAAAGGTTGTTACAAGAACCTTAAAAAAATAAATATAAAAAGTTTTTAAGATATAAATATAAACATACCAACAGTAATAATAACGATAAATAAAAACTTATAATAATTAACAGAAATATCCCTTCAAAAAACGTAGGAATGCTAGTATCAATACAATCCACATTAAAATAAACTTCTCTTACACCATCAACAATTACAATAGTTTGTTTAATCTCGTTGCTAAGATGGACGCGTTTATCTTCCAACGAGAATTCAAATAAACATTTATCGCAGCGCCAACGCAAGGATCTGGTGGCCGAGGTGACTAAATCTATCGGCTTAGAAAATTCGCAAATGTTCAAACAAACATTTAATGTTTATGTACTTCTGAATGTGCAACAAATCTGACGTTGGTAATAGTAGAAATCTAAAAATAACCGAATAGGGGTTATGAAATTCTGATATATTAATTAATTTGGACGTAAAAAAATTCCTAAAATGTTAACAAATTGATAAATGTTTCAGTTCTGGGGTGCAAGCTAGGGAGCTGAAATATTTTCATTAAGACCTCAGTAAAATATAAATGATAAGAACTTCAAATTAAAATATTTTAAATAAAAAATACCCATAAATTGATTCATGTAATTATTTCACCTTGTAAAACTGTTGCGTCAAGAGATTCGTATGTGCGTTTCTCATATTGTGCTGAAACGGAAAGGCTTCGCAACCGGTGTGCCGCGATAAAGTCCATGATGTGCCGCGATATATTTTACGTTATGAGCAAGGGAAGAATATTACTGCGTTTTATTATCCTACAGCTACGACCGCGGAAATTTCCTTTTTTAATAAACAGAGATACTTTACGGCCGAATTTGTGCTCCAATCTTTTGCTTACTCATGTCATGTGACTATCTCGATCTATCCCATGGCACTCGAAATTTCTTAAATGGCAGTGACAGTATTAATGTACTTACTCGCATAATTCACGCACCTTTCACTTCGAATTTCGTGACCAAAACTATTATATTACTAGCAAACACTACTACCCCTAATATAAAAACTATAAAAGCCCGTCAATATGACGGGGAAAAATTTATCTTTCGAAGGATATGTCCTCAAAGACCTTAAAAAATTCAGCAATTTTAATTTCCACATATGACATCATGAAATGAATATCAATAGCAATTGAAGATTTGTTTAGTTTTGTTACCGTCGTTCAAACAGCGTCGAAAATTCTTGAACATAATCAGAACCAACTAGCGGAAGAGAGCTCTACTAATGAGCATTACATCTGATTCTATCGGACGTCAAGTATGCGGAAACTAGTACAAGTATACTAGTAGAAGCATATCTTCGCGCCTTGAAAAAACATTTATTTTTCAGACAGATACTTCATCATCGCAATTATTTTCTAAATTACAAACATTCCACCACCACAGCGATTTTTGTTTTTCCCTTATGTCAAAATAGTAGGTTAAAACAATCCCCATACTTTGAAATTTTAAGAATTGTATACTTTCTCCATTATGGTGTACTAATGGTTCACATTTCTGCCAATTTTTGAAGTTTGATCACTTTTAGAAGTGAAACAACATTTTTCTCATTGTTTAAATTTAAATAATTATTGTTAACGGCCGCAGAAAGAACTTCATGAATACACTGAAATATTTAATCGGTTACATAGACTAAAATATATGTAGTTTCAAAATTTCAGCCCTCTTACTTGCCCCGTAGTGCTAAGCATTTACCTATTTTTTTAAATTTTAAGAATTTTTAACTGCCAAAGGAATTAAAATATCAAAATTTTTATAATTGCTTTTTCGTTTTTTTAAAAAGCCTACCTCTAAAAAAAATTTCACCTCCGTAGCACATTCGGAAGTACATAAACCTTGAAAATTTGTTTAAATAATTGTCTCCTATGATATATATATATATATATATATATATGTGATATGCATGTTACATCCTCCTCTGTAGTAAACCTCGATATATAATGATGGACAAATGATTCAAACAAAGTAGAAGTAAATTATATTTCCTACAGCTTTTATTCCAGTATATTTTTCCATTTATCAATTATTAAAGCAAATATTTCAAAATAGCGGATAAGTGACGAGAGTAAACACCCACTTTCGAGTGACCGATTTTTACTAAGAACTAATCAGATCTTGCGACTTTCAAAAACATGTTATATATAAAATTTCGCGTTAACCTGATTATTGGTTTTTGAGTTAGAGCACACACAAAATAACTGTCACATACTCGTGTAAAAGTCAATTTTGTTTTTATTTTCTGATTAGCCATACATATTTCATTTACATACCCTTTACATTTCAATTGTTTTACACATGGCCAGATCGGAAAATACCCTGTTTAGGCAAAAGGCCTCTTCAGGGTAAATTCAGGTGCAGATAGTTCAATTGTATTCGTTTAACCAGTAGTATTTCGATCTTATTGCTTTCTCTGAGGGGTGGCTTTTGCCTGGCTTTCGCCCGAGACGGAAGGGAAACCCGGCAAAACCATCTGCAGATAGACGGAATGACTAGATGGTCACTATCACTTTTCCACTTGCTCACAGCACCAGTTTTTCTCAAAGTTCTTAGTAAATATAACAAATACAAATAAATATATAACAAATAACATTTTGTAATGCGTAACAGTTAAATTGAATATAGCAAAATATCACAAGGTTCAAATAGGTTTGAATATATATAAATAATAGTGATAAATAAGTATGCTTTTGTTGGACTAGCGCCGTCTATTTCTTTTTCTTCCTTGGCGGCAGCAGGGGCAATCCGTCCTGAGGGCACAGGTGGGGGGAGATAGAGACTTTGGTGCGGGCGTAGAGGCTAGGGGCGTCTGGGCAATAGAGCGACAGCGTCGCCTCTATTATCCTGCCGGGGTGGGGCGCTTGTGTTTGGGGTGGGTTGGGAGGATAATGGGTAGGGGAGCGAGGATTTGTTGGAAGAGGTGGGGGATGTGTGCCCTCATTCTTTAGGCCGCTCTGCAGCGGAGTCTCGCCATTCGGTGTAGGACCGGTTCTATTTCGGCCCGCGCGCGTGCCTCGGCTCTGGGTGTGCGGATCGAAGCCCTCATGATGTTGCGGAGGATGACTCTCTCGATGGCTGCCAGCCTCGAGATGTTTCCTTTCGCGAGCGGCGTGATGGCAGTGGCGCCATACTCGATGACGTGTCTGATGAATGACTTGTACAAGTGTATGGCCGTCTCCTCGGAGACGCCTTTTCCTCCTGCTCGTACGGCTCGGATAAGGTTGCTGCGCCTGGTTATGGTGGATATCAAGTTTCTCAGATGGGTGGCGAACGTCAGGTGGAGATCGAGGGTAACACCGAGGCATTTCTCCTCTTTCTTCAGGCCGACACTTTCCCCCCAAAGAGTGACGGAAATCGGTAGTGAGTGAAGGTCATCAGGATCGATATTTCTGGGTTTGGCCGAAGGCGCCACTTTCTCGTTCACTCCTCGAGCCGCCGGAAGTCCTTTCGTAGATAACGTGCTGCGGTGTCAGTTTTGCGTGCCGTGGCCCAGAGCGCCGTGTCGTCTGCGTACTGCGCGAGGGTCACCTGTGGAAGAGCGGGAGAAGGCATGTCAGCGCAATACAGAATAAAAAGGAGCGTCGATAATACCGTTCCTTGGGGCACGGCGGATTGAATGCGGAAGGGATTGGACAGGCTGCCACCAACATTGACACTTGCATGCCGGTCGGAGATAAAGTAGTATTGGAAGCGGGATAAGTTGGGTGGGATGTCGGGAATTAGGGAGATTTTTAGAAATAGCCCGTCATTCCAGAGTTTGTCGAATGCCCTTTCGATCTCCATGAAGATCGCGGCCGTGCACCCTCTTTTGTTGATTTCTTCTGCCGCCGTTTTGGTGAGCATTGTCAGTGGGTCCGTGGTTGACCTGTGCGCTCGGAATCAGTATTGATGGTCTGGGAGAATGCCGCCTGCGTCTAGGATGGCCGTGAGTTATTTCACGACCACTTTTTCCAACATTTTTCCAAGGACGCTCGTAAGGCTGATGGGGAGATAATTTTTCGCGTCTTTCCCCTGTTTCAGGAGCATGATGGTGTGCGCGTTTCTCCATTGTTTTGGGTAGCAACCCTTGGATAAGCAGGAATTATAAATCATTAGGAGGAATTTTTTAAGCGTGGGGAAATACCTGACATGCGTTTGTTGCACTTTATCGTCCAGGAGGTCGAGGAGGAGAATTCTACCTGCTGGCAATGGCTTCTTTCAGGTCGTCGTCGATGATTCCATCCTCGGTTTCCTCGCTGATATCTGTGGGGATCAAGTTAGATATAATTAACTGCATTACCTCTATGGATTCTCTGTGAAATTTCTCGTCGAACCTTGGATCGTCGGTCGGTGTGTGTATTTCTTCCAGCACGCGTAAGAATTCCTCCGCTTTTTTCCTCCGTGTAGAGGCTTTTCCCGTCGTGAACTAGGTGGGATTCTTCTTGTCGTCTAGCTCCCGAGAAACCTATGAATCGGTCCAAAAACATTTTTCTGTACCTGAAATCTAGACACGCGCAAGTTTTCTGCCATAAATCTTTTTTATAATCTAGTACCTTTCTTTAGATGATGGCCTGGTTCCTGTTCAAACGGTTTTTAATGCTGGGTCCTTCCTCTTTTCGAATTCTCATTAAATCCTCCAGTTTTCCCTAATGAGGGCGACGACGTACTTAAGCAGAGGCGTTTTTTTACGTCGATTTTCTTCCTTGGGGTGCATTCGCCCGCAGCCTGTTAAATAATATTGTTTATTGTATCGATTGCATTGTCTACCTCAGTGGTTGTCTTAGGTCTCTCTGCAGGGAGTAATCCTTCGGCGATGATTTCTTCGAACATTCCCCAGTTCGCTTTTGCCCAATCCGTATTGTTTATCGTCCGTCTCGGTCTTTTGGCGGATCCTCCGGTGGTGATGGGTAAGATGAGTGGCAGGTGGTACGACGAGATGGTATCCTCCGCTTTGACGTCCCCGACAAGTTGGGTGTGCCAGCTCGCGTGCCAGCTCGCGTGAAGGATCACGTGCCAGCTTGCGTGGCAGCGTGCGTGGCAGCGTGCGTGGCAGCGTGCGTGGCAGCGTGCGTGGCAGCGTGCGTCGCAGCGTGCGTGGCAGCGTGCGTGGCAGCGTGCGTGGCATCGTGCGTGGCAGCGTGTGTGGCATCGTGCATGGCAGCGTGCGTGGCATCGTGAGTGGCAGCGTGCGTGCCAGCTCGCGTGAAGGATCACGTGCCAGCTTGCGTGGCAGCGTGCGTGCCATCGTGCGTGCCAGCGTGCGTGCCAGCGTGTGTGCCAGCGTGCGTGCCAGCGTGCGTGCCAGCGTGCCTGCCAGCGTGCGTGCCTGCGTGCGTGCCAGCGTGCGTGCCAGCGTGTGTGCCAGCGTGTGTGCCAGCGTGCGTGCCAGCGTGCCTGCCAGCGTGCGTGCCTGCGTGCGTGCCAGCGTGCGTGGCAGCGTGCGTACCAGCTTGCGTGCCAGCGTGCATGCGTAGATTGGAGCGTGAAATCATTCAACTATTGACCTGTGCCAAAAAGAAGATAACGTTGGCGAGGCTATTAACAACATTGTAGTGAAGGATCGAGGGGATGTGAGGAAATGGTTGTGTTCGCAAACGCATAATCTTTACGAACATAATTTTTTTATACTTTTTCGTATTAAGTTTGTTTCATATATATCAATACTGACTAATAAATTGCTATTACGTAAAATCAACGAAAATAGACTACTAGTGCAGAGAAATTCAGTTTTAAATACTAGTAGCAGTGAAATTGTTGAATATTTCAAATTATAGTGACCTAACTTAAATGACAAAAATAATAAATTGTTCTTTTCCTAACATCAAATCAACCGTCCATATAAAAGCACTGTATAAGCATAGTTAGCTGATGAATTGCTAAACTACAACGCGACACTTTAAATATTTATTTAAATATGTTCAAATAAAAATCCTTTAAAACAGTATTACCTATCTTAAATAGTGAAAAAAAGGAATATGATATTTAATGTGAGGGCTTTTAGAATAATGTAGGAACAACTGATCATAAAGGTCTATAATTATAAAAGATTTCAGCTAAAGTAAAAAAAGAGGCAAGTGAACAGTTCCAAAGAATAAAATTATCTAAAGTAGTTTTCAAATGAATTTTCATTGTAAACTATTACGAGAAGATCGCTTTAAAGATTATATAATAGTAAAGCAATACGAATGTGATTATAATTTAACAATAATTCAATACATACAAGGCAATATTATAAGAGGAACAATAAGAATTTAATAATAATAATAAAATTAATCAAAAGTTTACATGTACCTCGATTTTCCGGATGTAATTCTAAATGGAACTCATAGGGAAAAGGTTCTTACAAGAACCTTAAAAAAATAAATATAAAAAGTTTTTAAGATATAAATATAAACATACCAACAGTAATAATAACGATAAATAAAAACTTATAATAATTAACAGAAATATCCCTTCAAAAAACGTAGGAATGCTAGTATCAATACAATCCACATTAAAATAAACTTCTCTTACACCATCAACAATTACAATAGTTTGTTTAATCTCGTTGCTAAGATGGACGCGTTTATCTTCCAACGAGAATTCAAATAAACATTTATCGCAGCGCCAACGCAAGGATCTGGTGGCCGAGGTGACTAAATCTATCGGCTTAGAAAATTCGCAAATGTTCAAACAAACATTTAATGTTTATGTACTTCTGAATGTGCAACAAATCTGACGTTGGTAATAGTAGAAATCTAAAAATAACCGAATAGGGGTTATGAAATTCTGATATATTAATTAATTTGGACGTAAAAAAATTCCTAAAATGTTAACAAATAGATAAATGTTTCAGTACTGGGGTGCAAGCTAGGGAGCTGAAATATTTTCATTAAGACCTCAGTAAAATATAAATGATAAGAACTTCAAATTAAAATATTTTAAATAAAAAATACCCATAAATTGATTCATGTAATTATTTCACCTTGTAAAACTGTTGCGTCAAGAGATTCGTATGTGCGTTTCTCATATTGTGCTGAAACGGAAAGGCTTCGCAACCGGTGTGCCGCGATAAAGTCCATGATGTGCCGCGATATATTTTACGTTATGAGCAAGGGAAGAATATTACTGCGTTTTATTATCCTACAGCTACGACCGCGGAAATTTCCTTTTTTAATAAACAGAGATACTTTACGGCCGAATTTGTGCTCCAATCTTTTGCTTACTCATGTCATGTGACTATCTCGATCTATCCCATGGCACTCGAAATTTCTTAAATGGCAGTGACAGTATTAATGTACTTACACGCATAATTCACGCACCTTTCACTTCGAATTTCGTGACCAAAACTATTATATTACTAGCAAACACTACTACCCCTAATATAAAAACTATAAAAGCCCGTCAATATGACGGGGAAAAATTTATCTTTCGAAGGATATGTCCTCAAAGACCTTAAAAAATTCAGCAATTTTAATTTCCACATATGACATCATGAAATGAATATCAATAGCAATTGAAGATTTGTTTAGTTTTGTTACCGTCGTTCAAACAGCGTCGAAAATTCTTGAACATAATCAGAACCAACTAGCGGAAGAGAGCTCTACTAATGAGCATTACATCTGATTCTATCGGACGTCAAGTATGCGGAAACTAGTACAAGTATACTAGTAGAAGCATATCTTCGCGCCTTGAAAAAACATTTATTTTTCAGACAGATACTTCATCATCGCAATTATTTTCTAAATTGAAAACATTCCACCACCACAGCGATTTTTGTTTTTCCCTTATGTCAAAATAATAGGTTAAAACAATCCCCATACTTTGAAATTTTGAAAATTGTATACTTTCTCCATTATGGTGTACTAATGGTTCACATTTCTGCCAATTTTTGAAGTTTGATCACTTTTAGAAGTGAAACAACATTTTTCTCATTGTTTAAATTTAAATAATTATTGTTAACGGCCGCAGAAAGAACTTCATGAATACACTGAAATATTTAATCGGTTACATAGACTAAAATATATGTAGTTTCAAAATTTCAGCCCTCTTACTTGCCCCGTAGTGCTAAGCATTTACCTATTTTTTTAAATTTTAAGAATTTTTAACTGCCAAAGGAATTAAAATATCAAAATTTTTATAATTGCTTTTTCGTTTTTTTTTTAAAGCCTACCTCTAAGAAAAATTTCACCTCCGTAGCACATTCGGAAGTACATAAACCTTGAAAATTTGTTTAAATAATTGTCTCCTATGATATATATATATATATATATATATATATATATATATATATATATATATATGTGATATGCATGTTACATCCTCCTCTGTAGTAAACCTCGATATATAATGATGGACAAATGATTCAAACAAAGTAGAAGTAAATTATATTTCCTACAGCTTTTATTCCAGTATATTTTTCCATTTATCAATTATTAAAGCAAATATTTCAAAATAGCGGATAAGTGACGAGAGTAAACACCCACTTTCGAGTGACCGATTTTTACTAAGAACTAATCAGATCTTGCGACTTTCAAAAACATGTTATATATAAAATTTCGCGTTAACCTGATTATTGGTTTTTGAGTTAGAGCACACACAAAATAACTGTCACATACTCGTGTAAAAGTCAATTTTGTTTTTATTTTCTGATTAGCCATACATATTTCATTTACATACCCTTTACATTTCAATTGTTTTACACATGGCCAGATCGGAAAATACCCTGTTTAGGCAAAAGGCCTCTTCAGGGTAAATTCAGGTGCAGATAGTTCAATTGTATTCGTTTAACCAGTAGTATTTCGATCTTATTGCTTTCTCTGAGGGGTGGCTTTTGCCTGGCTTTCGCCCGAGACGGAAGGGAAACCCGGCAAAACCATCTGCAGATAGACGGAATGACTAGATGGTCACTATCACTTTTCCACTTGCTCACAGCACCAGTTTTTCTCAAAGTTCTTAGTAAATATAACAAATACAAATAAATATATAACAAATAACATTTTGTAATGCGTAACAGTTAAATTGAATATAGCAAAATATCACAAGGTTCAAATAGGTTTGAATATATATAAATAATAGTGATAAATAAGTATGCTTTTGTTGGACTAGCGCCGTCTATTTCTTTTTCTTCCTTGGCGGCAGCAGGGGCAATCCGTCCTGAGGGCACAGGTGGGGGGAGATAGAGACTTTGGTGCGGGCGTAGAGGCTAGGGGCGTCTGGGCAATAGAGCGACAGCGTCGCCTCTATTATCCTGCCGGGGTGGGGCGCTTGTGTTTGGGCTGGGTTGGGAGGATAATGGGTAGGGGAGCGAGGATTTGTTGGAAGAGGTGGGGGATGTGTGCCCTCATTCTTTAGGCCGCTCTGCAGCGGAGTCTCGCCATTCGGTGTAGGACCGGTTCTATTTCGGCCCGCGCGCGTACCTCGGCTCTGGGTGTGCGGATCGAAGCCCTCATGATGTTGCGGAGGATGACTCTCTCGATGGCTGCCAGCCTCGAGATGTTTCCTTTCGCGAGCGGCGTGATGGCAGTGGCGCCATACTCGATGACGTGTCTGATGAATGACTTGTACAAGTGTATGGCCGTCTCCTCGGAGACGCCTTTTCCTCCTGCTCGTACGGCTCGGATAAGGTTGCTGCGCCTGGTTATGGTGGATATCAAGTTTCTCAGATGGGTGGCGAACGTCAGGTGGTGGCGAGGGTAACACCGAGCCATTTCTCCTCTTTCTGCAGGCCGACACTTTCCCCCCAAAGAGTGACGGAAATCAGTAGTAAGTGAAGGTCATCAGGATCGATATTTCTGGGTTTGGCCGAAGGCGCCACTTTCTCGTTCACTCCTCGAGCCGCCGGAAGTCCTTTCGTAGATAACGTGCTGCGGTGTCAGTTTGGCGTGCCGTGGCCCAGAGCGCCGTGTCGTCTGCGTACTGCGCGAGGGTCACCTGTGGAAGAGCGGGAGAAGGCATGTCAGCGCAATACAGAATAAAAAGGAGCGTCGATAATACCGTTCCTTGGGGCACGGCGGATTGAATGCGGAAGGGATTGGACAGGCTGCCACCAACATTGACACTTGCATGCCGGTCGGAGATAAAGTAGTATTGGAAGCGGGATAAGTTGGGTGGGATGTCGGGAATTAGGGAGATTTTTAGAAATAGCCCGTCATTCCAGAGTTTGTCGAATGCCCTTTCGATCTCCATGAAGATCGCGGCCGTGCACCCTCTTTTGTTGATTTCTTCTGCCGCCGTTTTGGTGAGCATTGTCAGTGGGTCCGTGGTTGACCTGTGCGCTCGGAATCAGTATTGATGGTCTGGGAGAATGCCGCCTGCGTCTAGGATGGCCGTGAGTTATTTCACGACCACTTTTTCCAACATTTTTCCAAGGACGCTCGTAAGGCTGATGGGGAGATAATTTTTCGCGTCTTTCTCCTGTTTCAGGAGCATGATGGTGTGCGCGTTTCTCCATTGTTTTGGGTAGCAACCCTTGGATAAGCAGGAATTATAAATCATTAGGAGGAATTTTTTAAGCGTGGGGAAATACCTGACATGCGTTTGTTGCACTTTATCGTCCAGGAGGTCGAGGAGGAGAATTCTACCTGCTGGCAATGGCTTCTTTCAGGTCGTCGTCGATGATTCCATCCTCGGTTTCCTCGCTGATATCTGTGGGGATCAAGTTAGATATAATTAACTGCATTACCTCTATGGATTCTCTGTGAAATTTCTCGTCGAACCTTGGATCGTCGGTCGGTGTGTGTATTTCTTCCAGCACGCGTAAGAATTCCTCCGCTTTTTTCCTCCGTGTAGAGGCTTTTCCCGTCGTGAACTAGGTGGGATTCTTCTTGTCGTCTAGCTCCCGAGAAACCTATGAATCGGTCCAAAAACATTTTGCTGTACCTGAAATATAGACACGCGCAAGTTTTCTGCCATAAATCGTTTTTATAATCTAGTACCTTTCTTTAGATGATGGCCTGGTTCCTGTCCAAACGGTTTTTAATGCTGGGTCCTTCCTCTTTTCGAATTCTCATTAAATCCTCCAGTTTTCCTGATGAGGGCGACGACGTACTTAAGCAGAGGCGTTTTTTTACGTCGATTTTCTTCCTTGGGGTGCATTCGCCCGCAGCCTGTTAAATAATATTGTTTATTGTATCGATTGCATTGTCTACCTCAGTGGTTGTCTTAGGTCTCTCTGCAGGGAGTAATCCTTCGGCGATGATTTCTTCGAACATTCCCCAGTTCGCTTTTGCCCAATCCGTATTGTTTATCGTCCGTCTCGGTCTTTTGGCGGATCCTCCGGTGGTGATGGGTAAGATGAGTGGCAGGTGGTACGACGAGATGGTATCCTCCGCTTTGACGTCCCCGACAAGTTGGGTGTGCCAGCTCGCGTGCCAGCTTGCGTGCCAGCTCGCGTGCCAGCTCGCGTGCCAGCTCGCGTGAAGGATCACGTGCCAGCTTGCGTGGCAGCGTGCGTGGCAGCGTGCGTGGCAGCGTGCGTGGCAGCGTGCGTGGCATCATGCGAGGCAGCGTGCGTGGCATCGTGCGTGGCAGCGTGCGTGGCAGCGTGTGTGGCATCGTGCATGGCAGCGTGCGTGGCATCGTGAGTGGCAGCTCGCGTGTCAGCTCGCGTGAAGGATCACGTGCCAGCTTGCGTGGCAGCGTGCGTGGCAGCGTGCGTGACAGCATGCGTGGCAGCGTGCGTGGCAGCGTGCGTGGCATCGTGCGTGGCAGCGTGCGTGGCAGCGTGTGTGGCATCGTGCATGGCAGCGTGCGTGGCATCGTGAGTGGCAGCGTGCGTGCCATCGTGCGTGCCAGCGTGCGTGCCAGCGTGTGTGCCAGCGTGTGTGCCAGCGTGCGTGCCAGCGTGTATGCCAGCGTGCGTGACTGCGTGCGTGCCAGCGTGCGTGCCAGCGTGCGTGCCAGCGTGTGTGCCAGCGTGTGTGCCAGCGTGCGTGCCAGCGTGCCTGCCAGCGTGCGTGCCTGCGTGCGTGCCAGCGTGCGTGGCAGCGTGCGTACCAGCTTGCGTGCCAGCGTGCATGCGTAGATTGGAGCGTGAAATCATTCAACTATTGACCTGTGCCAAAAAGAAGATAACGTTGGCGAGGCTATTAACAACATTGTAGTGAAGGATCGAGGGGATGTGAGGAAATGGTTGTGTTCGCAAACGCATAATCTTTACGAACATAATTTTTTTATACTTTTTCGTATTAAATTTGTTTCATAAATATCAATACTGACTAATAAATTGCTATTACGTAAAATCAACGAAAATAGACTACTAGTGCAGAGAAATTCAGTTTTAAATACTAGTAGCAGTGAAATTGTTGAATATTTCAAATTATAGTGACCTAACTTAAATGACAAAAATAATAAATTGTTCTTTTCCTAACATCAAATCAACCGTCCATATAAAAGCACTGTATAAGCATAGTTAGCTGATGAATTGCTAAACTACAACGCGACACTTTAAATATTTATTTAAATATGTTCAAATAAAAATCCTTTAAAACAGTATTACCTATCTTAAATAGTAAAAAAAAGGAATATGATATTTAATGTGAGGGCTTTTAGAATAATGTAGGAACAACTGATCATAAAGGTCTATAATTATAAAAGATTTCATCTAAAGTAAAAAAAGAGGCAAGTGAACAGTTCCAAAGAATAAAATTATCTAAAGTAGTTTTCAAATGAATTTTCATTGTAAACTATTACGAGAAGATCGCTTTAAAGATTATATAATAGTAAAGCAATACGAATGTGATTATAATTTAACAATAATTCAATACATACAAGGCAATATTATAAGAGGAACAATAAGAATTTAATAATAATAATAATATTAATCAAAAGTTTACATGTACCTCGATTTTCCGGATGTAATTCTAAATGGAACTCATAGGGAAAAGGTTGTTACAAGAACCTTAAAAAAATAAATATAAAAAGTTTTTAAGATATAAATATAAACATACCAACAGTAATAATAAATATAAATAAAAACTTATAATAATTAACAGAAATATCCCTTCAAAAATCGTAGGAATGCTAGTATCAATACAATCCACATTAAAATAAACTTCTCTTACAGCATCAACAATTACAATAGTTTGTTTAATCTCGTTGCTAAGATGGACGCGTTTATCTTCCAATGAGAATTCAAATAAACATTTATCGCAGCGCCAACGCAAGGATCTGGTGGCCGAGATGACTAAATCTATCGGCTTAGAAAATTCGCAAATGTTCAAACAAACATTTAATGTTTATGTACTTCTGAATGTGCAACAAATCTGACGTTGGTAATAGTAGAAATCTAAAAATAACCGAATAGGGGTTATGAAATTCTGATATATTAATTAATTTGGACGTAAAAAAATTCCTAAAATGTTAACAAATTGATAAATGTTTCAGTACTGGGGTGCAAGCTAGGGAGCTGAAATATTTTCATTAAGACCTCAGTAAAATATAAATGATAAGAACTTCAAATTAAAATATTTTAAATAAAAAATACCCATAAATTGATTCATGTAATTATTTCACCTTGTAAAACTGTTGCGTCAAGAGATTCGTATGTGCGTTTCTCATATTGTGCTGAAACGGAAAGGCTTCGCAACCGGTGTGCCGCGATAAAGTCCATGATGTGCCGCGATATATTTTACGTTATGAGCAAGGGAAGAATATTACTGCGTTTTATTATCCTACAGCTACGACCGCGGAAATTTCCTTTTTTAATAAACAGAGATACTTTACGGCCGAATTTGTGCTCCAATCTTTTGCTTACTCATGTCATGTGACTATCTCGATCTATCCCATGGCACTCGAAATTTCTTAAATGGCAGTGACAGTATTAATGTACTTACTCGCATAATTCACGCACCTTTCACTTCGAATTTCGTGACCAAAACTATTATATTACTAGCAAACACTACTACCCCTAATATAAAAACTATAAAAGCCCGTCAATATGACGGGGAAAAATTTATCTTTCGAAGGATATGTCCTCAAAGACCTTAAAAAATTCAGCAATTTTAATTTCCACATATGACATCATGAAATGAATATCAATAGCAATTGAAGATTTGTTTAGTTTTGTTACCGTCGTTCAAACAGCGTCGAAAATTCTTGAACATAATCAGAACCAACTAGCGGAAGAGAGCTCTACTAATGAGCATTACATCTGATTCTATCGGACGTCAAGTATGCGGAAACTAGTACAAGTATACTAGTAGAAGCATATCTTCGCGCCTTGAAAAAACATTTATTTTTCAGACAGATACTTCATCATCGCAATTATTTTCTAAATTAAAAACATTCCACCACCACAGCGATTTTTGTTTTTCCCTTATGTCAAAATAATAGGTTAAAACAATCCCCATACTTTGAAATTTTAAGAATTGTATACTTTCTCCATTATGGTGTACTAATGGTTCACATTTCTGCCAATTTTTGAAGTTTGATCACTTTTAGAAGTGAAACAACACTTTTCTCATTGTTTAAATTTAAATAATTATTGTTAACGGCCGCAGAAAGAACTTCATGAATACACTGAAATATTTAATCGGTTACATAGACTAAAATATATGTAGTTTCAAAATTTCAGCCCTCTTACTTGCCCCGTAGTGCTAAGCATTTACCTATTTTTTTAAATTTTAAGAATTTTTAACTGCCAAAGGAATTAAAATATCAAAATTTTTATAATTGCTTTTTCGTTTTTTTAAAAAGCCTACCTCTAAAAAAAATTTCACCTCCGTAGCACATTCGGAAGTACATAAACCTTGAAAATTTGTTTAAATAATTGTCTCCTATGATATATATATATATATATATATATATATATATATATATATATATGTGATATGCATGTTACATCCTCCTCTGTAGTAAACCTCGATATATAATGATGGACAAATGATTCAAACAAAGTAGAAGTAAATTATATTTCCTACAGCTTTTATTCCAGTATATTTTTCCATTTATCAATTATTAAAGCAAATATTTCAAAATAGCGGATAAGTGACGAGAGTAAACACCCACTTTCGAGTGACCGTTTTTTACTAAGAACTAATCAGATCTTGCGACTTTCAAAAACATGTTATATATAAAATTTCGCGTTAACCTGATTATTGGTTTTTGAGTTAGAGCACACACAAAATAACTGTCACATACTCGTGTAAAAGTCAATTTTGTTTTTATTTTCTGATTAGCCATACATATTTCATTTACATACCCTTTACATTTCAATTGTTTTACACATGGCCAGATCGGAAAATACCCTGTTTAGGCAAAAGGCCTCTTCAGGGTAAATTCAGGTGCAGATAGTTCAATTGTATTCGTTTAACCAGTAGTATTTCGATCTTATTGCTTTCTCTGAGGGGTGGCTTTTGCCTGGCTTTCGCCCGAGACGGAAGGGAAACCCGGCAAAACCATCTGCAGATAGACGGTATGACTAGATGGTCACTATCACTTTTCCACTTGCTCACAGCACCAGTTTTTCTCAAAGTTCTTAGTAAATATAACAAATACAAATAAATATATAACAAATAACATTTTGTAATGCGTAACAGTTAAATTGAATATAGCAAAATATCACAAGGTTCAAATAGGTTTGAATATATATAAATAATAGTGATAAATAAGTATGCTTTTGTTGGACTAGCGCCGTCTATTTCTTTTTCTTCCTTGGCGGCAGCAGGGGCAATCCGTCCTGAGGGCACAGGTGGGGGGAGATAGAGACTTTGGTGCGGGCGTAGAGGCTAGGGGCGTCTGGGCAATAGAGCGACAGCGTCGCCTCTATTATCCTGCCGGGGTGGGGCGCTTGTGTTTGGGGTGGGTTGGGAGGATAATGAGTAGGGGAGCGAGGATTTGTTGGAAGAGGTGGGGGATGTGTGCCCTCATTCTTTAGGCCGCTCTGCAGCGGAGTCTCGCCATTCGGTGTAGGACCGGTTCTATTTCGGCCCGCGCGCGTACCTCGGCTCTGGGTGTGAGGATCGAAGCCCTCATGATGTTGCGGAGGATGACTCTCTCGATGGCTGCCAGCCTCGAGATGTTTCCTTTCGCGAGCGGCGTGATGGCAGTGGCGCCATAGTCGATGACGTGTCTGATGAATGACTTGTACAAGTGTATGGCCGTCTCCTCGGAGACGCCTTTTCCTCCTGCTCGTACGGCTCGGATAAGGTTGCTGCGCCTGGTTATGGTGGATATCAAGTTTCTCAGATGGGTCGCGAACGTCAGGTGGAGATCGAGGGTAACACCGAGGCATTTCTCCTCTTTCTGCAGGCCGACACTTTCCCCCCAAAGAGTGACGGAAATCGGTAGTGAGTGAAGGTCATCAGGATCGATATTTCTGGGTTTGGCCGAAGGCGCCACTTTCTCGTTCACTCCTCGAGCCGCCGGAAGTCCTTTCGTAGATAACCTGCTGCGGTGTCAGTTTTGCGTGCCGTGGCCCAGAGCGCCGTGTCGTCTGCGTACTGCGCGAGGGTCACCTGTGGAAGAGCGGGAGAAGGCATGTCAGCGCAATACAGAATAAAAAGGAGCGTCGATAATACCGTTCCTTGGGGCACGCCGGATTGAATGCGGAAGGGATTGGACAGGCTGCCACCAACATTGACTCTTGCATGCCGGTCGGAGATAAAGTAGTATTGGAAGCGGGATAAGTTGGGTGGGATGTCGGGAATTAGGGAGATTTTTAGAAATAGCCCGTCATTCCAGAGTTTCTCGAATGCCCTTTCGATCTCCATGAAGATCGCGCCGTGCACCCTCTTTTGTTGATTTCTTCTGCCGCCGTTTTGGTGAGCATTGTCAGTGGGTCCGTGGTTGACCTGTGCGCTCGGAATCAGTATTGATGGTCTGGGAGAATGCCGCCTGCGTCTAGGATGGCCGTGAGTTTTTTCACGACCACTTTTTCCAACATTTTTCCCAGGACGCTCGTAAGGCTGAT
Organism: Tanypteryx hageni; assembly: GCA_028673005.1. Taxonomy (NCBI): domain Eukaryota; kingdom Metazoa; phylum Arthropoda; class Insecta; order Odonata; family Petaluridae; genus Tanypteryx; species Tanypteryx hageni. The sequence continues at coordinate 224,287,376 of CM054112.1, read as the reverse complement.
GGGGAGATAATTTTTCGCGTCTTTCCCCTGTTTCAGGAGCATGATGGTGTGCGCGTTTCTCCATTGTTTTGGGTAGCAACCCTTGGATAAGCAGGAATTATAAATCATTAGGAGGAATTTTTTAAGCGTGGGGAAATACCTGACATGCGTTCGTTGCACTTTATCGTCCAGGAGGTCGAGGAGGAGAATTCTACCTGCTGGCAATGGCTTCTTTCAGGTCGTCGTCGATGATTCCATCCTCGGTTTCCTCGCTGATATCTGTGGGGATCAAGTTAGATATAATTAACTGCATTACCTCTATGGATTCTCTGTGAAATTTCTCGTCGAACCTTGGATCGTCGGTCGGTGTGTGTATTTCTTCCAGCACGCGTAAGAATTCCTCCGCTTTTTTCCTCCGTGTAGAGGCTTTTCCCGTCGTGAACTAGGTGGGATTCTTCTTGTCGTCTAGCTCCCGAGAAACCTATGAATCGGTCCAAAAACATTTTGCTGTACCTGAAATATAGACACGCGCAAGTTTTCTGCCATAAATCGTTTTTATAATCTAGTACCTTTCTTTAGATGATGGCCTGGTTCCTGTCCAAACGGTTTTTAATGCTGGGTCCTTCCTCTTTTCGAATTCTCATTAAATCCTCCAGTTTTCCTGATGAGGGCGACGACGTACTTAAGCAGAGGCGTTTTTTTACGTCGATTTTCTTCCTTGGGGTGCATTCGCCCGCAGCCTGTTAAATAATATTGTTTATTGTATCGATTGCATTGTCTACCTCAGTGGTTGTCTTAGGTCTCTCTGCAGGGAGTAATCCTTCGGCGATGATTTCTTCGAACATTCCCCAGTTCGCTTTTGCCCAATCCGTATTGTTTATCGTCCGTCTCGGTCTTTTGGCGGATCCTCCGGTGGTGATGGGTAAGATGAGTGGCAGGTGGTACGACGAGATGGTATCCTCCGCTTTGACGACCCCGACAAGTTGGGTGTGCCAGCTCGCGTGCCAGCTCGCGTGAAGGATCACGTGCCAGCTTGCGTGGCAGAGTGCGTGGCAGCGTGCGTGGCAGCGTGCGTGGCAGCGTGCGTGGCAGCGTGCGTGGCAGCGTGCGTGGCAGCGTGCGTGGCATCGTGCGTGGCAGCGTGCGTGGCAGCGTGTGTGGCATCGTGCATGGCATCGTGCGTGGCATCGTGAGTGGCAGCGTGCGTGCCAACGTGCGTGCCAGCGTGCGTGGAACGCGTGCGTGGCAGCGTGCGTGCCATCGTGCGTGCCAGCGTGCGTGCCAGCGTGTGTGCCAGCGTGTGTGCCAGCGTGCGTGCCAGCGTGCCTGCCAGCGTGCGTGCCTGCGTGCGTGCCAGCGTGCGTGCCAGCGTGTGTGCCAGCGTGTGTGCCAGCGTGCGTGCCAGCGTGCCTGCCAGCGTGCGTGCCTGCGTGCGTGCCAGCGTGCGTGGCAGCGTGCGTACCAGCTTGCGTGCCAGCGTGCATGCGTAGATTGGAGCGTGAAATCATTCAACTATTGACCTGTGCCAAAAAGAAGATAACGTTGGCGAGGCTATTAACAACATTGTAGTGAAGGATCGAGGGGATGTGAGGAAATGGTTGTGTTCGCAAACGCATAATCTTTACGAACATAATTTTTTTATACTTTTTCGTATTAAGTTTGTTTCATATATATCAATACTGACTAATAAATTGCTATTACGTAAAATCAACGAAAATAGACTACTAGTGCAGAGAAATTCAGTTTTAAATACTAGTAGCAGTGAAATTGTTGAATATTTCAAATTATAGTGACCTAACTTAAATGACAAAAATAATAAATTGTTCTTTTTCTAACATCAAATCAACCGTCCATATAAAAGCACTGTATAAGCATAGTTAGCTGATGAATTGCTAAACTACAACGCGACACTTTAAATATTTATTTAAATATGTTCAAATAAAAATCCTTTAAAACAGTATTACCTATCTTAAATAGTGAAGAAAAGGAATATGATAATTATTGTGAGTGCTTTTAGAATAATGTAGGAACAACTGATCCTAAAGGTCTATAATTATAAAAGATTTCATCTAAAGTAAAAAAAGACGCAAGTGAACAGTTCCAAAGAATAAAATTATCTAAAGTAGTTTTCAAATGAATTTTCATTGTAAACTATTACGAGAAGATCGCTTTAAAGATTATATAATAGTAAAGCAATACGAATGTGATTATAATTTAACAATAATTCAATACATACAAGGCAATATTATAAGAGGAACAATAAGAATTTAATAATAATAATAAAATTAATCAAATGTTTACATGTACCTCGATTTTCCGGATGTAATTCTAAATGGAACTCATAGGGAAAAGGTTGTTACAAGAACCTTAAAAAAATAAATATAAAAAGTTTTTAAGATATAAATATAAACATACCAACAGTAATAATAACGATAAATAAAAACTTATAATAATTAACAGAAATATCCCTTCAAAAAACGTAGGAATGCTAGTATCAATACAATCCACATTAAAATAAACTTCTCTTACACCATCAACAATTACAATAGTTTGTTTAATCTCGTTGCTAAGATGGACGCGTTTATCTTCCAACGAGAATTCAAATAAACATTTATCGCAGCGCCAACGCAAGGATCTGGTGGCCGAGGTGACTAAATCTATCGGCTTAGAAAATTCGCAAATGTTCAAACAAACATTTAATGTTTATGTACTTCTGAATGTGCAACAAATCTGACCTTGGTAATAGTAGAAATCTAAAAATAACCGAATAGGGGTTATGAAATTCTGATATATTAATTAATTTGGACGTAAAAAAATTCCTAAAATGTTAACAAATTGATAAATGTTTCAGTACTGGGGTGCAAGCTAGGGAGCTGAAATATTTTCATTAAGACCTCAGTAAAATATAAATGATAAGAACTTCAAATTAAAATATTTTAAATAAAAAATACCCATAAATTGATTCATGTAATTATTTCACCTTGTAAAACTGTTGCGTCAAGAGATTCGTATGTGCGTTTCTCATATTGTGCTGAAACGGAAAGGCTTCGCAACCGGTGTGCCGCGATAAAGTCCATGATGTGCCGCGATATATTTTACGTTATGAGCAAGGGAAGAATATTACTGCGTTTTATTATCCTACAGCTACGACCGCGGAAATTTCCTTTTTTAATAAACAGAGATACTTTACGGCCGAATTTGTGCTCCAATCTTTTGCTTACTCATGTCATGTGACTATCTCGATCTATCCCATGGCACTCGAAATTTCTTAAATGGCAGTGACAGTATTAATGTACTTACTCGCATAATTCACGCACCTTTCACTTCGAATTTCGTGACCAAAACTATTATATTACTTGCAAACACTACTACCCCTAATATAAAAACTATAAAAGCCCGTCAATATGACGGGGAAAAATTTATCTTTCGAAGGATATGTCCTCAAAGACCTTAAAAAATTCAGCAATTTTAATTTCCACATATGACATCATGAAATGAATATCAATAGCAATTGAAGATTTGTTTAGTTTTGTTACCGTCGTTCAAACAGCGTCGAAAATTCTTGAACATAATCAGAACCAACTAGCGGAAGAGAGCTCTACTAATGAGCATTACATCTGATTCTATCGGACGTCAAGTATGCGGAAACTAGTACAAGTATACTAGTAGAAGCATATCTTCGCGCCTTGAAAAAACATTTATTTTTCAGACAGATACTTCATCATCGCAATTATTTTCTAAATTAAAAACATTCCACCACCACAGCGATTTTTGTTTTTCCCTTATGTCAAAATAATAGGTTAAAACAATCCCCATACTTTGAAATTTTAAGAATTGTATACTTTCTCCATTATGGTGTACTAATGGTTCACATTTCTGCCAATTTTTGAAGTTTGATCACTTTTAGAAGTGAAACAACACTTTTCTCATTGTTTAAATTTAAATAATTATTGTTAACGGCCGCAGAAAGAACTTCATAAATACACTGAAATATTTAATCGGTTACATAGACTAAAATATATGTAGTTTCAAAATTTCAGCCCTCTTACTTGCCCCGTAGTGCCTAAGCATTTACCTATTTTTTTAAATTTTAAGAATTTTTAACTGCCAAAGGAATTAAAATATCAAAATTTTTATAATTGCTTTTTCGTTTTTTTAAAAAGCCTACCTCTAAAAAAAATTTCACTTCCGTAGCACATTCGGAAGTACATTAACCTTGAAAATTTGTTTAAATAATTGTCTCCTATGATATATATATATATATATATATATATATATATATATATATATATATATATATATATATATGTGATATTCATGTTACATCCTCCTCTGTAGTAAACCTCGATATATAATGATGGACAAATGATTCAAACAAAGTAGAAGTAAATTATATTTCCTACAGCTTTTATTCCAGTATATTTTTCCATTTATCAATTATTAAAGCAAATATTTCAAAATAGCGGATAAGTGACGAGAGTAAACACCCACTTTCGAGTGACCGATTTTTACTAAGAACTAATCAGATCTTGCGACTTTCAAAAACATGTTATATATAAAATTTCGCGTTAACCTGATTATTGGTTTTTGAGTTAGAGCACACACAAAATAACTGTCACATACTCGTGTAAAAGTCAATTTTGTTTTTATTTTCTGATTAGCCATACATATTTCATTTACATACCCTTTACATTTCAATTGTTTTACACATGGCCAGATCGGAAAATACCCTGTTTAGGCAAAAGGCCTCTTCAGGGTAAATTCAGGTGCAGATAGTTCAATTGTATTCGTTTAACCAGTAGTATTTCGATCTTATTGCTTTCTCTGAGGGGTGGCTTTTGCCTGGCTTTCGCCCGAGACGGAAGGGAAACCCGGCAAAACCATATGCAGATAGACGGAATGACTAGATGGTCACTATCACTTTTCCACTTGCTCACAGCACCAGTTTTTCTCAAAGTTCTTAGTAAATATAACAAATACAAATAAATATATAACAAATAACATTTTGTAATGCGTAACAGTTAAATTGAATATAGCAAAATATCACAAGGTTCAAATAGGTTTGAATATATATAAATAATAGTGATAAATAAGTATGCTTTTGTTGGACTAGCGCCGTCTATTTCTTTTTCTTCCTTGACGGCAGCAGGGGCAATCCGTCCTGAGGGCACAGGTGGGGGGAGATAGAGACTTTGGTGCGGGCGTAGAGGCTAGGGGCGTCTGGGCAATAGAGCGACAGCGTCGCCTCTATTATCCTGCCGGGGTGGGGCGCTTGTGTTTGGGGTGGGTTGGGAGGATAATGAGTAGGGGAGCGAGGATTTGTTGGAAGAGGTGGGGGATGTGTGCCCTCATTCTTTAGGCCGCTCTGCAGCGGAGTCTCGCCATTCGGTGTAGGACCGGTTCTATTTCGGCCCGCGCGCGTACCTCGGCTCTAGGTGTGCGGATCGAAGCCCTCATGATGTTGCGGAGGATGACTCTCTCGATGGCTGCCAGCCTCGAGATGTTTCCTTTCGCGAGCGGCGTGATGGCAGTGGCGCCATACTCGATGACGTGTCTGATGAATGACTTGTACAAGTGTATGGCCGTCTCCTCGGAGACGCCTTTTCCTCCTGCTCGTACGGCTCGGATAAGGTTGCTGCGCCTGGTTATGGTGGATATCAAGTTTCTCAGATGGGTCGCGAACGTCAGGTGGAGATCGAGGGTAACACCGAGGCATTTCTCCTCTTTCTGCAGGCCGACACTTTCCCCCCAAAGAGTGACGGAAATCGGTAGTGAGTGAAGGTCATCAGGATCGATATTTCTGGGTTTGGCCGAAGGCGCCACTTTCTCGTTCACTCCTCGAGCCGCCGGAAGTCCTTTCGTAGATAACCTGCTGCGGTGTCAGTTTTGCGTGCCGTGGCCCAGAGCGCCGTATCGTCTGCGTACTGCGCGAGGGTCACCTGTGGAAGAGCGGGAGAAGGCATGTCAGCGCAATACAGAATAAAAAGGAGCGTCGATAATACCGTTCCTTGGGGCACGCCGGATTGAATGCGGAAGGGATTGGACAGGCTGCCACCAACATTGACTCTTGCATGCCGGTCGGAGATAAAGTAGTATTGGAAGCGGGATAAGTTGGGTGGGATGTCGGGAATTAGGGAGATTTTTAGAAATAGCCCGTCATTCCAGAGTTTCTCGAATGCCCTTTCGATCTCCATGAAGATCGCGCCGTGCACCCTCTTTTGTTGATTTCTTCTGCCGCCGTTTTGGTGAGCATTGTCAGTGGGTCCGTGGTTGACCTGTGCGATCGGAATCAGTATTGATGGTCTGGGAGAATGCCGCCTGCGTCTAGGATGGCCGTGAGTTATTTCACGACCACTTTTTCCAACATTTTTCCAAGGACGCTCGTAAGGCTGATGGGGAGATAATTTTTCGCGTCTTTCCCCTGTTTCAGGAGCATGATGGTGTGCGCGTTTCTCCATTGTTTTGGGTAGCAACCCTTGGATAAGCAGGAATTATAAATCATTAGGAGGAATTTTTTAAGCGTGGGGAAATACCTGACATGCGTTCGTTGCACTTTATCGTCCAGGAGGTCGAGGAGGAGAATTCTACCTGCTGGCAATGGCTTCTTTCAGGTCGTCGTCGATGATTCCATCCTCGGTTTCCTCGCTGATATCTGTGGGGATCAAGTTAGATATAATTAACTGCATTACCTCTATGGATTCTCTGTGAAATTTCTCGTCGAACCTTGGATCGTCGGTCGGTGTGTGTATTTCTTCCAGCACGCGTAAGAATTCCTCCGCTTTTTTCCTCCGTGTAGAGGCTTTTCCCGTCGTGAACTAGGTGGGATTCTTCTTGTCGTCTAGCTCCCGAGAAACCTATGAATCGGTCCAAAAACATTTTGCTGTACCTGAAATCTAGACACGCGCAAGTTTTCTGCCATAAATCGTTTTTATAATCTAGTACCTTTCTTTAGATGATGGCCTGGTTCCTGTTCAAACGGTTTTTAATGCTGGGTCCTTCCTCTTTTCGAATTCTCATTAAATCCTCCAGTTTTCCTGATGAGGGCGACGACGTACATAAGCAGAAGCGTTTTTCTACGTCGATTTTCTTCCTTGGGGTGCATTCGCCCGCAGCCTGTTAAATAATATGGTTTATTGTATCGATTGCATTGTCTACCTCAGTGGTTGTCTTAGGTCTCTCTGCAGGGAGTAATCCTTCGGCGATGATTTCTTCGAACATTCCCCAGTTCGCTTTTGCCCAATCCGTATTGTTTATCGTCCGTCTCGGTCTTTTGGCGGATCCTCCGGTGGTGATGGGTAAGATGAGTGGCAGGTGGTACGACGAGATGGTATCCTCCGCTTTGACGTCCCCGACAAGTTGGGTGTGCCAGCTCGCGTGCCAGCTCGCGTGAAGGATCACGTGCCAGCTTGCGTGGCAGCGTGCGTGGCAGCGTGCGTGGCAGCGTGCGTGGCAGCGTGCGTGGCAGCGTGCGTGGCAGCGTGCGTGGCAGCGTGCGTGGCATCGTGCGTGGCAGCGTGCGTGGCAGCGTGTGTGGCATCGTGCATGGCATCGTGCGTGGCATCGTGAGTGGCAGCGTGCGTGCCAACGTGCGTGCCAGCGTGCGTGGAACGCGTGCGTGGCAGCGTGCGTGCCATCGTGCGTGCCAGCGTGCGTGCCAGCGTGTGTGCCAGCGTGTGTGCCAGCGTGCGTGCCAGCGTGCCTGCCAGCGTGCGTGCCTGCGTGCGTGCCAGCGTGCGTGCCAGCGTGTGTGCCAGCGTGTGTGCCAGCGTGCGTGCCAGCGTGCCTGCCAGCGTGCGTGCCTGCGTGCGTGCCAGCGTGCGTGGCAGCGTGCGTACCAGCTTGCGTGCCAGCGTGCATGCGTAGATTGGAGCGTGAAATCATTCAACTATTGACCTGTGCCAAAAAGAAGATAACGTTGGCGAGGCTATTAACAACATTGTAGTGAAGGATCGAGGGGATGTGAGGAAATGGTTGTGTTCGCAAACGCATAATCTTTACGAACATAATTTTTTTATACTTTTTCGTATTAAGTTTGTTTCATATATATCAATACTGACTAATAAATTGCTATTACGTAAAATCAACGAAAATAGACTACTAGTGCAGAGAAATTCAGTTTTAAATACTAGTAGCAGTGAAATTGTTGAATATTTCAAATTATAGTGACCTAACTTAAATGACAAAAATAATAAATTGTTCTTTTCCTAACATCAAATCAACCGTCCATATAAAAGCACTGTATAAGCATAGTTAGCTGATGAATTGCTAAACTACAACGCGACACTTTAAATATTTATTTAAATATGTTCAAATAAAAATCCTTTAAAACAGTATTACCTATCTTAAATAGTGAAAAAAAGGAATATGATAATTATTGTGAGTGCTTTTAGAATAATGTAGGAACAACTGATCCTAAAGGTCTATAATTATAAAAGATTTCATCTAAAGTAAAAAAAGACGCAAGTGAACAGTTCCAAAGAATAAAATTATCTAAAGTAGTTTTCAAATGAATTTTCATTGTAAACTATTACGAGAAGATCGCTTTAAAGATTATATAATAGTAAAGCAATACGAATGTGATTATAATTTAACAATAATTCAATACATACAAGGCAATATTATAAGAGGAACAATAAGAATTTAATAATAATAATAAAATTAATCAAATGTTTACATGTAGCTCGATTTTCCGGATGTAATTCTAAATGGAACTCATAGGGAAAAGGTTGTTACAAGAACCTTAAAAAAATAAATATAAAAAGTTTTTAAGATATAAATATAAACATACCAACAGTAATAATAAAGATAAATAAAAACTTATAATAATTAACAGAAATATCCCTTCAAAAAACGTAGGAATGCTAGTATCAATACAATCCACATTAAAATAAACTTCTCTTACACCATCAACAATTACAATAGTTTGTTTAATCTCGTTGCTAAGATGGACGCGTTTATCTTCCAACGAGAATTCAAATAAACATTTATCGCAGCGCCAACGCAAGGATCTGGTGGCCGAGGTGACTAAATCTATCGGCTTAGAAAATTCGCAAATGTTCAAACAAACATTTAATGTTTATGTACTTCTGAATGTGCAACAAATCTGACGTTGGTAATAGTAGAAATCTAAAAATAACCGAATAGGGGTTATGAAATTCTGATATATTAATTAATTTGGACGTAAAAAAATTCCTAAAATGTTAACAAATTGATAAATGTTTCAGTACTGGGGTGCAAGCTAGGGAGCTGAAATATTTTCATTAAGACCTCAGTAAAATATAAATGATAAGAACTTCAAATTAAAATATTTTAAATAAAAAATACCCATAAATTGATTCATGTAATTATTTCACCTTGTAAAACTGTTGCGTCAAGAGATTCGTATGTGCGTTTCTCATATTGTGCTGAAACGGAAAGGCTTCGCAACCGGTGTGCCGCGATAAAGTCCATGATGTGCCGCGATATATTTTACGTTATGAGCAAGGGAAGAATATTACTGCGTTTTATTATCCTACAGCTACGACCGCGGAAATTTCCTTTTTTAATAAACAGAGATACTTTACGGCCGAATTTGTGCTCCAATCTTTTGCTTACTCATGTCATGTGACTATCTCGATCTATCCCATGGCACTCGAAATTTCTTAAATGGCAGTGACAGTATTAATGTACTTACTCGCATAATTCACGCACCTTTCACTTCGAATTTCGTGACCAAAACTATTATATTACTAGCAAACACTACTACCCCTAATATAAAAACTATAAAAGCCCGTCAATATGACGGGGAAAAATTTATCTTTCGAAGGATATGTCCTCAAAGACCTTAAAAAATTCAGCAATTTTAATTTCCACATATGACATCATGAAATGAATATCAATAGCAATTGAAGATTTGTTTAGTTTTGTTACCGTCGTTCAAACAGCGTCGAAAATTCTTGAACATAATCAGAACCAACTAGCGGAAGAGAGCTCTACTAATGAGCATTACATCTGATTCTATCGGACGTCAAGTATGCGGAAACTAGTACAAGTATACTAGTAGAAGCATATCTTCGCGCCTTGAAAAAACATTTATTTTTCAGACAGATACTTCATCATCGCAATTATTTTCTAAATTAAAAACATTCCACCACCACAGCGATTTTTGTTTTTCCCTTATGTCAAAATAATAGGTTAAAACAATCCCCATACTTTGAAATTTTAAGAATTGTATACTTTCTCCATTATGGTGTACTAATGGTTCACATTTCTGCCAATTTTTGAAGTTTGATCACTTTTAGAAGTGAAACAACATTTTTCTCATTGTTTAAATTTAAATAATTATTGTTAACGGCCGCAGAAAGAACTTCATGAATACACTGAAATATTTAATCGGTTACATAGACTAAAATATATGTAGTTTCAAAATTTCAGCCCTCTTACTTGCCCCGTAGTGATAAGCATTTACCTATTTTTTTTTAATTTTAAGAATTTTTAACTGCCAAAGGAATTAAAATATCAAAATTTTTATAATTGCTTTTTCGTTTTTTTAAAAAGCCTAGCTCTAAAAAAAGTTTCACCTCCGTAGCACATTCGGAAGTACATAAACCTTGAAAATTTGTTTAAATAATTGTCTCCTATGATATATATATATATATATATATATATATATATATATATATATATATATATATGTGATATGCATGTTACATCCTCCTCTGTAGTAAACCTCGATATATAATGATGGACAAATGATTCAAACAAAGTAGAAGTAAATTATATTTCCTACAGCTTTTATTCCAGTATATTTTTCCATTTATCAATTATTAAAGCAAATATTTCAAAATAGCGGATAAGTGACGAGAGTAAACACCCACTTTCGAGTGACCGATTTTTACTAAGAACTACTCAGATCTTGCGACTTTCAAAAACATGTTATATATAAAATTTCGCGTTAACCTGATTATTGGTTTTTGAGTTAGAGCACACACAAAATAACTGTCACATACTCGTGTAAAAGTCAATTTTGTTTTTATTTTCTGATTAGCCATACATATTTCATTTACATACCCTTTACATTTCAATTGTTTTACACATGGCCAGATCGGAAAATACCCTGTTTAGGCAAAAGGCCTCTTCAGGGTAAATTCAGGTGCAGATAGTTCAATTGTATTCGTTTAACCAGTAGTATTTCGATCTTATTGCTTTCTCTGAGGGGTGGCTTTGCCTGGCTTTCGCCCGAGACGGAAGGGAAACCCGGCAAAACCATCTGCAGATAGACGGAATGACTAGATGGTCACTATCACTTTTCCACTTGCTCACAGCACCAGTTTTTCTCAAAGTTCTTAGTAAATATAACAAATACAAATAAATATATAACAAATAACATTTTGTAATGCGTAACAGTTAAATTGAATATAGCAAAATATCACAAGGTTCAAATAGGTTTGAATATATATAAATAATAGTGATAAATAAGTATGCTTTTGTTGGACTAGCGCCGTCTATTTCTTTTTCTTCCTTGGCGGCAGCAGGGGCAATCCGTCCTGAGGGCACAGGTGGGGGGAGATAGAGACTTTGGTGCGGGCGTAGAGGCTAGGGGCGTCTGGGCAATAGAGCGACAGCGTCGCCTCTATTATCCTGCCGGGGTGGGGCGCTTGTGTTTGGGCTGGGTTGGGAGGATAATGGGTAGGGGAGCGAGGATTTGTTGGAAGAGGTGGGGGATGTGTGCCCTCATTCTTTAGGCCGCTCTGCAGCGGAGTCTCGCCATTCGGTGTAGGACCGGTTCTATTTCGGCCCGCGCGCGTACCTCGGCTCTGGGTGTGCGGATCGAAGCCCTCATGATGTTGCGGAGGATGACTCTCTCGATGGCTGCCAGCCTCGAGATGTTTCCTTTCGCGAGCGGCGTGATGGCAGTGGCGCCATACTCGATGACGTGTCTGATGAATGACTTGTACAAGTGTATGGCCGTCTCCTCGGAGACGCCTTTTCCTCCTGCTCGTACGGCTCGGATAAGGTTGCTGCGCCTGGTTATGGTGGATATCAAGTTTCTCAGATGGGTGGCGAACGTCAGGTGGAGATCGAGGGTAACACCGAGGCATTTCTCCTCTTTCTGCAGGCCGACACTTTCCCCCCAAAGAGTGACGGAAATCGGTAGTGAGTGAAGGTCATCAGGATCGATATTTCTGGGTTTGGCCGAAGGCGCCACTTTCTCGTTCACTCCTCGAGCCGCCGGAAGTCCTTTCGTAGATAACGTGCTGCGGTGTCAGTTTTGCGTGCCGTGGCCCAGAGCGCCGTGTCGTCTGCGTACTGCGCGAGGGTCACCTGTGGAAGAGCGGGAGAAGGCATGTCAGCGCAATACAGAATAAAAAGGAGCGTCGATAATACCGTTCCTTGGGGCACGCCGGATTGAATGCGGAAGGGATTGGACAGGCTGCCACCAACATTGACTCTTGCATGCCGGTCGGAGATAAAGTAGTATTGGAAGCGGGATAAGTTGGGTGGGATGTCGGGAATTAGGGAGATTTTTAGAAATAGCCCGTCATTCCAGAGTTTGTCGAATGCCCTTTCGATCTCCATGAAGATCGCGGCCGTGCACCCTCTTTTGTTGATTTCTTCTGCCGCCGTTTTGGTGAGCATTGTCAGTGGGTCCGTGGTTGACCTGTGCGCTCGGAATCAGTATTGATGGTCTGGGAGAATGCCGCCTGCGTCTAGGATGGCCGTGAGTTATTTCACGACCACTTTTTCCAACATTTTTCCAAGGACGCTCGTAAGGCTGATGGGGAGATAATTTTTCGCGTCTTTCTCCTGTTTCAGGAGCATGATGGTGTGCGCGTTTCTCCATTGTTTTGGGTAGCAACCCTTGGATAAGCATGAATTATAAATCATTAGGAGGAATTTTTTAAGCGTGGGGAAATACCTGACATGCGTTTGTTGCACTTTATCGTCCAGGAGGTCGAGGAGGAGAATTCTACCTGCTGGCAATGGCTTCTTTCAGGTCGTCGTCGATGATTCCATCCTCGGTTTCCTCGCTGATATCTGTGGGGATCAAGTTAGATATAATTAACTGCATTACCTCTATGGATTCTCTGTGAAATTTCTCGTCGAACCTTGGATCCTCGGTCTGTGTGTGTATTTCTTCCAGCACGCATAAGAAATCCTCCGCTTTTTTCCTCCGTGTAGAGGCTTTTCCCGTCGTGAACTAGGTGGGATTCTTCTTGTCGTCTAGCTCCCGAGAAACCTATGAATCGGTCCAAAAACATTTTGCTGTACCTGAAATCTAGACACGCGCAAGTTTTCTGCCATAAATCGTTTTTATAATCTAGTACCTTTCTTTAGATGATGGCCTGGTTCCTGTCCAAACGGTTTTTAATGCTGGGTCCTTCCTCTTTTCGAATTCTCATTAAATCCTCCAGTTTTCCTGATGAGGGCGACGACGTACTTAAGCAGAGGCGTTTTTTTACGTCGATTTTCTTCCTTGGGGTGCATTCGCCCGCAGCCTGTTAAATAATATTGTTTATTGTATCGATTGCATTGTCTACCTCAGTGGTTGTCTTAGGTCTCTCTGCAGGGAGTAATCCTTCGGCGATGATTTCTTCGAACATTCCCCAGTTCGCTTTTGCCCAATCCGTATTGTTTATCGTCCGTCTCGGTCTTTTGGCGGATCCTCCGGTGGTGATGGGTAAGATGAGTGGCAGGTGGTACGACGAGATGGTATCCTCCGCTTTGACGTCCCCGACAAGTTGGGTGTGCCAGCTCGCGTGCCAGCTTGCGTGCCAGCTCGCGTGCCAGCTCGCGTGCCAGCTCGCGTGAAGGATCACGTGCCAGCTTGCGTGGCAGCGTGCGTGGCAGCGTGCGTGGCAGCGTGCGTGGCAGCGTGCGTGGCAGCGTGCGTGGCAGCGTGCGTGGCATCATGCGTGGCAGCGTGCGTGGCAGCGTGCGTGGCATCGTGCGTGGCAGCGTGCGTGGCAGCGTGTGTGGCATCGTGCATGGCAGCGTGCGTGGCATCGTGCGTGGAACGCGTGCGTGGCAGCGTGCGTGCCATCGTGCGTGCCAGCGTGCGTGCCAGCGTGTGTGCCAGCGTGTGTGCCAGCGTGCGTGCCAGCGTGTATGCCAGCGTGCGTGCCTGCGTGCGTGCCAGCGTGCGTGCCAGCGTGCGTGCCAGCGTGTGTGCCAGCGTGTGTGCCAGCGTGCGTGCCAGCGTGCCTGCCAGCGTGCGTGCCTGCGTGCGTGCCAGCGTGCGTGGCAGCGTGCGTACCAGCTTGCGTGCCTGCGTGCATGCGTAGATTGGAGCGTGAAATCATTCAACTATTGACCTGTGCCAAAAAGAAGATAACGTTGACGAGGCTATTAACAACATTGTAGTGAAGGATCGAGGGGATGTGAGGAAATGGTTGTGTTCGCAAACGCATAATCTTTACGAACATAATTTTTTTATACTTTTTCGTATTAAGTTTGTTTCATAAATATCAATACTGACTAATAAATTGCTATTACGTAAAATCAACGAAAATAGACTGCTAGTGCAGAGAAATTCAGTTTTAAATACTAGTAGCAGTGAAATTGTTGATTATTTCAAATTATAGTGACCTAACTTAAATGACAAAAATAATAAATTGTTCTTTTCCTAACATCAAATCAACCGTCCATATAAAAGCACTGTATAAGCATAGTTAGCTGATGAATTGCTAAACTACAACGCGACACTTTAAATATTTATTTAAATATGTTCAAATAAAAATCCTTTAAAACAGTATTACCTATCTTAAATAGTGAAAAAAAGGAATATGATAATTATTGTGAGTGCTTTTAGAATAATGTAGGAACAACTGATCCTAAAGGTCTATAATTATAAAAGATTTCATCTAAAGTAAAAAAAGAGGCAAGTGAACAGTTCCAAAGAATAAAATTATCTAAAGTAGTTTTCAAATGAATTTTCATTGTAAACTATTACGAGAAGATCGCTTTAAAGATTATATAATAGTAAAGCAATACGAATGTGATTATAATTTAACAATAATTCAATACATAAAAGGCAATATTATAAGAGGAACAATAAGAATTTAATAATAATAATAAAATTAATCAAATGTTTACATGTACCTCGATTTTCCGGATGTAATTCTAAATGGAACTCATAGGGAAAAGGTTGTTACAAGAACCTTAAAAAAATAAATATAAAAAGTTTTTAAGATATAAATATAAACATACCAACAGTAATAATAACGATAAATAAAAACTTATAATAATTAACAGAAATATCCCTTCAAAAAACGTAGGAATGCTAGTATGAATACAATCCACATTAAAATAAACTTCTCTTGCACCATCAACAATTACAATAGTTTGTTTAATCTCGTTGCTAAGATGGACGCGTTTATCTTCCAACGAGAATTCAAATAAAGATTTATCGCAGCGCCAACGTAAGGATCTGGTGGCCGAGGTGACTAAATCTATCGGCTTAGAAAATTCGCAAATGTTCAAACAAACATTTAATGTTTATGTACTTCTGAATGTGCAACAAATCTGACGTTGGTAATAGTAGAAATCTAAAAATAACCGAATAGGGGTTATGAAATTCTGATATATTAATTAATTTGGACGTAAAAAAATTCCTAAAATGTTAACAAATAGATAAATGTTTCAGTACTGGGGTGCAAGCTAGGGAGCTGAAATATTTTCATTAAGACCTCAGTAAAATATAAATGATAAGAACTTCAAATTAAAATATTTTAAATAAAAAATACCCATAAATTGATTCATGTAATTATTTCACCTTGTAAAACTGTTGCGTCAAGAGATTCGTATGTGCGTTTCTCATATTGTGCTGAAACGGAAAGGCTTCGCAACCGGTGTGCCGCGATAAAGTCCATGATGTGCCGCGATATATTTTACGTTATGAGCAAGGGAAGAATATTACTGCGTTTTATTATCCTACAGCTACGACCGCGGAAATTTCCTTTTTTAATAAACAGAGATACTTTACGGCCGAATTTGTGCTCCAATCTTTTGCTTACTCATGTCATGTGACTATCTCGATCTATCCCATGGCACTCGAAATTTCTTAAATGGCAGTGACAGTATTAATGTACTTACTCGCATAATTCACGCACCTTTCACTTCGAATTTCGTGACCAAAACTATTATAGTACTAGCAAACACTACTACCCCTAATACAAAAACTATAAAAGCCCGTCAATATGACGGGGAAAAATTTATCTTTCGAAGGATATGTCCTCAAAGACCTTAAAAAATTCAGCAATTTTAATTTCCACATATGACATCATGAAATGAATATCAATAGCAATTGAAGATTTGTTTAGTTTTGTTACCGTCGTTCAAACAGCGTCGAAAATTCTTGAACATAATCAGAACCAACTAGCGGAAGAGAGCTCTACTAATGAGCATTACATCTGATTCTATCGGACGTCAAGTATGCGGAAACTAGTACAAGTATACTAGTAGAAGCATATCTTCGCGCCTTGAAAAAACATTTATTTTTCAGACAGATACTTCATCATCGCAATTATTTTCTAAATTAAAAACATTCCACCACCACAGCGATTTTTGTTTTTCCCTTATGTCAAAATAATAGGTTAAAACAATCCCCATACTTTGAAATTTTAAGAATTGTATACTTTCTCCATTATGGTGTACTAATGGTTCACATTTCTGCCAATTTTTGAAGTTTGATCACTTTTAGAAGTGAAACAACACTTTTCTCATTGTTTAAATTTAAATAATTATTGTTAACGGCCGCAGAAAGAACTTCATGAATACACTGAAATATTTAATCGGTTACATAGACTAAAATATATGTAGTTTCAAAATTTCAGCCCTCTTACTTGCCCCGTAGTGCTAAGCATTTACCTATTTTTTTAAATTTTAAGAATTTTTAACTGCCAAAGGAATTAAAATATCAAAATTTTTATAATTGCTTTTTCGTTTTTTTAAAAAGCCTACCTCTAAAAAAAATTTCACCTCCGTAGCACATTCGGAAGTACATTAACCTTGAAAATTTGTTTAAATAATTGTCTCCTATGATATATATATATATATATATATATGTGATATTCATGTTACATCCTCCTCTGTAGTAAACCTCGATATATAATGATGGACAAATGATTCAAACAAAGTAGAAGTAAATTATATTTCCTACAGCTTTTATTCCAGTATATTTTTCCATTTATCAATTATTAAAGCAAATATTTCAAAATAGCGGATAAGTGACGAGAGTAAACACCCACTTTCGAGTGACCGATTTTTACTAAGAACTAATCAGATTTGCGACTTTCAAAAACATGTTATATATAAAATTTCGCGTTAACCTGATTATTGGTTTTTGAGTTAGAGCACACACAAAATAACTGTCACATACTCGTGTAAAAGTCAATTTTGTTTTTATTTTCTGATTAGCCATACATATTTCATTTACATACCCTTTACATTTCAATTGTTTTACACATGGCCAGATCGGAAAATACCCTGTTTAGGCAAAAGGCCTCTTCAGGGTAAATTCAGGTGCAGATAGTTCAATTGTATTCGTTTAACCAGTAGTATTTCGATCTTATTGCTTTCTCTGAGGGGTGGCTTTTGCCTGGCTTTCGCCCGAGACGGAAGGGAAACCCGGCAAAACCGTCTGCAGATAGACGGAATGACTAGATGGTCACTATCACTTTTCCACTTGCTCACAGCACCAGTTTTTCTCAAAGTTCTTAGTAAATATAACAAATACAAATAAATATATAACAAATAACATTTTGTAATGCGTAACAGTTAAATTGAATATAGCAAAATATAACAAGGTTCAAATAGGTTTGAATATATATAAATAATAGTGATAAATAAGTATGCTTTTGTTGGACTAGCGCCGTCTATTTCTTTTTCTTCCTTGGCGGCAGCAGGGGCAATCCGTCCTGAGGGCACAGGTGGGGGGAGATAGATACTTTGGTGCGGGCGTAGAGGCTAGGGGCGTCTGGGCAATAGAGCGACAGCGTCGCCTCTATTATCCTGCCGGGGTGGGGCGCTTGTGTTTGGGCTGGGTTGGGAGGATAATGGGTAGGGGAGCGAGGATTTGTTGGAAGAGGTGGGGGATGTGTGCCCTCATTCTTTAGGCCGCTCTGCAGCGGAGTCTCGCCATTCGGTGTAGGACCGGTTCTATTTCGGCCCGCGCGCGTACCTCGGCTCTGGGTGTGCGGATCGAAGCCCTCATGATGTTGCGGAGGATGACTCTCTCGATGGCTGCCAGCCTCGAGATGTTTCCTTTCGCGAGCGGCGTGATGGCAGTGGCGCCGTACTCGATGACGTGTCTGATGAATGACTTGTACAAGTGTATGGCCGTCTCCTCGGAGACGCCTTTTCCTCCTGCTCGTACGGCTCGGATAAGGTTGCTGCGCCTGGTTATGGTGGATATCAAGTTTCTCAGATGGGTGGCGAACGTCAGGTGGAGATCGAGGGTAACACCGAGGCATTTCTCCTCTTTCTGCAGGCCGACACTTTCCCCCCAAAGAGTGACGGAAATCGGTAGTGAGTGAAGGTCATCAGGATCGATATTTCTGGGTTTGGCCGAAGGCGCCACTTTCTCGTTCACTCCTCGAGCCGCCGGAAGTCCTTTCGTAGATAACCTGCTGCGGTGTCAGTTTTGCGTGCCGTGGCCCAGAGCGCCGTGTCGTCTGCGTACTGCGCGAGGGTCACCTGTGGAAGAGCGGGAGAAGGCATGTCAGCGCAATACAGAATAAAAAGGAGCGTCGATAATACCGTTCCTTGGGGCACGCCGGATTGAATGCGGAAGGGATTGGACAGGCTGCCACCTACATTGACTCTTGCATGCTGGTCGGAGATAAAGTAGTATTGGAAGCGGGATAAGTTGGGTGGGATGTCGGGAATTAGGGAGATTTTTAGAAATAGCCCGTCATTCCAGAGTTTGTCGAATGCCCTTTCGATCTCCATGAAGATCGCGGCCGTGCACCCTCTTTTGTTGATTTCTTCTGCCGCCGTTTTGGTGAGCATTGTCAGTGGGTCCGTGGTTGACCTGTGCGCTCGGAATCAGTATTGATGGTCTGGGAGAATGCCGCCTGCGTCTAGGATGGCCGTGAGTTTTTTCACGACCACTTTTTCCAACATTTTTCCCAGGACGCTCGTAAGGCTGATGGGGCGATAATTTTTCGCGTCTTTCCCCTGTTTCAGGAGCATGGTGGTGTGCGCGTTTCTCCATTGTTTTGGGAAGCAACCATTGGATAAGCAGGAATTATAAATCATTAGGAGGAATTTTTTAAGCGTGGGGAAATACCTGACATGCGTTTGTTGCACTTTATCGTCCAGGAGGTCGGGGAGGAGAATTCTTCGTGCTGGCAATGGCTTCTTTCAGGTCGTCGTCGATGATTCCATCCTCGGTTTCCTCGCTGATATCTGTGGGAATTAAGTTAGGTATAATAAACTGCATAACCTCTATTGATTCTCTGTGAAATTTCTCGTCGAACCTCGGATCTTCGTTCGGTGTGTGTATTTCTTCCAGCACGCGTAAGAATTCCTCCGCTTTTGTCCTCCGTGCAGAGGCTTTTCCCGTCGTGAACTAGGTGGGATTCTTCTTGTCGTATAGCTCCCGAGAAACCTATGAATCGGTCCAAGAACCTTTTGCTGTACCTGAAATCTAGACACGCGCAAGTTTTCTGCCATAAATCGTTTTTATAATCAAGTACCTTTCATTAGATGATGGCCTGGTTCCTGTTGAAACGGTTTTTAATGCTGGGTCCTTCCTCTTTTCGAATTCTCGGTAAATCCTCCAGTTTTCCCTGATGACGGCGACGACGTACTTAAGCAGAGGCGTTTTTTACGTCGATTTTCTTCCTTGGGGTGCATTCGCCCGCAGCCTGTTAAATAATATTGTTTATTGTATCGATTGCATTGTCTACCTCAGTGGTTGTCTTAGGTCTCTCTGCAGGGAGTAATCCTTCGCCGATGATTTCTTCGAACATTCCCCAGTTCGCTTTTGCCCAATCCGTATTGTTTATCGTCCGTCTCGGTCTTTTGGCGGATCCTCCGGTGGTGATGTGGTAGATGAGTGGCAGGTGGTACGACGAGATGGTATCCTCCGCTTTGACGTCCCCGACAAGTTGGGCGTGCCAGTTCGCGTGCCAGCTTGCGTGCCAGCTCGCGTGCCAGCTCGCGTGCCAGCTCGCGTGCCAGCTCGCGTGAAGGATCACGTGCAAGCTTGCGTGGCAGCGTGCGTGGCAGCGTGGGTGGCATCGTGCATGGCAGCGTGCGTGGCATCGTGAGTGGCAGCGTGCGTGCCAACGTGCGTGCCAGCGAGCGTGCCAGCGTGCGTGCCAGCGTGCGTGGAACGCGTGCGTGCCAGCGTGCGTGGCAGCGTGCGTGCCATCGTGCGTGCCAGCGTGCGTGCCAGCGTGCGTGGCAGGGTGCGTGCCAGCGTGCGTGGCAGCGTGCGTGCCATCGTGCGTGCCAGCGTGCGTGCCAGCGTGTGTGCCAGCGTGCGTGCCAGCGTGCGTGCCAGCGTGTGTGCCAGCGTGTGTGCCAGCGTGCGTGCCTGCGTGCGTGCCAGCGTGCGTGCCAGCGTGCGTGCCAGCGTGCGTGGCAGCGTGCGTACCAGCTTGCGTGCCAGCGTGCATGCGTAGATTGGAGCGTGAAATCATTCAACTATTGACCTGTGCCAAAAAGAAGATAAAGTTGGCGAGGCTATTAACAACATCCTAGTGAAGGATCGAAGGGGATGTGAGGAAATGGTTGTGTTCGCAAACGCATAATCTTTACGAACATAATTTTTTTATACTTTTTCGTATTAATTTGGCACAAATATTATGAGCATATCGCCTTGTATCGAATTACGAATTATCAAGGTTTTTTAATTATCCAGGTATGAAATTTACTTATTGGGTCTTCAAATTTAAAGAAATTTCGAATTACACAGAAATTTTGAACTAAAGCGTTTCTAATTATCTAGGTTTTACTGTACTTGTAATTTGTATGCATACGCAGATGCACCATCACATAAAATCCAAATTTTGATCCCCGTATTATACTGATTGCAGGGGCATCTTCCTAGACGCTTCTAACTGTTCATCTATAGATACATTATCATCTTGGGTGTATTACTTCTGCAAATTTTCCACCCAAAAATCCCAAACAACGCGTATGGGTGCCAGTCTGTCACCATTCCTGTGCTTTTTTCTGCCATCTCTATTGTCAAATATTAAAACTCCTGTAATTTTATAAAATCTTTCAATAGACATGACGGCACTAATAATCGGCCTACCATGTACTTCGTCCCTCAAACTTTTCAGTGATTCGTTATGGGATCTGTAAACGCCTGCCAATTCCAAAAGTCCAATATAAGGTTCTATGTGAGCATAGTCCACCTCTTTTCAAGCTATTCCATTGACACGCCTATCTTCTATATTGGCCATTGTTATAATTTTGTTAGTGATAATTATCATGCCAAAAGATGATTTTTGGGTGGTTATGCGACTTGTGGGATATCTTGTTAGTCCTAGAGAAAATTCTATTACGTTATGATACGACTTGATTTACTAATCCATGCAATCCTTTTTATCTTTTGAGATCATCGGGACGAATCGTCTAAGATAAGGCCATCCTTACTTTCAGAATATTCCGTCGAATATCCTTCATATTCCTCGTTATCTTCTAATTCTGAGACATTTTTATTTAAATCCTCATCATGAAAATATTCATTATCAGAATCACAAAATAGATCAATTGTTAGGGTCTAAAAGATGAAAGTTTTTAGGAAAACAATAAAAATATTTTCACGTGTAATTAGGAATTAGAAATTACAAAGCGATAAAAATAAAATAAAACCTAAATTTAGCTATAATTTCACATTTTTCCTACAAATAAATTTTCAATCTCACAGTGAGAATTCAAAACTGATAGATTGTTATTGGAACTCTTATATTTGTATTATGAGTCATAATTTGGCAAACGACAAACGTGTCACCAACAGAAGGAGCGTAATTCATTTATTTCCAAGAAATCCATATATTTTGTTGAACTTCCTGTTCATCGATTTAGTACTATATATGACAAAATTCTGATATGGCCATTACATGACTTTCTCCATACTTGTAATATTTCTAAAACTTCCAAATAGATTAAATGATAATAAATAATAAAGGAACTGCAAGAAACATTCCAAGACTTAACAAAGAACCGAAATAAACTCAAATGGTAGCATTCTGATACTTGATTTTAGCCACGAATATCCAACCATTAAGATAAGAACAAGAAATCCAAACCAGAACTAATGCAGGCAAGTTTCCCAAAGTTCACGTACCGAATTCATTACTCATATATTCACAGGAAATGTTTCAGTATGTGTTAGTCATTCCAAGAAATTCTCATACCATAAATACGACTTGTAGCTCATAGTTTATCTATGATAGATGAAAATTGTAAAACAAATCAATAGAGCATTATGAGTATCAAGAATGAGGTCAGGCTCAACCGTGTGGAATTCTGAATTGTGCCACGCTCCTAAATGGCTGGAACGGTCAACTTTTGATGACAGTGTCATACAACGTGAAAGTGAGATTGGTTTTGCCAAGCTCTTTACCCTTAGGAAAAAACTGGCTGCTCTTTCCTCAAAATCAGTGCAGTGTAGTGATTCCAGTCCTTCTAAACTCAGTGACCACAAGATCCACCCACCAATTTATCCAATTGTGTTTCTATTTTGAACGAGTTTAACTTAGGCCTGAAATTCGCCACTAGCCTCCATTTATCTACACGTGTGTTGAAGAATCTCGTCGTCGATTGTGATTTGGCCATACTAAAAGAATCTCATTCGTTTAAGCCCTTTTTTGCTTGTAAAATTTCTTCCTTCATGTATGTTCCTCGACCAAGACCACTATCCCGCTCACACTCTCCCGACTTACTTTCTAGTGTTAATACAATTTGATTGTCCAAAAGACTGATAAAGTTAATGGCATGGTGGTGATGGACAGAGACGTTTATTTGGAGAAATGTTATGATTTCATTCGAAACAAAAATATTTCGCTTTTGAAAGAAAACCCTCTCTCGAATTATCAATCTGCGATCCACAAAACTATTTCTTCGACTTCTTTTCTTTTCACTCCTAAAAACAAACACAACTTATAAGTGGTGAACCCCTTTCCCCTTAGACTTCATTGTTTAACAAAACATCACAAAAAGGATTGCCCTATTAGACCTGTTGTCTCCAGTACCTCTGCGCCTGCCCATAAACTCGCCTTCAAACTCAATACACTTCTTCGTCATTATTCTCATTTTAGTCCAAAATTTGGTATTAAAATTTCCATAGAGTTGACGCCCACCTTCAAAGTAAAGATTTTCCACAACAATTGAAAATTTGTCTCTTTTGATATTTTTTACCTTTTTACTTCTGTTCCCGTTAAAGAACTCGTAGATTTGGTTGTAGATACGCTTTCCAAAGCAGATATCATTCAATTTTTGATAACTGAGTTTCTTAACTGACTTGTAGCATATTCTGTACATAACCTATTTCGTTTTTAGTGTATTTTTTTTAAACAAACGCATAATCTCGCGATGGTACCCCCTCTTTCCCCTCTCCTTGCCAACATTTATATCAACAATTTATAAGTTAACCTTCATAATTCTGGCGGAGGAGTTTTGACAAGAGGATTAAGTGCATTCGTTTAAATAATTTGAATTCTCAATTTGCGAAACATCTTTTAAACCTCAATCATCATAGTTCCTTCAATCCTAAATTCCCCCGCTTTGAAAATTAAGGTCGCAAATAGGATGCACTTGATCAGCTATAGATAATTATTTGTGAAGTCCTGTTTCTCTTAAATGTATATCTTTTCCGCAATCATTCTTCTCAATTTTGCTTACCAAATATTTTTTAAATACTTTGTATCAACATTGTTGTCTTTGGCCCCCTTTACCAAGTTTTATTAACATTTTATAACTTTATTTTCCTTTTATCTTCCTTTCCAACCCCTTCCTTTTCCTAACCGTTTATTAATTTACCTTCCATTCGTTTTCTATGTAACCCCTACTCTGCCCCTCTCACCCTTTTTTCCCTATATATATGGAACTGTATTTATATTTTATCACCTAATGATACTATGATCGTAGTGAAACCTTTCGTGCCAAATAAATTTGTGGAAGTGACAATGTTGTTTCTTTTTCTCGAAGAGCAATATGAGGTTAAAAATGGTAAAAAAGAATGTACTTTCTATCTTTACCTTTTGCATGTATTTTTTTAAATAAGCTAATTAGTTAAATGTTACTGTTCACACGCTAATATATCTGGACCAACTGTCCTTTGCTGATGGGTAGTCAAACGTAAAAATAACAAGTCAACATATAAAAATGAATTATTATAACCAGTTTTTATATATTTTATACTTTAATATCAATAAACCCTATAATAAAATGTTGATAACCTTTCTGCTTTCATGAGTTGCAAAAGTGTCTACCAGGTCTTGAGAGACGTGGGGGTATCAGTATTTAACCGTTAATCTTTATACAGTTGTGAGAATAGCAGACAGAAGTAGAGAACTGTAAGAATGTTTTTTATATAAGTAGTAAGAGGTTCGATAGTATCTTTTGTTTCATAAATATCAATACTGACTTATAAATTGCTATTACGTAAAATCAACGAATATAGACTGCTAGTGCAGAGAAATTCAGTTTTGAGTACTAGTAGCAGTGAAATTGATGAATATTTCATATGTTAGTGACCTAACTGAAATGACCAAAATAATAAATTGTTCTTTTCCTAACATCAAATCAACCGTCCATATAAAAGCACTGTATAAGCATAGTTAGCTGATGAATTGCTAAACTACAACGCGACACTTTAAATATTTATTTAAATATGTTCAAAATACAATCCTTTAAAACAGTATTACCTATCTTAAATAGTGAAAAAAAGGAATATGATAATTATTGTGAGTGCTTTTAGAATAATGTAGGAACAACTGATCCTAATGGTCTATAATTGTAAAAGATTTCATCTAAAGTAAAAAAAGAGGCAAGTGAACAGTTCCAAAAAATAAAATTATCGAAAGTAGTTTTCAAATGAATTTTCATTGTAAACTATTACGAGAAGATCGCTTTAAAGATTATATAATAGTAAAGCAATACGAATGTGATTATAATTTAACAATAATTCAATACATACAAGGCAATATTATAAGAGGAACAATAAGAATTTAATAATAATAATAAGATTAATCAAAAGTTTACATGTACCTCGATTTTCCGGATGTAATTCTTGATGAAACTCATAGGGAAAAGGTTTTTACAATAACCTAAAAAAAATAAAAATAAAAAGTTTTTAAGATATAAATATAAACATACCAACAATTATAATAACGATAAATAAAAACTTAAAATAATTAACAGAAATATCCCTTCAAAAAACGTAGGAATGCTAGTATCAATACAATCCACATTAAAATAAACTTCTCTTACACCATCAACAATTACAATAGTTTGTTTAATCTCGTTGCTAAGATGGACGCGTTTATCTTCCAACGACAATTCAAATAAATATTTATCGCAGCGCCAACGCAAGGATCTGGTGGCCGAGGTGACTAAATCTATCGGCTTAGAAAATTAGCAAATGTTTAAACAAACATTTAATGTTTATGTACTTCTGAATGTGCAACAAATCTGAAGTTGGTAATAGTAGAAATCTAAAAATAACAGAATAGGGGTTATGAAATTCTGATATATTAATTAATTTGGACGTAAAATAATTCAAAAAACATTAACAAATAGTTAAATGTTTCAGTACTGGGGTGCAAGCTAAGGAGCTGAAATGCTTTAATTAAGACCTCAGAAGACTCGCCTCACTAAGACGCGGTTTGTCAAGTCAAATTTCTCGTAAAATATAAATGATAAGAACTTCAAATTAAAATATTTTAAATAAAAAATACCCACAAATTGATTCATGTAATTATTTCACCTTGTAAAACTGTTGCGTCAAGAGATTCGTATGTGCGCTTCTAATATTGTGCTGAAACGGAAAGGCTTCTCAACCGGTGTGCCGCCATAAAGTCCATGATGTGCCACGATATATTTTACGTTATGAGCAAGGGAAGAATATTACTGCGTTTTATTATCCTACAGCTACGACCGCGGAAATTTCCCTATTTAATAGACAGAGATACTTTACGGCCGAATTTGTACTCCAATCTTTTGCCTACACATGTCATGTGACTATCTCGATCTATGGCACCCATGGCACTCGAAATTACTTTAATGGCAGTGACAGTATTACTGTACTTACTCGCATAATTCACGCACCTTTCACTTCTAATTTCGTGACCAAAACTATTATAGTACTAGCAAACACTACTACCCCTAATACAAAAACTATAAAAGCCCGTCAATATGACGGGGAAAAATTTATCTTTCGAAGGATATGTCCTCAAAGACCTTAAAAAATTCAGCAATTTTAATTTCCACATATGACATCATGAAATGAATATCAATAGCAATTGAAGATTTGTTTAGTTTTGTTACCGTCGTTCAAACAGCGTCGAAAATTCTTGAACATAATCAGAACCAACTAGCGGAAGAGAGCTCTACTAATGAGCATTACATCTGATTCTATCGGACGTCAAGTATGCGGAAACTAGTACAAGTATACTAGTAGAAGCATATCTTCGCGCCTTGAAAAAACATTTATTTTTCAGACAGATACTTCATCATCGCAATTATTTTCTAAATTAAAAACATTCCACCACCACAGCGATTTTTGTTTTTCCCTTATGTCAAAATAATAGGTTAAAACAATCCCCATACTTTGAAATTTTAAGAATTGTATACTTTCTCCATTATGGTGTACTAATGGTTCACATTTCTGCCAATTTTTGAAGTTTGATCACTTTTAGAAGTGAAACAACACTTTTCTCATTGTTTAAATTTAAATAATTATTGTTAACGGCCGCAGAAAGAACTTCATGAATACACTGAAATATTTAATCGGTTACATAGACTAAAATATATGTAGTTTCAAAATTTCAGCCCTCTTACTTGCCCCGTAGTGCTAAGCATTTACCTATTTTTTTAAATTTTAAGAATTTTTAACTGCCAAAGGAATTAAAATATCAAAATTTTTATAATTGCTTTTTCGTTTTTTTAAAAAGCCTACCTCTAAAAAAAATTTCACCTCCGTAGCACATTCGGAAGTACATTAACCTTGAAAATTTGTTTAAATAATTGTCTCCTATGATATATATATATATATATATATATATATATGTGATATTCATGTTACATCCTCCTCTGTAGTAAACCTCGATATATAATGATGGACAAATGATTCAAACAAAGTAGAAGTAAATTATATTTCCTACAGCTTTTATTCCAGTATATTTTTCCATTTATCAATTATTAAAGCAAATATTTCAAAATAGCGGATAAGTGACGAGAGTAAACACCCACTTTCGAGTGACCGATTTTTACTAAGAACTAATCAGATCTTGCGACTTTCAAAAACATGTTATATATAAAATTTCGCGTTAACCTGATTATTGGTTTTTGAGTTAGAGCACACACAAAATAACTGTCACATACTCGTGTAAAAGTCAATTTTGTTTTTATTTTCTGATTAGCCATACATATTTCATTTACATACCCTTTACATTTCAATTGTTTTACACATGGCCAGATCGGAAAATACCCTGTTTAGGCAAAAGGCCTCTTCAGGGTAAATTCAGGTGCAGATAGTTCAATTGTATTCGTTTAACCAGTAGTATTTCGATCTTATTGCTTTCTCTGAGGGGTGGCTTTTGCCTGGCTTTCGCCCGAGACGGAAGGGAAACCCGGCAAAACCGTCTGCAGATAGACGGAATGACTAGATGGTCACTATCACTTTTCCACTTGCTCACAGCACCAGTTTTTCTCAAAGTTCTTAGTAAATATAACAAATACAAATAAATATATAACAAATAACATTTTGTAATGCGTAACAGTTAAATTGAATATAGCAAAATATAACAAGGTTCAAATAGGTTTGAATATATATAAATAATAGTGATAAATAAGTATGCTTTTGTTGGACTAGCGCCGTCTATTTCTTTTTCTTCCTTGGCGGCAGCAGGGGCAATCCGTCCTGAGGGCACAGGTGGGGGGAGATAGATACTTTGGTGCGGGCGTAGAGGCTAGGGGCGTCTGGGCAATAGAGCGACAGCGTCGCCTCTATTATCCTGCCGGGGTGGGGCGCTTGTGTTTGGGCTGGGTTGGGAGGATAATGGGTAGGGGAGCGAGGATTTGTTGGAAGAGGTGGGGGATGTGTGCCCTCATTCTTTAGGCCGCTCTGCAGCGGAGTCTCGCCATTCGGTGTAGGACCGGTTCTATTTCGGCCCGCGCGCGTACCTCGGCTCTGGGTGTGCGGATCGAAGCCCTCATGATGTTGCGGAGGATGACTCTCTCGATGGCTGCCAGCCTCGAGATGTTTCCTTTCGCGAGCGGCGTGATGGCAGTGGCGCCGTACTCGATGACGTGTCTGATGAATGACTTGTACAAGTGTATGGCCGTCTCCTCGGAGACGCCTTTTCCTCCTGCTCGTACGGCTCGGATAAGGTTGCTGCGCCTGGTTATGGTGGATATCAAGTTTCTCAGATGGGTGGCGAACGTCAGGTGGAGATCGAGGGTAACACCGAGGCATTTCTCCTCTTTCTGCAGGCCGACACTTTCCCCCCAAAGAGTGACGGAAATCGGTAGTGAGTGAAGGTCATCAGGATCGATATTTCTGGGTTTGGCCGAAGGCGCCACTTTCTCGTTCACTCCTCGAGCCGCCGGAAGTCCTTTCGTAGATAACCTGCT
Organism: Tanypteryx hageni; assembly: GCA_028673005.1. Lineage (NCBI taxonomy): Eukaryota > Metazoa > Arthropoda > Insecta > Odonata > Petaluridae > Tanypteryx > Tanypteryx hageni. Next base: position 224,258,600 of record CM054112.1, on the reverse strand, counting down.
GCGGTGTCAGTTTTGCGTGCCGTGGCCCAGAGCGCCGTGTCGTCTGCGTACTGCGCGAGGGTCACCTGTGGAAGAGCGGGAGAAGGCATGTCAGCGCAATACAGAATAAAAAGGAGCGTCGATAATACCGTTCCTTGGGGCACGCCGGATTGAATGCGGAAGGGATTGGACAGGCTGCCACCTACATTGACTCTTGCATGCTGGTCGGAGATAAAGTAGTATTGGAAGCGGGATAAGTTGGGTGGGATGTCGGGAATTAGGGAGATTTTTAGAAATAGCCCGTCATTCCAGAGTTTGTCGAATGCCCTTTCGATCTCCATGAAGATCGCGGCCGTGCACCCTCTTTTGTTGATTTCTTCTGCCGCCGTTTTGGTGAGCATTGTCAGTGGGTCCGTGGTTGACCTGTGCGCTCGGAATCAGTATTGATGGTCTGGGAGAATGCCGCCTGCGTCTAGGATGGCCGTGAGTTTTTTCACGACCACTTTTTCCAACATTTTTCCCAGGACGCTCGTAAGGCTGATGGGGCGATAATTTTTCGCGTCTTTCCCCTGTTTCAGGAGCATGGTGGTGTGCGCGTTTCTCCATTGTTTTGGGAAGCAACCATTGGATAAGCAGGAATTATAAATCATTAGGAGGAATTTTTTAAGCGTGGGGAAATACCTGACATGCGTTTGTTGCACTTTATCGTCCAGGAGGTCGGGGAGGAGAATTCTTCGTGCTGGCAATGGCTTCTTTCAGGTCGTCGTCGATGATTCCATCCTCGGTTTCCTCGCTGATATCTGTGGGAATTAAGTTAGGTATAATAAACTGCATAACCTCTATTGATTCTCTGTGAAATTTCTCGTCGAACCTCGGATCGTCGGTCGGTGTGTGTATTTCTTCCAGCACGCGTAAGAATTCCTCCGCTTTTGTCCTCCGTGCAGAGGCTTTTCCCGTCGTGAACTAGGTGGGATTCTTCTTGTCGTATAGCTCCCGAGAAACCTATGAATCGGTCCAAGAACCTTTTGCTGTACCTGAAATCTAGACACGCGCAAGTTTTCTGCCATAAATCGTTTTTATAATCAAGTACCTTTCATTAGATGATGGCCTGGTTCCTGTTGAAACGGTTTTTAATGCTGGGTCCTTCCTCTTTTCGAATTCTCGGTAAATCCTCCAGTTTTCCCTGATGACGGCGACGACGTACTTAAGCAGAGGCGTTTTTTACGTCGATTTTCTTCCTTGGGGTGCATTCGCCCGCAGCCTGTTAAATAATATTGTTTATTGTATCGATTGCATTGTCTACCTCAGTGGTTGTCTTAGGTCTCTCTGCAGGGAGTAATCCTTCGCCGATGATTTCTTCGAACATTCCCCAGTTCGCTTTTGCCCAATCCGTATTGTTTATCGTCCGTCTCGGTCTTTTGGCGGATCCTCCGGTGGTGATGTGGTAGATGAGTGGCAGGTGGTACGACGAGATGGTATCCTCCGCTTTGACGTCCCCGACAAGTTGGGCGTGCCAGTTCGCGTGCCAGCTTGCGTGCCAGCTCGCGTGCCAGCTCGCGTGCCAGCTCGCGTGCCAGCTCGCGTGAAGGATCACGTGCAAGCTTGCGTGGCAGCGTGCGTGGCAGCGTGGGTGGCATCGTGCATGGCAGCGTGCGTGGCATCGTGAGTGGCAGCGTGCGTGCCAACGTGCGTGCCAGCGAGCGTGCCAGCGTGCGTGCCAGCGTGCGTGGAACGCGTGCGTGCCAGCGTGCGTGGCAGCGTGCGTGCCATCGTGCGTGCCAGCGTGCGTGGCAGGGTGCGTGCCAGCGTGCGTGGCAGCGTGCGTGCCATCGTGCGTGCCAGCGTGCGTGCCAGCGTGTGTGCCAGCGTGCGTGCCAGCGTGCGTGCCAGCGTGTGTGCCAGCGTGTGTGCCAGCGTGCGTGCCTGCGTGCGTGCCAGCGTGCGTGCCAGCGTGCGTGCCAGCGTGCGTGGCAGCGTGCGTACCAGCTTGCGTGCCAGCGTGCATGCGTAGATTGGAGCGTGAAATCATTCAACTATTGACCTGTGCCAAAAAGAAGATAAAGTTGGCGAGGCTATTAACAACATCCTAGTGAAGGATCGAAGGGGATGTGAGGAAATGGTTGTGTTCGCAAACGCATAATCTTTACGAACATAATTTTTTTATACTTTTTCGTATTAATTTGGCACAAATATTATGAGCATATCGCCTTGTATCGAATTACGAATTATCAAGGTTTTTTAATTATCCAGGTATGAAATTTACTTATTGGGTCTTCAAATTTAAAGAAATTTCGAATTACACAGAAATTTTGAACTAAAGCGTTTCTAATTATCTAGGTTTTACTGTACTTGTAATTTGTATGCATACGCAGATGCACCATCACATAAAATCCAAATTTTGATCCCCGTATTATACTGATTGCAGGGGCATCTTCCTAGACGCTTCTAACTGTTCATCTATAGATACATTATCATCTTGGGTGTATTACTTCTGCAAATTTTCCACCCAAAAATCCCAAACAACGCGTATGGGTGCCAGTCTGTCACCATTCCTGTGCTTTTTTCTGCCATCTCTATTGTCAAATATTAAAACTCCTGTAATTTTATAAAATCTTTCAATAGACATGACGGCACTAATAATCGGCCTACCATGTACTTCGTCCCTCAAACTTTTCAGTGATTCGTTATGGGATCTGTAAACGCCTGCCAATTCCAAAAGTCCAATATAAGGTTCTATGTGAGCATAGTCCACCTCTTTTCAAGCTATTCCATTGACACGCCTATCTTCTATATTGGCCATTGTTATAATTTTGTTAGTGATAATTATCATGCCAAAAGATGATTTTTGGGTGGTTATGCGACTTGTGGGATATCTTGTTAGTCCTAGAGAAAATTCTATTACGTTATGATACGACTTGATTTACTAATCCATGCAATCCTTTTTATCTTTTGAGATCATCGGGACGAATCGTCTAAAATAAGGCCATCCTTACTTTCAGAATATTCCGTCGAATATCCTTCATATTCCTCGT